>JANKKI010000012.1:600000-1172500 GCA_025175665.1 Cinchona pubescens
TGAAGCAAAGATATCCAACTTGGACCAAGAATTACTCAGGTCTGCTGCTGAAAATGCTGCACTTTCAAGGTCTTTGCAAGATCGTTCGAATATGCTGATCAAACTAAATGAGGAAAAATCAAAAGCTGAAGCAGAGATAGAACTTCTAAAGAGCAATATTGAATCATGTCAAAAGGAAACAAATTCACTGAAGTATGAAGTCCACATAGTTACAAAGGAGCTAGAAATTCGTAATGAGGAAAAGAATATGAGTGTAAGATCAGCAGAAGTGGCAAACAAGCAGCATTTGGAAGGAGTAAAGAAAATTGCAAAGCTTTTGATGGAAGCAGAGTGCCAAAGATTACGTGGTCTTGTTCGAAAAAAGCTGCCAGGTCCTGCTGCTCTGGCACAAATGAAGCTAGAAGTTGAAAACTTAGGTCGTGATCATGGAGAAACTCGAATGAGGAGATCTCCAGTAAAGCCTCCTGTGGCACATTTGTCCCAATATCCTGAATTTTCAATTGACAGTGTACAGAAGTATCATAAAGAGAATCAGTTGCTCACAGAACGCCTACTGGCCATGGATGAAGAAACGAAGATGTTAAAAGAAGCTTTGACAAAGCGTAACAATGAATTGCAAGCCTCTAGGAGTATTTATGCAAAGACAGCCAGCAAGCTTCAAAATCTGGAGGTGCAATTGCAAGCTAATGGTGAACACAGAAGTCCTCCAAAATCCAACACTCAGATTCCTATTGAAGGTTCCTTCAGTCAAAATGCAAGTACACCACCAAGCTTGACATCCATGTCTGAAGATGGAAATGAAGATGATGCAAGTTGTGCTGAGGTTCATGGGCTACTGGGCTAATGTCTGAGCTCTCCCATTTCAAGAAGGAAAAGAACATTGATAGTCCTCACAAGTCTGAAACTGCTAATCATCTTGAGCTGATGGATGACTTTCTGGAAATGGAGAAATTAGCATATCTATCAAATGATTCAAATGGAGCAGTTTCCATCTCCGATGTCTCAAATAATGAGAGATCTGACATTGTAAACCATGATTCTGCAGTAAGAGGACCTCAGTCTAAGGATCATGAGTCTGATTCATTGGAAAATGAAATCTCTCCGAAAGTGAAAGTTCCAGAAAGAAATCCTGAAATTGATGCAGATCCTTTTGTGATTCTCCAATCAAGACTTTCTGTGATACTTGAGTCACTAACAAAAGAAACTGACATTCACAAAATCTTGGAGGATCTTAGACATGTGGTGCAGGGAACATATGATGGTCTGCATCACCAGTCAGTGAGCTGTGTAGTCGAGGTGACTCACTCCCTTGATGCTTCATCGCTGTGATTTCCAGAATGATGCTGAAATCACTTCAGAAAAGGAAACGTATTTCTCTGAAGAGAGCAAACCTCGTGCAGAGACTTTGTGTTCTATAAGCCAGGAATTGGCAGCTGCTATTTCTCAAATTCGTGACTTTGTAACAGTTTTGGGCAAAGAGGCCAAGGTTGTACAAGGGACACATACAGATGATGAGGGACTGGGCCAAATGTTTGAGGACTTCTATGGCATGTATAATGCGGTTACAAACAGCAAAATAGATCTTGTTACATTTGTTTATAGCCTTTCTCATGTGTTGGGTAAAGCCAGTGAGCTCCACTTTAATGTCCTTGGCTACAAAATAACTGAGGCAGAAACTAATATTTTTGACTGTATCGACAAGGTTGCTTTACCAGAGAATAAAGGCTTGCAGGATTCATCAAATAGATATCAAAATAACTGCACCCACTTTTCTGATTCCAATTCTGATTCTGATATTCCACACGAGGGAAGTCCTATTCCAGCATCTATATGAATTAACAGCTAGCTCATGGAAATGCTCATTGGAGGAGTTTGAACAACTGAAGTTAGAGAAAGATAGCTTGGTGATTGATCTAACCCGATGTACTCATAACCTGGAAAGCACCAAGGCCCAGCTGCAGGAAACTGAAGGACAATTGGCAGAAGTTAAGTCACAGTTAACTTCTGCTCAGAAGCTGAACAGCTTGGCTGAGACTCAGCTCAAGTGTATGGCAGAGTCATATAAAGCACTTGAAACACGTGCAGAAGAGCTGCAAACTGAAATAAATATTCTGCAGGTAAAAATAAAAAGTCTGGACAGTGAGCTTCAAGAAGAGCAAAGAAGCCATCAGAATGCTTTGTCCAGATGCGAGGATCTTGAAGAGCAATTGCAGAGGTTAGCAAAAAAAAAGTTATCATATACATAGCTTCATAGAAAAATCATGCTCATTCCACTGCATTACTCATTCTGTACTTGGTTTAGAGGCATTATTATCACTGACAACCAAAAGGGGCATTTTTATGTTTTACCTCTCCTAACACAAATTGCCAATCAAATTATCTTCTGAAAATTGCAATCATGGCAATAACCTTATAGTAACATGCATCTTTTATTCCTGGACAAGTTTGTTAAAATACATTATTAATGTATACACATGTAATACAAAGTTGAATAGTAAGTCTGTTCTGATTCCTGCCCTTTTACCACCGTTGATTATGGGGCTGCTAGGACCAAATTGGCTAAGGGTTTCTTAGGGCATCACCAGTTGGTCTTTTTCTATGTTCATTTACTTTGTCTAATGGGGATGCAGGGCAATTAATTGAATATGCAGTGTGCTCAATGATGTCTCGGTTATTTGGTCAGTCTCTCATTTGTGGATTTGCTTTCCTTTATTTTTGTCTCTTCTATTTCCAGGATCAAAAGTTGCCCAGTTGCTGATGTTGGAGCCAAGACTAACCAGGTGAGACGTGTAAACCTTCTTAAATTCCCTTGAAGTTATATGATTGGGTGTTTATTTTTATGAATTCTTCGTATCATCTACCTTCAAAATGAGAACATTTTTTCTGATAAATTTGAATGTCCATTAAAACTACTTGGAGTGTCATACTTGCCTCTGCTTGTTAGATGATAAAAAGTTGCAATCAGATTTATGCCTAGTCCCCTTAGTTTTTAAATGTATATATGAGCAAGTGAATGCTTTTCTCATCTCAAGCTTTGCTCATTCTGACTGCTCTTGATTAGTGGTGATTGGCCTTTGTTATCGTTGCATAGGCCCCTACTTATGTTCACAAAAATCTGCACAGCCCCCAGAAGCTATCCTGGAAAAATAAATATTTCATCTTGGACATACTGTTTATAAAGCACTCTTTTATTGTCTTATTCCAGGAGAGAGATCTGGCAGCTGCAGCAGAGAAGTTGGCTGAGTGCCAGGAAACAATATTCCTCCTTGGCAAACAATTGAAGGCCTTGCATCCTCAAACAGAGTTGACAGGGTCTCCATATAGTGAGAGGAGTCTAACACAGGATGAGGACCTCAATGAGGAGCCTACTACCAGTGGCATGAATTCACAAGAAATTGATCCAGCCGAGTCAGACACGGCCAATTCTGTCAGTTTCTACCGAGCAGGTGGGGAATCCCCAGTTGATTTGTATAATGCCCCATTTAGTCCTGAGTCTGAAGGAAACAACCTTTTGAGGTCACCTAACAGTTCAAAACATTCAAAGCATCGATCTGCTAAGTCGGGCTCATATTCTTCATCTTCTACACCAACCCCAGAGAAACATCCTCGTGGACTAAGCAGATTCTTTTCTTCGAAGGGAAAGAATGGCAACTAGCACCTTTCACGTGGCTAGTTTTTTTTGTTGGTCAGGGCTCCAATAAAACCTAGAGGAAGCAATTATCACTTGAAGTTCTGTAGATACCATTCCAGGTGATTTTATTTTATTATTATTTTTTCAACCATCATGTAGTGAAGCTTGAGATGGTCATGATCCATCAAACTGGGAGAATTCTTACTTATTTTGGTTATGAAGGGGGATATTGAAAAGTCAATCTGCTTCTCAGAAAAGAGAACCATATTCATGCTGTGGAGGCCTTGGTTACGAGCATTATAAAGAATATGAAGCCATTTGAACCTAGTCCTGTCTGAAGGATGCATTGTCATTGTGATAGTTTTGTGTGTGATGGCTGTATATGAACTTTATACCTTTATTCTTTCAATTTTCTTCCGCGTAGTAATGGATTGGTGCTTGACTAAGATTATATCGTTAAAACATGTTTTCAAGGAATCATATTATAGATTTATAAAATATAAGGAGATGACCTCTTATGATGTTATATGACAGTTTAACAACTTTTTATCTTTTAAATCTTCACTTTACATTTCAATGTTGTTAACTTGCTCATGGCACAATTCATAATATGATCAATAATTTTTTCATGCATGTATTCTATTTCTTAATAGAAGCTTACTTAAACTAGTATAGTTGTTAATGTCTTGATTAGTATGAAAATGCTTTCTATTAACATAGTCTCTTTTGAGCGACACAGGATCTTCTATCTTATATCTTGTATCTTGTCTCAATTCTTGTTTCACCACTTAATGAACTGTTAAAATTTTGTGGGATAATTTCAGTAAAGTAATTTTGATAATTCATTTCGTAGTGTGACTTTAGAATATTATAGGGTGTAAAATAGAAAATTCTCAGCACTTTTCAGCTAGTAAATGTTCTTATATGGACGCCTAGGAAACTTTTTTACCACTATTTGAGCATACTAGAAGTCATAAACTTTCCATTGGCAAATTCGAAGGGTCGATAAACACTGGCGATAAATCGACAACCTTCTGCCCCTAGATTTTTCCCATTTAAGTTCTTGCTCGGGTTGGGCGCTGGTGTAGTGTGGGATATTTGCATTGAATTATTGAGGGTAGATACTTTATAGAAACGTATTTCATATGATCTTACAAGAGAAAAATGTGTATCCATCAAGTTGTATAGCACGACAGGTGACTCTTTGGCTAGTATCAATTTTAATTGCTCTTTGCAACATATTGTTTTTTCATGGTGTTTTATTTTGTTTGTGCTGGACCAAAATGATCCATTCCCACCCCATTTCAGACCTTCATTTTTCTATCTTTGTTTCTATTTATGTTTGTTTTCGACTTCAGTTGTATGTGTATCTCTCTTTGTTATTAAGTAGCATGTATCACGTGCTACATGCGAGCATTCAACATTAACAACGTAAAAACTCAGAAGGGTAATTCTGTTAAAAATTTTCTATCTCACTTTCTATCTTTTTCTTTATCTTATTACTTAATAAATGGTCAAAATTCCTCTGCTAAAATTCATACTTATAGAATTTAAAAGAAAAGTTGACACTTTATTCTATAGCGAGATAGAAAGTGGGATATAAAATATTTTGTCGGGTGATTCTATACTGCTTCAGATATTTTATATTGTTACCTGTACAAACCTCCTATCTCATATTTTGAATATTTGTCGCATGTCAATTCTATTCTAAGAATGATTATTAATTCGCTATAATGAAAAAATTAGTGGGACACTTTTGATAAATAAAATAATAATATTTCATTAAAGTCAAGTACTTTTACTGCAGATACATTAAAACTCTTCTGTTTTTTCCAATTTTTTTCATATAGTTTTATTTTGTTTGTACTCGACATAATTATATTTTGCCCGCATTTCAAGCCTCCATGTTTCTATCTCAATAAAGTATCTTCCAATTCTAGTATGAAAAGTTAAAAACAGTAACCGGTGGCTGAAAAATAAATAGCTTATAAAAGATTCATTAATGGGCTGGTCAGCCCACGTGAGAAATGGCCCATTTACCTACAACTCTTCTGTTCATGTGCAACATAGGCCAGGTAAAGAATAGTAATCATGTGAAGATGATTCACTCTGTAATACGCAAGGGATATAACAGTCGAGACGATTAAAAAATAATTAAATTTTATTACTTTTTAATTATTTGACGTTCATAAATATTCATTCTATGAGGACGAGTAAGTAACAAAGAATCTTTTTTCGTGAACGTGATTCCATTTCCCATCTAGCTATAATAAAGATATGGGGTCCACATATTGATATTTGCACTGTCCACGCGATCTATCATCAAAATTCTATTTCTGGATCGTAACAAACGGCTGGCCGTGAATGCAGGGAGTGGGCTGGTTGGAAATGGATCGGTACAGCTTCGTACCAGTTTTAGTTTTGGACGTTTTGTCGCTGCAGTTGGCCCTTAATACTAATACAAGTCTTTGATGTTGACTGCAGCGTCCATAATGGATCCAATTTATTGGGCCTCATATCTTTAGTCCTTTACTGGCATTTATTGAATGAATTAAATAATACTGTTTAATTGGACAACCCAATTTGGTTTTTATTAATAAGGAAAAAATTATCATAAAACCAGTTTTGAGCTTCAACTGTAAATCTCGCGTTCAAGATTAAATCTTATAAAACCTTACTTACATCAGCTGATGTCATAGATTTCATAACATTTAATCTACACCACAAGATCTACAAGTGAGTGTCATAGACCAGATCTACATAAATATTTCCCTATTAATAAACCAATTAAACCAATTAAATGATTTATTGGTCTCTTAACACGCTAGGAAATTTCTAAAGAGCGTTTAACCTGAATCATGTAGTACAATGTAGGGTTAAAAGCAAAAAAAAATCCTTATAAACTTTCATCCTAGTCGTATTTTACTCGTTCCAACTTATTTAACGAGCACTTAATCCTCCTCCTCTATATTTCTTGAGAAAAAAATGCCCTTGTTATTTTAATTATATTTATTTTTCTTTTTTCCTCTTATTTTTCCATATTATTTAATTTCTCTCTCCTTTTTTTGTTTATTTTTTCCATTCTCTATTGTCTTTACTAAACAATAATAATACTTTCAATAAATAATTTTTTTAAGATCATCAATTTAAAGGAGGCATTTTCTCAAATCTTGTTATAGTTATTGCAGCCATTGAACCGCTATTGGACTAAAAAATGTATAGATTCAATTTCACATAAAAATAAAACTGAATGTTTAATTTTTGGCACATGTTTAAATAATTTATTTGTAGATTAAATATGGTTCATAGTACAGGCAACATCTATACTCATCATTAATACTAAATAAATAATTAAATAAGTACATTAATTAAGAAAAAAAAAGATGAGTAAGTATACATTAAAAACAGTGCGTGCCAAGGCATTTGTTATCATATCTTGCCTATTGAGACACTTATGTTTGGCAGTTGTAATATTTACTACACTTTACCATTGTTATGTCAGGAACAAAAAATTGCATATGAACTCGGAACTCCCATAATGCAAGTTTATTTCTCTAGTAAGAATATATTTTTTTTTATTGTTTGACTAAATCTTTTATTTTCTTGTAATTTCTTTATTTGTAGAGTTCATTATTAATGACTAATCAAGAAAATTATATTATAATAAAATACTATTGTTTGCATTGCAAAACAAATTTAATATATAAATTTAATTATTTCATTACATGTAAACAATACATAGAAAAAATAAATGAAAATAAGTAAATGAGAAAATAAATAAAAGGGAAAAGGAGAGGGAAAAAGAAAAAATAAATAAAACATAAATAGTAGGGATAGTTTTAACCTTTAAAATAAAAGAGGGGATTAAGTACTCATTAAATAAATTAGAGGGAGTGAATTGCAACTACGATGAAAGTTTATGGTTTTTTTTTTTTAACCCTATAATGTATTGGCGAAGGGGCAGGTAACACATTGTATGGCAGAATTTTGTAACTTTACAGGTTATTCGTAACAAAGTAACTTGTAGTAATTTGGTTTCTGTAATTTGACTTTAGTTAATATACTAGCAAGAAAGTAACTTGGTTAATAGTAATTTTATATTGTATTTGGACGGAGGGATTTGAATGAATTTGATTTGAAACTCAAATCTATAATAAGTTATCTAAATAAGTTAATTGATTTAATTGTGAATTTGAAATCCATCATTAAGTGAGAGTTTGATTATAATAGTTAAATGAGTGAAATTGACCTAAATTTTATGTCTTAGAACCTATTTCAAAACTACCAAATTTAAATCCATTTGTTTCAAATCTTTCCTTCAATTCAAGTTCGCCCATCTAAACACAACCATAGACTTTCTCAAGTTAGTAGTAGTTTGGTAAGTTGAATTTAATTACTATACTAAAATATGTGATATTTATACTGCATAAATTTTTAAAGTATATGAATATGGTTGACTATATTTAACTTTATTACTAATGATTTGGCATTGGTAGAAGTTAATAAGAATCTAGGTTTGGTTACTAGTAACTAAGTAACTAATACTTTGGCATACTTGTATACAATTTAAGTTGAGTTCTGTGATTTGCATGGTATATATATAACAAGTGGAGATTAGTGGTTAGATACTTCTTAGTTTAAGTCACTAGAAAGTGGGGGAGCGACAAAATTCTTTGAGTGCCCGCTAAAAAACCCTTAAACTATAAGTACATCTAAATGAGATAATTAATTATGTCATAAGATAAAGATTGGACAGGGAAATTAATTAGATAAAAGCTTGCATGGAAGGGAATGGATATGGCTAACTGCAGGACTTTGCATTATCGTGAATTGTCAATATTAGGCAACACGGTTTGCATTATTATTGAGTAGTCAAAATTCATATTAAATGAAGAAAAATACATGAAAAGCTAAGCCACCAGTTTCAACGTCCGTCAGCCAAGTGGCCGATTTATATTTATGATTTTATGTCCGAACTCATCAAGATATTAGTCAAGTTGTACTCAACTTTTGTGGTAGTTGATTCGTGAGGTATACTTCGACGATCATTTGCAGAAAAAAGGGTTATAATAAACTCAGCTAGAAAAGCACCCAAATATTCTGAAAATGGAAATGGAAATTGAAATCCAACATGGCTGTCCCAACAAGATTGCCCACCTTCCAACATAACTGGCTCTTATTGTCTGTGAATCATTCAAGTTTTTGGAATAAAGAGATCACTTGCAGCCAGCAAGCAATAACTAGCTTCCATCTGCAATAAGAAACAATATATTAAGAATTGTTGATTCTATTAAAGATGATCATAAATATTGAATGTCATGCAGAATTAATCAAATATAAGCTCAAGAAGGCTTACTCTACTAGATAAGTGTTGTGACAATGGCTAGCCGAGGTCCACACCAGGGATTAAAATATCAGGCATGCATTGCAGATATTTTCTTATACAATGCATCTATTCAAAATGATAAAATAATAAATTTATTGATATGTTATTAGATTCGTGACAAAAAAAATAAAATTCGATCAAATATCTAAAATTAGGAATTGATTATTCACTATAATTTTATCGCTAGACGGACTTTAACGAGTTATTATAAATTTATAACTTTATAAATCATTTTGCTTTCTCATAAGGCGAATAAAAACAATTTGTGATTTTGTTTGAGGGTATTGCTCACTGATATAGTCTAAATGTTGAACTTTTCAACAAATGATTTTCGGATGCATGTGTTTTTGAATGTAAACATTAAAAAACAAAAAGAAACTAACCCCATGATTGCATAAATAGATTTTGGTTGTATTTCTGCTTTGTGTATGTGAATTCATTGTTTTTCTCGGAAATTGTAGTGGTGTTCAATTCTCTTGTAGACCTAATTCTTGAGGGAGTAGTAAAACAGTATTGTATAGCATCAAATTGATTGCAAAATCTAATCAGAATCAAAGGCTTTACCCAAAAAGTTTATACAAACAAAAACAACTAAAAAAGAAGTTCAATCAATAAGAGAAATAGATACATTGCTATGACTTTCGCCTCTAATAAAAGTGGCAACGACATGAAATAAGATGAGCTAGCTAGTAGTATATCTTAATCGCTCTGTTGTCCATTTTAAATTGTCAATTTGGACATAATTATAACCTAACGACCTAATGACGAGATGGATTTGGACTAATCTGAATATGGGGTTCCACCCATTGCTTCCAGGATTCCAATTATAATCTAATTAAACCACTGATTAATACATATTGAAAAGACATGAATTAATGAATAATTAAATAACGTAATTTGATCAATGACAGCCAACCGTCAGGGAAACTTACTAGTAAACTCTCGTCCCTTCTCTTTCGGAGTCATATTTGAATAAGAACTCAGACATTTCTTATCATCAGATTGATAGTAAAATAGGAGGAGTCCTATTTTATTGTTAATCCAACAGTCAGTAAATGAGACTCAGCAAGCAAAGTAATTTTCTCTGTCTCTCGTACGTCCGCAACGTCCGATCTACTATTCTTCATGGGAAACATTGTCTCCATTGTGGTCCCTTTTTCTGAAGATTATTTATATGTAAAGCTGCTGCTTAAAACTGGTTTAAAAAGGTGAAACAATTTATATATAGAGAGATATAGAGCATAAAATTATAGGGGGTAACCGACAGTTCTTAAGCACAATTATCAAACTCATATGGAAATTGGGGGAAAAAAAAAACTCTATAGTAATTTACTCTGGAAAATCAAGGTGAACAAGCCAAAAAGATTTATTTTTTCTTCAACCTGAGGAGCCAGTGATATGAGACCATTCTAGTTTATGGTTTAGTACTAGCATATTCGCATTTCATTGGTATGCAATAAAAATATAACCACCAACCAACGTTGTACCGAGCAGGCAATTTAAGTTCCATTCATGCAATCTCCAACTAAAATATATAGTTGCATAGCTAAATAATGTTTCGATACGTGCATTTGTATTTATGAGGTGCCCGGATTATTTTTTTTGCCAAAAAAAATTAAAAAGAGAATAGATCATCTCTTTTCTTTAACGGCATATGGCAGTTGATAGGCTATAAAAAATCAAAATTTAAAATATTTTAATGATTTGATCGCTCTAATTGCGTCCGAGCAGTCACCGTTAGCATGAGTGATTGTCCGGTCAGTACGGATAGTTTTGGCCAGCTGTTTTTAGGGCTGTAATTGAATGGGAAGCCTAAAGGACCACCTGCATCTGCATTTAACAGGGATAGGGTTATACTATACATGGATAACAGATACCATATCTTAGCACTATTTAATAACCACCTAGAGGTTTACACAAAACTGAAGAACTCAATAAGATAACATATTTTCACTGCAAGAAAAGCAAGTGGCTCTGGAAATTCAGTACCATCTTCTGTTATCACCTAGAAATCTACATGGATTTGGGTTCAATTCGGATGGTCATGGAGTGCCATAATTAATTGATAACGATGATGTCAACTTCTTGGAGCAAAAAATGGGATGTAATTAATTAGTGGATGCTGTATCCTGTAGTAGTATTTGTAAACGTGAACATTATTGTTAAACAACATGGATTTTAATTTTAAAATCAATGACAATTGAATGGAGTGTTCCATGAAACTTATTAATTAATTCAAGATTTTGTGGCTAATCGATGTATTTTGTTTTTTGGCATCACCTCTCATACGTGATTTGGGTTAGTTGAGAATTCGTTACGCAAGTTGGGCGTGAGCCGGACTCGTTACGTGGGTTAAACGTGAGAAACTCCGTTGAAATAGGTTAGACAGAACCCAAAACGTGGGTTGAACGTGAAAGAACCCATTGAAATGGAGGAATTAAACAGAATCCAAGACACGTGTAGATGTAAAAAAAAAACTAAGCAACCATGTTAAAAACTAGAAAATATCGAATATTTATAAATCAGCCATTAATGCAATTAGTACATAGCCTTTAGATAAACTTACAAAAGAACATATTCTAAACAATTTATACATGATAAGTCTTGCTAATCATCAAGACAATTAAGTTATAAAAATAATTACATAATCTAAGAAAACAATTAAAATAATTACATATCCATCACATATTTACACACCATATATCACATATGCATATCTTGATGATCGTTATGCAATATATTATAATAGTTTTAGTGATTAATTTTGTTCCCTTTTTCCTCTCCTACCAGAACAATGCGAGATATGGCCGATGTTATATAATGTGGTACTATCTGTAGATGCGAATATCGCCATGCAGTACACTATATAAGAGTCCCTGTTCCGGTAATTCTATATTATTCACCCGTTTCTATTGAACTTGGACTATGGTTCGTGGTTTTATGGTACAATATTCGTGCCATGCATATTGTAGAATTAAGATTATGATAAAGATCAACCATTCTAAAGAGAAAAAAAGAAAATAGTATATTGTACAAGATCACTTGACAAAGATCACTGACGTATTACTAAATTTGCAAAAATAACTAATAAGATTCAGTCACGTTAAACTTGGTATTTTTAATTTAAAAAGTTTTTTTTTTCATATAAATTGATTTTAATAAATAATTTTAAATTTATAATTTTAAAAATAATTTTCCAAAAGAAAATTGCCGAAGAAGATGTATCATCCGATCTAATCTATGTATATTGTTTATTGAGTAATATTGGGACTTGTATGTGATCCCGACGGGAAGTTACAATAGGAAGTTTCTGTTAACAATCTTCTGTCTCACATTCTATATTATTTTCTGTCACACCATCTAATGAACGGTTAAGATTTTTTCACTAAAATCACACCACCAAATCTTGATAGTTTATTAAATAGTGTGACAGAAAGTGGCACAAAGTGTGAAATAGAAGTNTTCCTGTGCCGAAAGTTTCCGTATGAGACAAGTAATTGGATAAGAGCCAACCATGGATGAATTTGAAATCCTATATCGTTTCCCTTGTCACAACCATGTGGACATGCAACCAATGATCCTTATTGCCCTCCTATTTTGTTCATTTCCATGATTCTTCGACAATACTAAGCATAACTGTTCTTCTTTCTTTAGATATATACATGTGTTTTTGTCCAAAATTCCTGCCCAAATAGTAAGAAACTGAAAGGTACAAATTAATACAAACACTGAAATAAATATTATCAAAACCCAATATTCTTTATAGTACTATTATTTAGTTACTAGCTCTCACAGGGTACAAATTAATTAAATTACAATCTAACACCACCGCGAGGAAAATATCAAAACTTTTGAGATTTACACATCTAGCTAATTAAAACCCAAAATGCATATTTGGGTTTTTTTTTTAGCTATAAACAATATCTCAAAAGCTAAAAAGAATAGCCGAAGATCGAAGGTTCATGTCATATAGTGCTGAATAATGAACCATCCGAAGTCAACTAAATTAATTAATTTAGAATTGTATATAGTATATTTCTTAATTTAGCTAAGCATTGATGTTAAAGATTCAAAGACTACTTCTTCACAAGGAATTGTGAGGCCCATGTCGTGATTGAAACCAAATTCCTCTTCAGCTTGTTGGAGAAGGCTTTGGAACTCGGGTCTCGACAGGAGTGAAATCGGCACAATATACCGTGTTCTGTTTTCGCCAACGTACACGACAAAATGCCCTTTTGGTACGTCCAAAGGATGCCCTTCTTCATCATAATTTAGTTTCTTTCCCAAGCTCGAACATCTCTTCACAATTTGCTTGATCATTGTTGCTTGTGAAAATTTGTTCGACTTTCTAATTGCCATCTTTTTTTTCTTTTTTCTTTTTTTTAAAAAAGGAATGCAAAAGAAACAAGAAAAGTATAGTTAAGAAAGGTATAGAAGAATGAATGGAAGGAATTGTGGTGCGGTGGAAATGATGAGGATTTGGAAGGGGTATATAAAGTGGGAAGAAATTAAATTTCATGAACTCGAATGCCATTGCCATGTGGGCTTGTTGTGGGGGGCAAAGAAGACACC
Organism: Cinchona pubescens; assembly: GCA_025175665.1. Classification (NCBI taxonomy): domain Eukaryota; kingdom Viridiplantae; phylum Streptophyta; class Magnoliopsida; order Gentianales; family Rubiaceae; genus Cinchona; species Cinchona pubescens. The sequence continues at coordinate 613,590 of JANKKI010000012.1, forward strand.
ACAGGTGTTTTTGAAGACTGTGTGAGCTCAAGAACATGTTGGGGGCCAAAAACATCGGGTTTACTATCATTGTTGCTTTTGATCAGGACATCAAGGACCCTTTTTTTTATTTTTCTCTCTTCAAAAAGAAAAAAAAAATTGTTTTATTTCTTTCTGACACATTATTGTCTTCTTTCAACTAGAGAATCTTCCTCAGAATTTACAGTCCAACTTTTCATGGAAATTATCATAGCCTTGTCGAATTTATATATAATCAAGTACAGATTAAAGTACTTATTTTTTCCCACAAACATTTTCTAAGGTATCATTATTCCTCAAATAGCTAGGGACAATATTCTATAGACTTTAGAGAGCATATCCTTAGGTTAAAAGTCCAAGTAAATTTCCTTGATCACGAATTGATTTGGATCTATGTTCCAAAAAGGAGCTCCAATTTATGAATTAACTCATAATTTAAATTGGGTATGTCTTTTTATTATTCTTTTTTCATACACTTGATTTTGTTTTTTTCTCTTTGTTACTAAACAATTTGTGGTAAAACATTTTACTGACTAATTGAACAAAACAAAATATAAAGCATCACATTTTAAACTTATCACTTGCTGTCTTTTTCATATAAATTAATGAAAATTTGGGTACGTACATTCAACAGTAGCATAGATTTTAGGGTGTGTTATGTATTTATTTATTTTGTTTCCTTGTGTAAACTGGTCTCGGCTGTATATCATTTATCTCCTTCCCTGTATGAGACTAAATTTATGCACATTTCTATCATTCGAATTTGAGTATTCTCTCATTCTAAAAAAAGAAAAAAAAAACAAAATCTTGTATGAAGACAGCTTAGCCTGGTATTATAACTTATAAGGTAATATGTTACGATAAAATTAATTTTTACTCTTTTGATTGCCATTTGGACAAGCTTCTCTTAAGCAATTAAATTTAAAGTTTCGTTAATTTGTATATTTTCTAATGCATTTTGTTACGAAGTGTCCCAAGAAATTGACAAAAGTTCGAGACCAATCCGAAACAAACGATAACAAATAATAGATAGAGAAAATAAAAGAGACACATTACGTGGTTCGGTCGAAAGACCTAAATCTACGGGCGAAGGCGAGCAAAATAAATTTTACTATATGAGAAGAATACAAAATCTTTAGGAGAGTGCTCCTAAACTCACAAAAGCACTAGTACAAAAAATACAAGAAAAGCCAAAATAAAGACAAAAGGCTTAATGACCAATAAGGCCCAATAGCCCACTAAACTCTCTTATGTTTAGTGCTTGGTACATAAAGCTCAAAGCCTAAGGTCTCTATATATAAGACCAAGGCTACATAACTCTCCTTAAAATTAATCAATGTGTAACAAAAGCCACATAACAAATCTCCACCTTGGCGTGGGCCCACATCCACAAAATAGTAAAATAAGGAATTTTGTGCAAACTTGTTCCACCTTCTCCACAAAAGCGTCAATGGGCTTAATCAATAATAACGAATGCCAACCAAGTCCAAGCATTGCTTAGACTTGTAAACTAGAAGAGGTTTCGTAAACATATCCGCAAGATTATCTTTGGTACTGATATTTTGAACAATAACTTTTCCCTCAGCAATAGTATCCCGAACGAAATAAAATTTCACATTAATGTGCTTAGTCCTCTCATGATACATCTGATCTTTAGTCAAATGAATTGCACTTTGACTATCGCAATAAACTGTAGTAACACCATGATGCCGACTCAACTCGCCAAACAAACCTCTCAACCACAAGGTTTCATTGATTGCCCCGGTCACGGTCATATATTCTGTTTCCGTAGTAGACAATGCCACAATAGGTTGTAAAGTAGCTTTCCAACTGACTGCACAACCGCCAAGGCAAAATACATAACCAGTAAGTGATCTTCTTTTGTCAAGATCCCCGGCGTAATCAGAATCCATAAAACCAATCATTAAAGTGTCACTATTTTTCTCAAACTCCAAACAAGTGTTTGAAATACCTTTTAAGTATCTGAAAATCCATTTCACAGCCTACCAATGTTCTTTTCCAGGACAAGACATATACCTAGCTAACCACACTGTCTGCTTGTGAAATGTCTGGACTTGTACAAACCATCGCATACATGATACTGCCGACTGCACTAGAATATGGAACTCGTGCCATAAAACTTTTTTCCTCACCTGATTGTGGTGACTGAGCAGCTGAAAGTCGAAAATGACTTGCAAGAGGAGTACTCACAGGTTTAGCATTATTCATGCTAAATTTCTCCAAAACTTTCTCAAGGTAATGCTTTTGGGTCAGGAACAATTTCATAGCTTCTCGATCTCTCTTGATTTCCATGCCAATAATCTTCTTAGCTGCTCCCAAATATTTCATCTCAAATTCACTACTCAACTGTACTTTCAAAGTGTGAATTTCTACAGAACTCTTGGCAACAATGAGCATGTCATCAACATAAAGTAACAAATAATAAATGAAAGAATCATCATTTAATTTCTGAAAATAGACACAATTGTCATACATGCTCCTTGAATAACATGACCCAACATAAAGGAATCAAACCTCTTATACCACTGTCTTGGAGACTGCTTCAATCCGTACAAGGATTTCTTTAGCAAGCAAACATGGTCTTCTTTTCTTTCAACTTCAAATCCCTGAAGTTGTCTCATATAAATTTGTTCTTCAAGTTCACCATGTAGGAAAGCTGTCTTGACATCAAGTTGCTCCAATTCCAAATCATACAAGGCAACTAAGGCAAGCAAAATACGAATAAAGCTATGTTTAACAACAGGTGAAAACACATAATTGAAATCAATACCGTGTACCTGACTATAGTCCTTTGCAACTAATCGTGCTTTATACCTTGTATCGTCAACCCCTGGATGACTAGATCTTCTTTTTAAAGACCCATTTGCAATCAATAATTTTCTTACATAAAGGCGACTTCACAAGAACCCAAGTTTTATTTTTATAGAGATGGAGTTGACTCAATTTCTACATTAATAGCGACCAACCACTTAGCTGAATTAGCACAAGAAACTGCTTCAAAGTAGGTGGAAGGCTCACCAACTCCATCCGTTTCTTCAGCGACTGACAAAGCATATGCAACTAAATTTGTATATCGTTGCGGTGGTCGAATCTCCCTCCTTGATCTATCCTTGGCAATAGAATGCTCCTCCTCCTCTGGTTCTTTTTCAATAGACTCTGATTCATCTACTGAATTTTTCTGACTGGAAGAAACTAACTGAGAAGGATCAGAACTACCAAACTCTAGCTCCACGTGCTTCTGCATATTATCATTTGTATCTGAATCACAAGAATTAGAATGCTCCTTTTTCGAAGATAACATAGAAAGTTCATCAAATGTAACATCTCTACTAATTACAAATTTTGGGGATTTGGGATCAAGACACCATAATCTGTAGCCTTTCACCCCAGAAGCATAACCAAGAAAAATGTACTTTTTAGCTCTACGCTTTAATTTTCCATCATTTACGTGTCGCATATATGCTGAACACCCAAAAACTTTCAAATCAGAGTAATTAGCAGGAGTACCTGACCAAATTTCTTCAAGAGTCTTGAAATCAATAGCTGCAGAAGGAGCTCGGTTGACAATATGACAAGCTGTAGAGATCACCTCTGCCCAAAAGTCCTTTGTCAACCCTGCATTAGAAATCATACAATGGGCTCTCTTCAAAAGAGTTCTGTTCATACGTTCGGCCACACCATTTTGCTGAGGCGTCATCCTAACTGTATGGTGCCGAACAATTCCTTCATTTTTGTAAAATTCATCGAATTGGCCTTCACAAAATTCCATGCCATTATCTGTTCTAAACCGCTTGATCTGTTTACAAGTCTGTTTCTCAATCAAAACTTTCTATTGCTTGAAAGTTAAGTAAACATCATTTTTATGTTTCAAAAAGTAAACCCAAACTTTTCTTGAATAATCATTAATGAAACTTAACATATATCTGGCACCACCTTTAGATGAAACACGAGCTGGCCCCCAACAGATCAGAATAGATATAATCTAAAGTACATTTTGTCTGGTGGATTGCTGGTGAACTGAAGCTGACTCTTTTCTGCTTCCCAAAGATACAATGTTCACAAAAATTCATCGCCCCGGTACTCTACCCACAAAGAAGTCCTTTTTTGCTCAACACAGTCAAGCCTTTCTCGCTCATGTGCCCCAAATGCATATGCCATAATTTGGTGATGTCAAAATCAGACAAAGATGATGAAGAGACTGTTGCGGAACCTGTGACAGTAGAACTTTGCAAAATATACAAATTACTGTCTCTTGTAAGCTTTCATAATAACAAGAGCACCCTTACAGACTTTCATAACTCCACATTCAGTTGCATATTTGCACCCAAGAGATTATAAGGTGTCTAAAGAGATGAGATTCTTTTTCAAATCAGGAACATGTCTAACATTAGTGAGTGTCCTCAAAATACCATCATGCATTTTAATTCGGACTATACCCTTACCAACAACATCACAAACGGCATTATTGCCCATCAAAACAATTCCACCATGACAAGATTCATAAGTGAAAAATAAATTTCTATTGGGACACATGTGATAAGAGCACCCCGAATCTAAAATTCACTCATTTTTAGACATTGTTCTATCATCAGTGACAAAGAAAATATTTCCATCACTTTCATCAGCTGCAACGCTTGCCTCGGCAGTATCAATATTTTTCTGGTTAGATTTCTCCGCATGCTTATCTTTATTTTTTAACCTGAAGCATTCGAATTTAATGTACCCCTTTTTACGACAATAATTGCATACCATATTTCTATGTCTGGATTTAGATCTAGATTTTGATTTATTACTGTTAAAATCTCTCATTTCAGATCTATCCCTGGCAACCAAGCCTTCAGCTTGATTTTCACTAATTTCTCCAGTTATATCCCTATCAGTTTGCTCTTTAGATTTTAAAGCAGATTTAATTTCACGATACGAGATTGTTTCTTTACCATAAATCATAGTATCACGAAAATGTTTAAATGATAGGGGAAAGGAACATATCTCTCATGAATTGACAACAAAAGGGCTTGATCCTCATCATCAATTTTCACATCTATATTCTCCAAATCCATAATAATGGAATCAAATTTATCAAGATGTGAGAGTATAGATTTACCTTCAGTCATCCGAATCATGTAAAGGATTTGCTTTAAATAGAGTCGATTCTCAATTGTCTTCTTCATATACAAAGTTTTCAATTTATCCCACATACCTTTGGCTGTCGTCTCAGTAGCAACCTCTCTTAAAACCTCATTAGAGAGATTTAAGATAATACCTGATCTGGCCTTTTTATCAAGATTCTCAAAATCTTCCACCGACATCTTCTCTAGCTTTTTCTCCACTCCATGAAGTGCTATGTCCACACCATCTTGGATCAGGATAGCCTCCATCTTGAGCTGCCACATCCCGAAGTTGACATTCTAGTCAAATTTCTCTACATGGGTCTTTGTTATCGTCATAATGTCTCAAAACTTTCCTGGAAGCTCTGATACCAGTTTGTTAGGAAGTGTCCCAAGACTTCCAATTGATAAAAGTTTGAGACTAATCCGAAACAAACGATAACAAATAATAGATAGAGAAAATAAAAAAAATACCAGATTTACGTGGTTCGGTCGAAAGACTTACGTCTACGGGCGAAGGCGAGCAAAATAAATTTTACTATATGAGAAGAATACAAAAGCTTTAGGAGAGTGCTCCTAAACTCACAAAAGCACTAGTACAAAAAATACAAGAAAAGCCAAAATAAAGACAAAAGGCTTAATGACCAATAAGGCCCAATAGCCCACTAAACTCTCTTATATTTAGTGCTTGGTACATAAAATTCAAAACCTAAGGTCTCTATTTATAAGACCAAGGCTACATAACTCTCCTTAAAATTAATCAATGTGGGACAAAAGCTACGTAATACATTTATCTTCTTTGAAGTCATGCACAATAACAGATCGAGTCCTTGTGACATAAAATGTAGTAGTATGCATCTCCATTTGTCTATGTAGGAGTGGTAGTGGCAGATTCCTGTTCTCTAAGAAGAGAATGCTATATGCTAGCATTTGATTAAAAAAAAAGAAAAGGAAATGTTATTTTGGTACAGTTGTTGAGTGTGCTTTTTTCTTTAATTCTATTTATTGTTTTAGGAGAATTATTTTGTATTCTTTTGGTAGCATAATGCATTAGAGTAAATCTTAGACTATTCACTCTGGGATATGAAATGGATAAAACTATTATTGAGATGATTAAAATATAAGGAGGTTTCACTACTTTTTAATCATTCAATAGCCTGTAATACTCATTCCGCATTGTGAAATGAGTAACAAAAAATTTTTTTAGTGCATTGAGGTTTGAAAAAATGACAATTATAGAGTTGTACACTAGTCGTAACTACTATAGTCATGCCTTTGTCCGAGAGTAACGAAGAAATTTTCAGTGCATTGAGGTCTGAAGAAATGACAATCATAGAGTTGTACACTAGTCGTAACCACTATAGTCATGCCTTTGTCCGACAGTAACAAAAAAAATTTCAATACATTGAGGTCTGTAGTAAATGACAAATATAGAGTAGTACGCTAGTTGTTACCACCATAGTCATGCCTTTGTCCGACGTATTAATGTATTATAGGAAAATACTTAAAATTTGATTTTGAACTCTGTCTATAAATTTTATAGTTAAAATTAAATTTTATAAAATTTTATGTATATTATATAATATTATTTATTACATAAAATTTAATTTACAATATATGTTTACAAGTATGACTAAAATCCATATCTACATAACTAAATGTTTCCTACCTAACTGGAGTATTTTTACTCTAATCGTTTGGGCCCAAAAGTCATTTGGATAGATCTCCATGTAACTGGTACTAGGGTAACTACTTGTCGTCAATACATTGGGACGAGATTGGGCAATTATATATATATATAATATATATATATATATATATTCAGGAGGCGTTTGGTTTATAGGTATATAATTATAAGGCAAAAATTAAAATCAAAATCAATGATATTCATAAATGGTATCTAGCTGAGCACTGTAATTAAAACATTTTATGTGAATAAAATTGTTAAAAAATATTATTTTTATTCTTTATTTGTGACTTGATTTCAAATTAATTAATTTATGAAAATAATAAAATCTTTTCCGATACAAACCAAATAAATAAAGAAATGGCACAAATATATATATAGATTGTAAAATTTATAATTCTCATTTCAATTCTAATTATTCTCGAATATGAATAAAAAAGCTCCTAAATATTTTGGCGAGGTTAAGTGTTATGTCAATTTAAGTGCAAGAACCACCTCTAAACACCACAAGTATGGCTCGGTTTGTACCTTACAAGGACGCAAAGGACTTGTGGAGTCTTGAATATGATATCTCCACATCAGTGTGTTAGATGTTTAAGTACAACTTTTGCAAAGTGTTCTCAATACTGTACGTTTTCTTATCCGATAAAACCAATTAACATTCACCAAAAACTCTAGAAATTAGTTGCTTCACATAGCTAAAACCGTCCAATCTGTCCTCTTCAACTTTAGTCTGGAGTAGTGTAGACTGAAGACTTCAATTTCCAATTACATCATTTCAATCGGTACAGTCACTACTACAATGACAAGTAGTACATTATGTCCGATATATCTACTAGCGCCTTAAATGAATAAATCATATCCCACCTGATTTGGTTAACGTATTTGCCATTAGTTTGTTCTTGTTCTCTTTTTTTATTAATTAGTACTTTATTTACGAGACTCTTGCGAGTGGGATGCAGGTTGAATTTGGAGCTTTATTATATAGTTGAGAATTGAGATCTTATACAACTCAAAATGAAGTAAGTTCGTAATTACTCACTCAACAAAATACATTTTAATGTTAAAAAAATATGAACACATATCTTACTTGACACATTTTTAAGATAAAATTATCATAGTTGTCAAAATATGAATGCACATCTAACAAAACTGTATGTAATTTACTTGATTTAAACGATAAGGAAGAGGAATAATATTTATGTGTTAAAGTAACAAAAGCTTACAACAGAATCTTCTAGGGAGGAGGACCAATAGATTTTCTTCGTTAAGTTTAAACAATTAAACATCTACTTTCATGCAGTTAACAGTACAACAAGAAAGATGATCATAAATGACAAAAAAGAAACTTAACAAACTAAAACTACTTTTGGTAGCTAGAATCGAAGTGACTATTCGAGGGGCCTAAATGGCTAAAAACCAACAAGGAATGGCCCATGAGATGACTTCTTTGAAGGTCATCCCATGTTCTGTGAATGGGATTGATTAATGAATTTCTTCTTAGCAGGGGTGGCCCCCAGAAGACTTTAACAATATAGAAAATTTGGAAGTTGCCAATTCCATAGGTAGAATAGATCTAGAAAGAGACCTTAATTTGTCAAGTGTTAAGCACATGGTGGCCATGTTACTTTTGCTCCCATTTCTCTTGTGAAGACAACATTGTGAGGACACTCAACCATCTTATAATTCATCCCAAAATTTAATTCTTAATTAGTTTGTAAGTTGTAACCAAATCCATACTGGCCCCAAACACCAACCCCCGCCTCCCCCCGGAAAAAAAAAAAAAAAGGGAAGAAAATAAGAAAAACGAAACCTGTTAGCATGCATATAACAAGTAGGGAAAAATAAGCATTGCCAGTTGATGTCTTCCTGGGATGTCTGCCTGTATATTTCACAGGAAACGATCATTCATTATACAATGAATTAATTCTTGCCATTATCACATGCACTTGGTTAAGTTTTTTTTAATATTGTACTAACATGTTCAAGTTCGCTAAGATGGCTAATATGGATTGAACAGAAAAGATCAACAATAAAAAATAGGCAGCTGAAAACAACCTTTCATGATGTCGAAAATGAGTTAGCATTTATCGACTGCATTAACGTCGCACACTTTAAAGTGATATTGTTTCATCATAAAAAGGAAATTATATATATATATATTGCTCATTTATCACAATGTTCTGTGTACACTTAGCCTTGTTAGCAGCCAAGCTATCCTTCCAATTTTTCTACGATTTATATTTGTTAGATATAAAATGAAAGGAGATAATATTAATGTTAATCAACTCTAAATTTGTGGTAAAAAGTTCGATCTCTCAATCTTGCTACTGAACTAACCAAAGTCTACATAATTAGTACTATGATTACTATCTATCAAGTGCATTAATACTGATTAGATTAATGTGGTCTTCATCAAACATACATTTAATTATGTTAAGTTGAAGACGAAAATGATGCAATAGCAGCTCAAATCACACTGATCATGACATGATTAACAAGAAAAAGACCCAAAAATTTCTTATGGACATCAATGGCCCCTATACAGCTCACTCACTTCTTGTTAAGTTGTAATCTTCAGCATAACTCAAGGACTTACGGACGTACTTGAACCATACACTTGATCAAGTTGATCTATCATCAGTTTCTCACATGTTCTGCATTGCTTAACCATAAAAACATTGATATGAATTTATATAAGGATTGGGCTCAAATGTATGACCTTAAAATGCAAACTACACAAAAACCAAACAAGTATCTTCTTTAGAGGGTCCATTCCAGGGTGGATAATTTGGTGCATGGGTCACAAAGAACAAACATTTTGCTATGCTGAGTGAATAAATGGTGTGTGAGAAACCAGTTCTTATTAATAGCTCTTTCGTACATTGCCAACTCTAAAATTTAAATGCTAGACAGAAAAGGGAAAATTCTTAGATGACGAGAAATTTTATCTTTGGGTTAGGGTAACTATTTGGTATGTTTAGTGATTGTTGTAGGACTAATAAGAGCCATGCATGTAGAGTGAGAAGTCCACTTTCTGAAAACAAGTATAGGAACACGCACGTTTAAAAATACCAATTGTTTAATTTTTATTTTTATGAATTAAAAAGTAAAATATGTTTGAAAATACTAACAATTTGATTTTCTTAGTTCACTTAATTTTTTTCTTATATGATTTTTGTTTCTATGTTTAATTAGGTCAAAGAATTTTTTATAATTCGTATGAGTTTAGAAAACTATTTGTTCATAGGTGATTTTTATGTGTATTTTCTTTAGATATAACTTTGTTGAAAATATAAGCGATTTATTTAGTTTAATAGTTCAGACAATTTCATAAGAGCTAAATAATTATATCTTATGAATAACACATCTACCTTGCAATTTTTAAAATAAGAATCCATTTTGTCGATTGAGAATTATTGAAACATTCTACAATTAACTCATTGGTTTACTCTATTTAACTTCAAAAATAGGAAAATTTAAAATATCATCAAATTAGAGCATACTGTATGATAAGAAGTATAGTAAATTTATTTTTTTATTATATGTATTATGTAAGTTTAGTAATCAAAGAGGATAGTATAGTTTTGAAAAATATTGACAATTTATATAATTTATTAGAACCGTTTATTATTTTTCATTATTCAACTTTTATCTTAACAACTTTGGATTTTTCAAGCGCATTACGGTATTTAATTATTCTTAAATCCCTAAACCTTTCTTGAAACCAACTTGAAGAAGGAAGCATTCGTGTACAAATATTTAAATAGAAATTTCTTATTTAAGAAATAAAATCTTTCTTAAATATATAGTTTGCACAACTATATGAATTATATCATGAAAATAGGAAAAAGAAAGTGAAAAATAGTCTACTATTATTTAACAATTTACGGCATGAAATTTAGTTACTAATTCGTTATGTTAAAACTATCAATCTATATATTAGTAAATTAAAAGGTAAATATTCAATACTATAACTTTTATTTGATAGAACGAGATCAACAACATATAGAAATAATGGCTATCACTAATAAACATTTAATATTTAGGTTTTATTAGACAAAGTACGCTTTAGTTAAAATCTAGTTAGTAACTAATTTGATATTCCTATTTTTTAGTATGTCATTTATATAGTTACTAATATTTAACATTAGATATTTACAGGTCCAAAGGGAATAACAATAATTTTTTGTAGGAGGACAATAACAATCTATAAATAATTTTAGTTAATATAATTTAGAAACTAATTTTTTATTATAGAAAAATCATAACTTAGATTAAATATGTGTTAATTATTCAATGCATGAAAAAAAAAAAAAACTAAGTCCAAAGTAAGAATTGCAAGATAAGGATTGTGTTCTTTTTAAAAAAATAAAATAAGTATAAAACACATTTTTCACCCCCTTTCCTATTCAAGTAATCAGTTTAACAATAATAAAAAAAATAGGTTCTATATTTTATTTGTTTTTTAATACACTACACAGAAATCAAATTCTTTTCATATTTTGGACAACGAACCTTTTTCATCATTACAAATTCTAGACAATAACATAAGAGACAATATATGGCATTGACGGAAGACAGGTGAAGATGTTGATAATATCTATGTAGAATAATGTCTTTGTTGATTCAATTTCAGATGGCCTTGAGGCTTTTAACCAATTTTATGTCTCATTTGTTCATTTGTTTTTTTTTTCCCCTTTTTGTATCAAAAAATAGAAAAATATTTCAAAATTATTCTCTTGAAAGATTCCAAAAGTTTTATATGTGATAAGTACTATAGTCTTTTTTTTTTTTAAAGATAATTCATACTATTATCTAACTTAATTCCTAATCCTAAAAAAGTTTAATTTACATACTTTTATAATTTTTAAAATTCATCCTTAAAAAATGGATACAAATGTAACTCTCTATTTTGTACAAAAATTTTAATCTAACTGTAAAGTAATAATAAAATTGAAATATATTTTAAAATTGTATACCTTTAAAAGGTTAATTATTATTATTTTTTTTTGTAGTGGAATACAGTTTGGAGGGAAAATTAGAACAAATTTTTAATTTGAAAGGTCAAATTGATAATCTTTCAGTTTTGGGGGCCACATTGGGACGTTTGTTTTAATTTTAAAACCAAAATTGAGACTCTTTGAATTTGGAGAACTATATTGGAATAATTTTTCAATTTGGAGGTTCAAATCAAGACCACTTTAATTAATTTAAAATATCATATTAAGATTTTCTTAGTTTCAATGGTCAAAATGGTATTAAATCTTTAGAAATAAAATAACCTAATACTTTCCTTTATTTGTCAAACGAATTTCTCTTTTTCTTTAATATTTGTTAATAAAAAATTAGTTTCTTTAATTGCATATAAATATTGTTTAGTTTATTAATTAATGTTTCTACAACATATATATGTTGATAACAATCATATGCATAATTCTATTTGAAGAGAAATTTTATTCCATTAAGTTTTTTTTGATAATTTTATTTAATATTTATTTTCAAATTTTAATCTATTCCAAAATTCTACTTTATGAGATAATTAACTTTAATCAAGTCTAATTCTAAATGAAATCTCAAAAAGTTAGTTTTATTTCATGTGTAACTTTTTATGATTTTTTCTCTTTAAGTGTCCATGAGTATAGATGAAATATGTAAATTTATTTTCCAAGTAAATTTTATATTTTATTATTACTTGATTTCTAAAACCTATCCCAAAGAAATATTTCCTATTCTTCTTTAATTTCTAAAATTCCTTCCCAATATTCTATTACACTAATTATTTCAATCAAATTTGGATATTTCCTAATATGAAATTTTAAAAGCAGATTTTATTTATTCTTTTATTCTTTGAGGAGTATTTACATAAATAGTCTAAAAAATTACCAAAAAGGCATTCCAGTTGGGAATATAACAAAATCATTAAATTTTATAGTAAGAGTAACTTGGGAAAAAAAATCTAAAACTAAATCAAATTTTTTCATTTCTTATAGTATATTAGATTAATTTTTTTAATAACTTTATTTAATATTCATCATTCATTTCTAAATCTATCCTAAATTCTATTCTACGAGGAAATTTGTTTCAATAAACTTAATTATAAATATAAGTCTAAAAAAATTAGTTTACATTTCTTGTATACCTTTTAGGATTTTTTTCTCATTAAGGGTCCAATATATATATATATATAATATGTAAAGAATTTTATTTTTTTATTATTACTTGATTTCTAAAATCCATCACATAAAATTATTTTCTACTCTTTTTTAATTTCTAAAACTCATTCCTATTATTCTATTACATAAGGAAATTTTTTACTTTATTCAAATTTATTTCCTAATATGAAGTCTTACTAGTAGGTTTTATTTCATCTTTTACTCTTTGAGAAATATTTACATAAATAACCTAAATAATTTTAAAAAAGGCATTTAAGTTAGAAGACATAACAAAGTAATTAAATTTTATAATAGGGTAAATTCGGAAAGAAAATTTAAAACATTAAATAATATTGGCTCTTTTAATATAGTATAGACATAGACATAGATAGGGAACCCATTAGTTTTTATGAGTAAATAATTTATTTCACGTGAAAAAATATCATTAGTTCATAGCAATTACTAAGTATGCAAAGTAATTGCTTCAATCCAAAATAAAATTTTCCCTTAAATGACCCCTTGAATGATATGTTTTCGTGAAACGTTGTACATGTTAAGATAGTTCAAAACTTAGGAGTATTTAGTTCAAAACTTAGGAGCAGTTAATACTAAGGAAATAGAAGATGTTTGGTTCGCATTTGAAATCAATAATCAAAATGATAAGAAATCATAACCCCACTATATATTGCATAGATTTAATTTGTATCGCTCTCCTCTACTGATTTGGTTTAGAAATGAGAATTATAAACTCCACTATATATTGGTATAGATTTAATTTGTATCATTTTCCTTTACTTATTTAGTTTGAATTTATTATATTGATGAGTTAATAAATTTGAAAATCAAATCCCATATATAGAATGAAGGGAAAGACTTAGGTAGATCTAGTCTTTAGCCCTACTTGTAGACCTTATGGTGTGGATTAAATGTTATGGAATCTATGACATAAGTTAATGTTAGCAAGATTCTATAAGATTTAATCTTAACCGCAGAGTTTACAGGTGGGGCCAAAGACCGGGTTTATGTAAGTTTTTTTCTAGAATGAAAGGGGCAACACTTTCGAACTTTCATTCCAATAAAATGATCCTTATAGTGATCAACCAAACAAAATGTATCTGTGTCTTTACCTTTAATTCCTATTCTTGTCCCTCGTACTAGTAAATCAAATGTGCCCCCCCAAGAGTTTGTTGGAGAGTACTCTATTATGGTTTTTTTTTTTTTTAATAAAAAATAAAATTTAAATCTCACATCTCTCCCTATCCTCTAGTGACTCGAATTTATAACCAATAGGATATACAAGAAGCGTCTTACTACCTAAGACGCAAGTCAAACTTAATCACGTAAACTTAAATAGTACTCTATCATGATTTGTCTAAGGGTAAAAAATACTTATAGTCTTTAAAGTTTGGCCTGTTGATATTATTGGTCCCCAAAGTTTTACAAGAAACAAATTACGTCCATCATCTTCTAAATTTCTACTAAATTAGAATAATTGATAGAAAAATAGCATAATTTTAACAAAAATTATGAGAAAGAGCTATTTTTGTTAGTTTAAGCAAGAGAAAGTAAAAAATAAAAGATAATTGTTTTGGGCCCATTAGATAAGGAATGAAATTTTTGTTAAGGTAGAAGCATAGAAAAAAAATTATGCTATTTTATGTCAAATGATCTAATTGAGTCAAAAACTTAAAACATGCAGGACGTAATTCATTTTTTTTGTAGAACTTTAGAGACTAAAAACGTCAAAGAGCCAAACTTTAGGGACTAAAAAGGAATTTTTACCCTTTGTCTAATAACAATACAAACAATTTAATCATGTAAACTTAAAGTTGGTTATCCCTCCCTTAACCTATCTCTCCTTGTGAGGTCTGCCCCTTGACTTCATGGTGCTTTGGAAGTACTCATAAACAGCAAGGAATTTGTCAGTTTGTCTCCAACTCTTATTGAAATAGTCCTTCGGCTATTATTTGCCAAGTCCATGCTGATTGAGCATTTTATTTGGGCCCATAAGTCCAGTTATTGGTTTGTGAGCGAGCAACTCGGGGGCCTCATTGCATGTCACATTGGAAGATGTTTCAATACCGATTTCTGGCGTTTGGATATCAATGCACTTTGGTAAATATTGCAGCACTTCAAACAACCATCCAATTCTAAACTGCAGGCAATGTACAACAAAATCCTTCAAGAGAGAATTTTGCAAAAGTTGAAAACAAACAGCTTTAACCTGCCGTCATAGCAACTTGTGTTATCAATCTCCAACAATATAAATCTGTTTTCTGTCAATTGGCATTGTTTCGAACATGCGAAAGGTTACACAAGAGTATTTTTGCAGTAGAAAGTAAGCTAAAACTCTTCTATGTCAAGCTAATTGTCAATATCCATACACAATAACAATTGAATTGCCACATTATAGGCAAATTAACTAGAAAAAAATAGCTAAAGATTAGATGATGTCAATCTCCAAGGAAAAGAAGAAAGAGGCAAATGGATGTATAAATTGCTAATGTTCACTTTCAAGCTGCAATACGATACCTCTTTCTTTGAATTGTCACTCACAAAACTTCATAGTCGCAAGATGTAGCTTAATATTTCCATTTACAAGAATTATGTCTTTATAGACAGCACTGTCGGCTTTAAATTCTCCTCCTGAGCTTGCAAACGTTCGTAGTACTTGACCAAGACTTCCCCATCCCCCAGGACACATAAATCCATCTGGAGGATTCTCTCCATTTCTTGCATAAGTACGCATCTGCAAAATTGTACATCAAATCATGTTTAAAATGAGTAACTTCAGATTAAGCAGGGTAACCCAGTTTAAGCTGTTTTTTTTTTTTTTTTTTTGCAAGTCCTTGTGTTAAAACAGTGTGACAAAGTTGATGATCACCTTGGTTCCGGAGATGAAAAGAAAATCTTTAGCACGTGCTGGGTCAAAAAAGGCCATACGACTTGCTACAGTATCATATGCTGCCACCTGAATTGGGAAAGGGAAAAGGATTTTGAATCATATCTATTATTTGCAAGAAGTGTTTTATTTGACAAAGCTAGATATGAGTTATCAGCTAAACAAAGGAAAAAGAAGTTACTAACATCAAAGGTCCACATGAAAAATTGGATAAAGAAACTGAATAGTTTAGCATAAAAACATGCCTCAGTATTCCAGTTTATAAGAGTTGGCTCAGAACATAACATCATTGATAGTACATATGAAGCAAACTATTAGTAATTGAATGATCAGTGGGAAAAGGTTATTGGAAGTTTAAGATGATAATGCAGATGACCTCAACTAAAAGATAAATGAAAATGGTTACGTGTACATACTCTAAATGGCAAAATGTTCAATTTTTCCAGACCAGGGGCCATGCTGAGAACTTTCTTCCCATGATCTGGATCATACAAGTCCCTCTTTTCTGTTGGGTGTCCCATACCAGCTGGATCACGCCCCACAATGTAAAAATTGGCACCAGCATTTATCCGTGCCTTTGCATGCCACTGTACTTCGGTTGGTCCAGCATAATGCATAGGGGAGGGAAATATGGCCACTATAGTTGTCTCAGGATCAAGGACACCATCTTCAAGTACCTTCACAAAAGAAAATTTGAGACCTAAGTGGAGCTTAAAATTTCTATGTAAATTTAAAAAAAGGCATTATTTTGTTTCACTTCTTTAGCATGAAGTCTTAAACAAGTAATGCAATGTTAAGTATGAATGAAAACAAATTGAAATGTAACGAATAAGGAATTTGGACGTACAACTGAGAAGCAATCTCATGATTATAATAACCATATCTCATAGAGGACCTAAAAGAGCTAGAACGTCTCCTGGTAGGTGTTTGCTAAAAGCAGGCTGCCATATCGTTGGCACTAGTGCTGCACCGGACTAACAGGACTCTCTCGTTTATGCAATTTTTACAACCCCCTTTTCTTACCTAGCCCATCCCAAAAGAATCATTGTTCGAAAAGTCGAAAAAGAATGATAAACAAAATTTTCAAGCTGACCTGGTAAAGTAACGTTTACTTCTATATAGAATATTATATAGTGCCATTGATGGAACTCAAAATCTTTTCTGTTGGGAGAAACACAATGATATTCTGTTATCTCACACGGTTACATTTTCTACAGACTATATATATATAATCTATTAATATATGTATATATATATATATATTATTCTTTCAAGCTGATGTTAGACATATTCTCTTTTAAGAGATACAGTTTCACCTTCAGGATCCCACCACACCGGGGGTTGGGGGGAGGATTCAAATGCATGGACTTCTTATGTGAAATCTGAAAGTATGAATTTTAATTTATCTGAGAAGGCTATTCTTACAAGGTGATATGACAAATGAGAAATATGGAGCTTTATGACAAGTTAGTTTTTGTGAAACCAGGGTCCTTAGCACTATAAAATACGCAACAGACTTAAAAGCCAAAGAAGTCAAACGTGGTACATGTGGAGACAAAGCAACAAATTAAACAGAAGAGTATAGCACAATGAACCTTGCTATGTTGTTCCATTCGAACATCCAATGGCACATCATCAGCCTTTGTGAAACCTCCCAAAGGATGAAGCAAAAGAATTGGATTTTTGTATCCCATCTCCAGAAGTTTCTTGCGTGTATCATTCATAAGAAGAGCATGGCCATTATGCACAGGATTCCTCAGCTGAAAAGCAAAAACTGCATCGGCCTGACGGCGATCAAATTCTTGCTTTTCGTAGTTGTTGTGGGGATAGCCTATAGTGATCAAGCCCATCATTATATTTGACAGGCTCTAGCACTTCCAAATCTCCACCAATGAGCCAGTTCCCAGCCGAACTAATTACCTCCTCAACATAAGGTAATCCTGGAGCAGTAGTTCCCCATGTTCTGGCAATTCTCTCTTCTTTATGGTGCTTATATATTTCAATGCTGCAGGAGAAAGAAAGTTTTGAATCATGATATGTTGCGAGTCAAAAGAAATTTGTTTACGCTAAATTGGAGAAACGATATGAACAAAACATACGCATGTCTTAGCAAGAGATGAAAGAGATCAGGTGGAAGCATGCCTATGCTACTAATCCACCAAAAACTCACATACTTTTGCACACAAAGAGACGTTCCTGTGCAAGCACTTGATGCACGATCATGATTGCATTTTCTCATCATTACTCTCAGTAAATTTACTAGATTAAGCATGAACCCACCACAACATTCCCCTCTGCAATAAAAGCATACATAATGCATGCCATTCTTGGAATAGCATATTAGTAATTAACCTAGTTGTCCACAAAACGAGAGGAGCAACTAAACATGTGTCTCTATACAAGTGATACAATGTTGGAATGCCAAAATTGAGTGATTTATCACATACCGCTCCTAGAACAACTACTAACTCCTAAGCAACAGAACTCATAACAATTGACACTCTATAATTATTTAAACTACATCAACCAGATAACTAGTTGGGACAAGAAAAGTTATCAACTTTCATCACTTAGGCAACACAGAAAGTTTGAAATGGATCCATTTCTGTTTTCAACAATGAGTGTATCACTAACTGACAGCTATTAGTACACAAAAGCAGCAAAATTTTACACCATTGTGTGCAGATCACAGTTGTGAACTTTATGCATCATTTTAGCTTCACAATTTAGATCACATAAAAAATAAAGAATGCAAATTCATGAGAACAACAAAACTAAATAAAAATTTGGCAATTGAACATATAAGAAGAATAGCATATAACCTTTGTTCTAGTGGTTTTTCTAAATTCAGAAAGAAAAAAAAAAATGCTAACCTTCTAAGAATGCCAACCAAAGTATCATTAGGCCCAACCAGTGCCACATCATTCAAACCCCCAATATTTTCCTTAGTCTCATCATCAATAGCCAATACAATAGGAAGGGACATATTAACCACTGTCCCATCTTTCATTCTCAAAGAATTAAAATGCAAGCTCTGCAAATACTCATCTTCTCTCATAAACCCTTTAAGTGGACTAGCCCAACCTTCACTAATCACATGAACCCACTCAAGATCAATTTTTGTCAGCTTCACCTTAACCATTGACTCAGCCTCTGAAACCTTTGCAGCCCTTTGGCTCTCTGGCACCACAAGATCCACCAATGAGCCCCCATCTGGTTCAATCAAAGAACTCCTGACTGAACCACCAATCCCTCCTTTGATGATGATGATGATGATGAAGAATAAGGTAAAAAAGAAGTCATCTTTTCTTGAAAAGACACAAGTGGGGCTAAAAAAGGGTTGTTGTGGTAAATTGGTTTTGATTGGAATTTTGTGATGTAAGGAATTTTATTGATGAAATGTGTGTGTGTTGTTGTTGAGGTAGTGAGGTGTAGTTTAACTGTGAGAGACATTTTGGGGGACTGAAACTGAACGTTGTTTTGGGTTTTCTTGGGAATGGGAATGGAAATGGGAATGGATTTCTGTAGGTGGTAATAAAGTGTAATAAAGGGATCCAAAATTGGAGGTTACAGAATTGGTGGACATCTTTTTTTCCAAACAAGAATTTAAAGGGAGATGCTGTCGACTGTGTAAAGATGTCCACACAAGTTTTTTGAGTTTTGCTTTTGAGCTTGCATGGAGGTGGGTTTTTCACGTGTTATTTTAATTTTAACTTTTTATTATTTTTTATCATGGGCCGTCCGCCATCTTTTACTGGGACTTTATGGCTTGAAATGCACTGCTTAGTGTGCAAAGCCCATCACTCATAACCCAATATATGTTACTCGTAGAGCCATAGATGGTGTTCCAACTTCCAACCCAGCCCAAATACAATTGGAATTTGTCTTAAATTGGTTTGGTTTATGGCGTTTCTGTTTTTTGAGTTGAATTATCAAAAATGGGTTAGTTGGGTTTATTTGTTTCAAAATACAACCCACCCAATAACCTGATGCACTTTATTCGTTCTGTGTTATTTTTTTAGAATTAAATTTTAAATTTAAAAAAATATTTAAGTAGGTTTGATCTGCAAATGAATTTGCAAATCTTGTAATTATTAATAAAGTTATGAGGAATTTTACAGTCATTTTTTACGGAATCATTCCTTATATTTTAAAAGATTATACAGTATAAATATTTAAAACACATGATATTATATTGTATATTTAAAATACAAAAAAATAATTACGAGATTATAAAATTTTCTTAAAGTTATATGAGATATGTGATATCATATGGCATCATTCTTGGATTATTCTAATATCATATGATATCAGATGTCATCATTAATTGACATAAAATCTAGGAATAAGATATGATTCATAAACCAAATTTACATAATTATTTACCTTTAAATTTATGATACAAAATAACTCGAAGGAGGATATGATGATATAATGATCACACACTATCACATCTATTATACTACTAATAGAATAGTAATTTACCAATGACTAAAATAATTTTTTTATTATCATTAACAAAAGAGAAAATTATTTAATCTAAGTATTTCATAAAACAAAATAATTTAAAAATATTATAACTTTAAAATTACTTATTAAAATTAAAATTTTTAATTTTAAGTAATTAATCAGATTTTGTTAATTTTATTAACGATTTTATTGACAGCTTTGTCAAAATGCACTGTTTCATAAATGTCTTCTCAAAATTGCAATTATGACAGCTACGGCGGTCGACAAGTTGCGTACACGGATTACCCACTACGTACATACAAAATCCATTCGCTCCTCTCAAACTCATCTAGCTTGCCTGCCCAAGGGCATTATCGTCCGATCAATTCACCTTCGTGCCCTAACTATGCTCCGTTGCAAAAAGCCCGCTCGCAATCTTCTATTTCGCTGTTGTATATGGTAATTGATTAAATTTGATTGAAAATTTTGAGCTAAATTTAGATAGAAGAAGAATTGATTGATAGTTATAGAGAATGGGAGTTCCTGCATTTTATCGGTGGTTGGCGGAGAAGTATCCGCTGATAGTGGTGGATGTTATAGAGGAGGAGCCGGTGGTTATCGATGGCGTTAAGATTCCGGTGGACACCAGCAAGCCTAACCCTAACAACCTCGAGTATGACAACCTCTACCTCGACATGAACGGCATCATTCACCCGTGTTTTCATCCCGAAGACCGAGTACGTGTTCTATTTCTCCTCATCTGTAGCTTAATTTATCAATTTTTGCTGATTTCTCATTGTTTAGTGTGTCAGTAAACTAGGAGGAGCTAAAACTAGTATTTAGCAATTTGAATCCGGATTGGAGGAGATAGAGATGCTAAATTTTGTTGTACTTGTTTTTTTTTTTTTTTTTGGATCTTAAAATTAAAACAAAATTACAGCTAGGGTACTGTTATTTTCACATAAAATTTGAAGTCAATGGGCTTGGAAAATGTTAAGAATTGCGTGGTTCGTTCTAAGATAAGATTTTTAAACAGACATAAAAAACGTATAGAAAGATGTTAGAAGTACACCGGATAACTGGTATTTTTAAAGTCTGAAAAAATGGTGGATTTGTGGATTTTAGAATGCCTGGAAATTTTGAGCACCTCGAATTCGAGATAGAAGAAGACAAGTGTGCCAAAAATTGCAATTCAGTATTGTTAAGTTTCTGCCAAAAGAAAAATGAAATTTCCGTGCTAGTCTACCGAGAAGATATTGGACGACAAGAAGTGTAATTTTCTATAAATTCTTTGTGCAGCCTTCTCCATCGAGTTTTGATGAAGTGTTTCAATGCATATTTGACTACATAGATAGGCTGTTTGTGATGGTGCGGCCTCGGAAAGTGTTGTACATGGCTATTGGTGGGTAAAAAGGTTGATTTAAATGTTTATTTGTAATCTTGAATAGAGTTTATCAAAGATTTTCTACTCTAATTACTGACTGGTGTTGCTTGTTAGATGGTGTTGCCCCAAGGGCTAAAATGAACCAGCAGCGTTCTAGGCGTTTTAGAGCAGCCAAAGATGCAGCTGATGCGGTATGCGTCCTCTCTAGTTACATAAAGTCAAACTAAAAGGCAGGAGTATATTCATATTTGTTCTTGCGGAATCTTCTCTTGTAGGCTGCTGAAGAAGAAAGGTTACGTCAAGAGTTTGAGAGAGAAGGCAGGAAGCTTCCTCCAAAACAGGAATCACAACTTTTTGACTCTAACGTGATAACGCCTGGGACTCCATTCATGGCTGTTTTGTCGATTGCTTTGCAGTACTACATCCATCTTAGGTTAAACAATGACCCTGGATGGAAAGACATTAAGGTATTTCATGGAAATTTCCATATCTTATATGTTTCAAGTTGTCTATGGTAAATATGCTTTTCTTTCAAACCCTATAATCAACTATGCAATATACTTGTGCTTGATCTACTTATGATTGAGTATTATATATATGAAGGTTATGCTTTCTGATGCAAATATTCCTGGGGAAGGGGAGCACAAAATCATGTCATTTATTCGCCTTCAAAGGAACCTTCCTGGATATGATCCAAATACGCGCCATTGTCTTTATGGTTTGGTTTGTCATCTTCCTTTTCTTTTTCCTGCTAATCTACTGATAGAAATTTCTCCCATTTTGTTGTTATCTTTCACCTTTGTTTTCATGTTGTCCCGCAAAACAGGATGCAGATTTGATCATGCTGGCTTTGGCTACTCATGAAGTCCATTTTTCAATACTCAGAGAGGTTCATTATCTACTCTTTATTGGCATTGCACCATACTTTAGGGGGCTTATGTGCATTGTATAGTGACTATGACTTAGCATATGTTGATTGAAAGTTCTAGTTATATGATGCAAGGCTTCTCAGTCAGTGGAAACTCTGTTTTCATTAGTTGGTTCTCATCTTTAAAGTTGTATCTTTTGTGGATGATGGTTATGTAGATGTGTTATTTATCTTCCTATGCTGTTCACTAATCTACATGTTTCCTGTAAATCTAATTTCCAGGTGGTTTTTACTCCCGGTCAACAAGATAAATGTTTCCTCTGTGGTCAAATGGGTCATTTAGCTGCTGATTGTGAAGGAAAGGCCAAGAGAAAGGCTGGGGAGTTTGATGAGAAAGGAGATGTTGAAGTTGTGGCCAAAAAACCCTATCAGGTTAGTTTTTTTTTCCATGGAAATAATTATTTGCATTTGGTAAAATCTATGTTCTAACGTCTGTTTCTCCACTTTTCGGTTTCGACTTTTGATTGCATTTTTTCAGTTCCTTCATGTCTGGACTCTTCGAGAATATTTAGAATACGAGATGAGAATTCCAAATCCTCCAATTGAGATTGACTTGGAGCGGATTGTTGACGATTTCATCTTCATGTGTTTCTTTGTTGGCAATGACTTTTTGCCGCACATGCCCACTCTTACTGTCTCAAGAGATTCGTGAGGTGTGCTCAGAGATACCTTGTTCTATTTGTTGCTTCTGTAGCTTTAATATCATTTTCAGCTATTATTTTTTATCTAGAAAATGATGTACCTTGGCTTTTACTCTGATCTGCTTAAAGCTGACAAAATTGAACTTGGATTTTATCGTCTTTCTAATTCTGAAAATGTATGCGAACTATGGACTAAGCTGAAACGGAACTATATGCTGTTTCCACACAGATTTGGTAATCTGTTGATGCTTGAATTGGAATTTGAAGATTTTTTTTTTTTTTAAAATTGTTTTAGGGGGGAAACAATGGTATTAGTTTAGGATAGAAAACTGGGACAGAACAAGATTCTAGCCGGTGTTGGAGCATAAAATCTGGAGGGAAAAAAAAAGAAAGGGATATGCTTCATCATTTGTTTCTTGTAGCTGGAAAATCAGGAAAAATGGACAAAAGAAGTAAGTTCTAGCAGATACTGGAGGAGAAGATGAATCTAGTCTATATAGATACTGAAGCTGAATGCCTATGAGAAGTGCATGGTATGGAGACTGTAAAGGATGTGTATTTAAATTTGGTCATGTTTTTAAAAAATTTTCGTAAAATATGCAACTGACAGGTTTACTGCATGTAACTAGATGCATTTTATTTATCATACTGTGAATTGAAATTGTTTGTGAAACTAATAGAATTATTACTGCATCCCGTAGTTAAATAGAGTTATTTAATAAGGATGACAACATAAATTATGCTCTGATTTGGCAACTTTTGATATGCCAAATCTCCTGAATTTCCTTTTTTTTGTAAGTGGAAAAAATAGAGACAAATTTCTTGTGGATGCCAGTTTTTTCTCACCTTTACTGCTAAAATTTTGTATGTCATGGGAGAAGTACAATATTCTTGTGAATGCCAGTTTTTTCTCCCCTTTACTGCTAAAATTTTGTATGTCATGGGAGAAGTACAATATTTACAATCAAAATGTATCCAATGTTGTATACCTTTGTTCTTTTGTTGAGACGTCTCTGTATAAGATACATACTATTGTTTTCTTGACTTCCATGTGCTGTTTCCTATGTAGGGAGCTATTAACTTACTGCTGGCTGTTTATAAGAAGGAATTTGGGGCTATGGGTGGGTATCTGACTGACTCGAGCAAGGTACAAAGTTAGCTGTCTCTGTGTTTGGGTTAGTTTAAATTTGATACTGACCTTTCTGTTATCCCTCATATTCTGCAATTTTTTTTGTCAGCCAAACCTGAGCCGGGTGGAGCATTTCATCCAGGCTGTGGGATCCTATGAAGATAAAATATTTCAGAAAAGAGCTCGACTTCATCAGGTATTTTTTTTGCTTTAGTAATTGCATGGTATCTTCTCAATTGACTTTATTCTGCAGATTTTGTGTGTGAGTGTGAGTGTATGTGCATTTTTAGATTTTCTCCTTTATTGGGTCATTCTGTTGAATGGGAACTTTTATCCCAAGTTGGAGTCAAGAAATTTTCTTGTAAAAAATTTTTGGGGGTGGGCTGGCTGCGTAAGGTGGCACTCTCTCGAACTTATGTCTTCTCATGACTTCGTAATTATGTGCTCCTATTTTGTTGTAACTAAGTTTAAGCAAACCACACATATGCCTGACATACAGATGATCTACACTGTCTTGTGTTTAAACATACAGGATGATAGATTGGACCATTTTCTATCTGAATTTAGACTGGAACATTTATCCTTCTTTATCAAATAGGCCAAAAAAAGTCTAGTTTTCTTTATTTTTCTGTCAGCAGTCTTGTAAAATTAATGCTTCTCTTTTATTTAGCATTTACCTACTTACCAGAAAAAAATCTTTCTATATTTGGTTATTGACTGAGAATTCTCATCTGATTGAATGAGATAGATGAATTCTTAGGCTTGATTCATTGGCGTGATTGCGATTCAGTTCAGATTACCCATTTATTTATCTGAAAAATGGAGCCATCATTTGTTTTCCATTTTACTTCCAATTTCCAGAGACAAGCTGAAAGAATTAAGCGTGAAAAGGCTCAAGAACATTAAAAGAGGAGATGATGTTGAACCTCAAGTTCAACCTGTAGCTCTGGTTCCAGTTGCTCGATTTGAGGGTTCTCGTCTTGCTTCGGGTCCTTCTCCTTCACCTTATCAACAACCTGGGTCTTCAACATGTCGCAAACACGATCAACTTGGGAAAGCTATCTCTAGCATGTCTGTTATGGACAGTCAATGCAAGCAATCTGGGACATCTGATAACAAGCAGACTTATATCCGACCTCAAAAAGTTGGACGTTCGATTTCTGGGGCCACTATTGGTTCGGCGATTGTTGAAGCTGAAAACTGTCTTGAAATTAAAGTATGTTTTTCCTGCTTCGGGAGAGTCACTTTCATGTAATTCTTACTCCAGCCATTCTTTGAGACTAGATTTGTAGGATAACCTAAAAACATTTATTAACAACTGCCATTCTTTAGTATTAGAATATCTAATTCTGTACTAACTTTGATCGGAATGTTTTTTGCCTTGAGGTGGTTTATAGTGGACTCTCTATTAGAACTGGATTATGACAATCGTAATCATCTTGTTTAATTGTCAACATTTGAATATCTCTCTCTTTTAATGTGTTTGGGTATTTCCCCTTGCTTCTCAATCTTAGGTTCATGAAAACAAAGAAGAACTCAAAACGAGATTAAAAGAGTTACTTCGTGAAAAATCTGATGCTTTCAGTTCAGAGAACCCTGAGGAAGACAAGGTTTGAACTGAAACTTCATTGTGCATTCACTAAGTTCTGTCTGATCAAGAATTAGAATCAAGTTTTATGTCTGTTCAGGAAACTAGTAATCTATAATGTGCTTGGACAGGTCAAACTTGGACAGCCAGGATGGAAAGAGAGGTATTATGAGGAAAAGTTTTCTACTATGACTCCTGAGGAACTTGATGCAGTACGAAAAGATGTTGTAAGTTATTAGTCTGAACAATGTGTTGATTTTCTATTGATAAGGTTGGGTTACTTATTAATGTAAAATTTTGGTTTGCATGAAAGTTTTGAGATCGTAGATTTGTGTAGGATAAACTCTATTGGCTTTTTCAAAAGAAAGAAAAGAAAAAACTTGATTATCGCCCTATATCTTGATTTCTGTGTTGTTTAATCAAACTTAAAAAGAAAGGGTATCATCATGCTTTCCTGATAATATTTCCCTTTATGATTTTCTCTCTATGTGGGTGATAATTCCATTGTTTGATTTTTCGTGTATGAAGTAATTAGTTTTATGTTATGTAATAAGTCCGTTTTGGTGTTTCTAAGTCTGTGGAAAGTTGCACTTGAATATGATTCATTTATTCAGATAGAACTCTGACTTCCATTTAATTTTGTTGTGAGGAGTAGACTGTTGCATGTTGGTTGCATATTTTCTTTGTAAACCTGAAACTTCAAACAATTATTATCAACAACATTCCTGGTGTCTGACTGTACTTTGAGAGCATAGGAACATGATTCTTTGAACTTCCGAGATTCATATTTTTTGCTGTTTCCTTAGAAATCACCTGTGTATAGATTAGGAATTACATTTGAGTATTTAGTTGCGCATTTAAAATTGTTACAGCAGATTGTTAGTTTATTTTGATGGGAAAATTCAGGTTGCTATTCCAATGGTAATCTGTCCTATGATAAATAGATACCTAAATGGGAAAATTCAGGTTACTTTTCCAATGGTAATCTGTCCTATGATAAATAGATACCTAACGTATAATTCCTTCCATCAGCTGCTGTTCTGGTTCTTTTTTATCTCATTCTTTTAAGGCATATCAGCTGCATGGCTCTTTATTTTGATGACCAATGAGTTAATTGAGGTTGTTTTCTTTCATTGTAGGTTATAAAGTACACTGAAGGCTTATGTTGGGTTATGCACTACTACTACGAAGGAGTTTGTTCCTGGCAGTGGTAATTTTTTCTTCTAACTGAAGCTTTTTCTGCTTTTACTTCCATAGTTCAGTTCCATATGGGTGGATAGTATGTTCTATATTTGTGTCTTTGATTTCTTGGATGCAGTTTATGCTAATGCAGATCTGATCTTGTGTCTTGTAGCAATATGTTCAATTATAAATTCATGTTATTATCACATTGATGGTCATGGCCTTATGTATGCATAATATTTACCAGTTTGTAGTCATGTGTATGATTTGAACAGGCATCACTCTGTAAGCCATTAGATTCAAACCCTTCCCCCTCCCCTCTCCCCAACACCCAGGTGCCAGATGAGGAAGCCTGGGAAAATTTTGTTATCCCTGTTTTTATTGTATAAATTGTTTTCTTACAGGTTTTATCCATACCATTATGCACCATTTGCTTCAGACCTCGAGAATCTTGGGAACTTGGATATAAACTTTGAACTAGGATCTCCATTTAAACCATTCAATCAACTGTTGGGGGTGTTCCCTGCTGCTAGGTTATGGCTTACCACTTCCATGTTTGATTTAGACTATTGTGCCTTGTGGTCGCTCTAACAAGGTTTATCTGCAGTGCTCATGCTCTTCCTGAGAGCTACAGGAGATTGATGATGGATCCAAATTCATAGGAAGCCTATTATTGATTTTTATCCGACTGGTGTGCTATAGTTCCCTTCACAGCATACGAACTTGATAAGATTTTTTATTTTATTTTTTTTCTCTTTTTAAATGTCTTAACAACCTTTTTTAATTATCAGAATTTGAAGTGGACATGAATGGCAAACGGTATTCTTGGCAGGTAGCTTTCAATATATTAGGTGTCTATATTTTTCTATATTAACATGATAAGTAGGAATTACTTGCAGAGGTTGGACTAACCTTCCATTCGTTTCTGACGTGAAGGGTATAGCAAAGTTGCCTTTCATTGATGAAGCCCGTCTTCTTACTGAGGTTGCAAAAGTTGAACATACTTTAACGGTAGGTTGACTTGGCTTTTGACACATTAAACTATATTCCTTTGTTTTCTTTACTAAGTTAATTTCATCTGCAGGAGGAAGAAGCACGGAGAAACAGTATGATGTTTGATATGCTTTTTGTGTCATTAGCTCATACCCTCTCTCCATATATTTTTTCCCTATACACAGCGACCGTTGTAAACAGCTCACTGATAAAGAACGAGTTGAAATCAAGGAGCCACTTGATCCCGGAGCCAGGTTTGTGTCATAATATGGGTTAGTTTGTAAAAAGTTCCATTTCAGGTGTTATTGCTTAATTGGATCCTAATCTCTCTTTACCAAAGTTGAGTTATCTTTACCCAGAAATTTTATTTGGTTTAAAAGTCATTAAACTTTTTTACATGCCCCATTGCAATGCCTTTATATACTGTCTTCCTTCCTAATATACCTGTTGATCATGGACTAAGCCTTCTTCTCGTTGGATATGAAGTTCTATGATTTTGATCCATCACTGTCCTTAGTTTGATTGGAAGGGATAAATACATGTTAATCAAAACTCATCCTTACACTACTTTGCTTTCCACCCATTCCCATCTTTTCGTTCCTGGACCGGATCAATGACTGAGCTTTACTTTAAATAGGATTTAGTTTCTCTTACGAAATTGAAATGGTAGTGATATATTCTCTATAATCTTGCTTGCTCTTCAAGTCAACCCATATTGGCATCTCCATATCAGTGATAAGTTTGAGTCTTGCATGAATGCTTTTCTGATTTTATTTGGGTTACTACATGCAGTGGTGGGATGAATGGTTACATATCCCTTTGTGCTGGAGATCCTTGTCCACCAATTTTCAGATCACCTATTGAAGGGATGGAAGATATCATGAACAATCAAGTCATGTATGTCGAGCATCTAATATCATCCTTCATTAGGTTTTAGGAAAGTCATTGTTGGAAGTAAAACCTCCTCGTCTGTTTTCTATTGTCTTTGACTATTCATGTCCACTTCTTTCAGATGTGCCATATATAGACTACCAGATGCTCATAAGCACATTACTCGGCCACCTGCAGGGGTTATTTTCCCTAAGAAGGTACTACCAATTTTCTTATGCTCTCATGGTTTCTTTTTTACACCAATTTACATCTTACATTTGGATTGGTTCAATGGGCTGTATACTTTGCTTATTTGGAACTGTGAGCCATAGTCTTCTGTGGTCATCAAGGTACTGCTTTAGAACTTCATCAACAGATAGGTTTTACAAATATAACAATTGGTCAAGCAGTATTCTTATCTCTTGTTATGATAAATTGCGCAACCACGTGCCATTTCTCTGTCTTTTGATTCATTTTTATGCTTTGGCTTAGATTTCAATCTTTAGTGTTACCCTTGCATCTAATTAGAATGTCTACTGTGGGATGCTGCTAAGTTATTTTCTTTACAGACTGTAGCAATAGGAGATCTGAAACCCGAGCCTGTACTCTGGCATGAGGATTCTGGGAGGAGACCTATGGAAAACGGAAGGTAAGCTTAACTTAACATTTTAGTTCTCCTTACTGTAAATTTTTAGAACCAACTCTTGGTATTAGTTATGTTCATGGAATTTTTGCAAAAGTTCTGGTTGACTTTGGCCATATTTCAGGCATAACCCAATGGATGCAGTTTCTGGTCGGCAGCTTGGAGATGCTGCACATCGACTAATCACTGTGGCTAACAGTTTACAGGTTAAGGCAGATAGGAATGGTGTTAGTGATCGAATGTATGTCCCACCTCCAACCTATCCTGTTGCTTATGGCCCTCCACGCATGCCCTATCAAAACGATATATACCATGGGCAGGAACCTTTAATGCCACGGCACATTACTGGTTATTCTGCTCAAAGTTCTGTACGAAGTCACCATGATCATGGTTTCAGGCAAACATATGCTTCACCGGGTGCTCATAACTACCATTATAGGTCACATTCTCATTATGAGAGGAGTGACAGGCCAGTCAATCAAAGTATAGAGTATCCCCAACATGGATATTACCAGGCAGGATTACAGCAGAGTGGAGGGTTTGGATACCCTTTGCATCCTCAGTATGTGGGACGAGCTCCACTTCCACAAGGTGCTAACTTTTATCAGCAGGGTGGTGGATATAGCAGTTACGAAAGCTATCAACCCCATGGGGCTGGTAGCTATAATCACTGGGGTGGTTGGGCCATCTCTCCTCAGGTTGACCCCAATATTGGAAGGGAGTATAGCCATCCTCGACATTCAGGCAACCAATTCTCTGCTTTGGATAGGGGTTCTCACAGGCGCTAGAGATATGTTATTTATGCACATCAATCTGGTGGCCACCATGATTGTTGTATTATAGTCTAGTTTTACCCACCTAAATAGCCCGGATATAATTATGTTTTTTAATTGTCCTGATATTTCATTTTATTCTTTGATACATTGTAGATCTGGTTGCAAAGGCTGAATCTTCGTAATAAACACGAAAAAGGGTCAAAGAAAAGTAAAATCAAGGGAAAAAATGGAAAGCAAAAGATATTCTATTCAATAGGTGTTGACATTCTTTGGGTGCTTGCTTTATATTTTTTCTGTTAATTACCATTTAAAATGGATAAATGTGCTCTCTCTGTTACTGATTACTTTTTACCCCGATACTAGGCCATCAGACATGATCCGATGTTTTTGTGATTGCACAATTCGAGTTAATCCTCTAGCTGACACCAGGGGATTTTGCTCCATCTCTCACGGGAGACTACAGTGGCTTCCGTGTTAGCCGACGTTGAGTTTCTTCCTTTAGGTGTATGCAAAGATTTTGGACCCCTTTTTCTGTTTCCCTTGCTGTCAAAACTGTTCTGAAGTTTCCTGACCATTTTTAGAAGCTAGGCATAGTGATAAACGGGGTAACCAGGGCTTTGTTCTGTAGATGGGGCATGATCGAAATAGATTCAAGATTTTGCAAATTTATGCTATTATAGGAGGAATATACAAGACTTCTAGCCATATTAGGTATGGTATCTTCAACGAGATTGTGTAATTTGTCATTCTATCAAAACCTAGTGTGTTTGGTTTTGTAGATCATAAGATTTATATGCGAGTTTCATGTGTAGCATCCATTTTTTGTATCTTGTAGTTTATAAAAACAAGTTTTTAAGTTTTTTCGTTCTCATAAATTGCATGTGCACATAGTTATGTCCACACTAATCGAGCGTTGTGGATCTTTGCCGGCAACGTCATATGAAATGTGGATTTGGAATCCAACTTCTTTGCGATCAGTTTCTGAAATGCAGATGAAAATAGAAATGTAACCAACTTGACAGGGTGGACAGCTTGAATAATCAATCTTTGGTTGCTCTGACTGTTGTAGATAATGCAATAAGAAAGGAGAGCTGAAAAAATTGTATAATAACAAAAAGAAAAGTGCCGACATGAACCGTGTGGTCCTTTAAATTAGTGACTCCTTTTGTGTGGTGTGGGTGTAGGGAGTAGATATAGTCAAAGGAAGAACACAGATGAATCATTAATAAGCCAATCGTGTGCATAGAAGTCACAGCTTATATAGGTCGGATGGTGGGAATTTGGGGACCTCTTTCCATTCTTTTCTTTGGCAAAGACTTAAGTAGATTCAGTCTTTGACTTCATTTGTAAATCTTATAGTGTAGATTAAACTTTAAAAAATCTATGACGTCAGCTGATGAAAGTAAGATTTTTTAAAATTTAATATTACCACAGGATCTACAGGTGAGGCCAAATACTGGGTCTACCTAAGTATTTTCCCTTTTCTTTTAGTGCAATTTTTTAATTCCATTTGCTGTTAGATTAAACTATTTGAAGAGTCTGCAAGTAAGAATCTTGCAGTTCCACTAAGATTTTAATGTTTTTAAAATACCTCGAAACATTAATAATTAAATTATACTTTGATGTGGATGGTGACTCTTCTTACATTCACAATATTGAATTTCTATTTTAGACTTTGAAAACGAATAAAGAAAATTGGTTTAAGGTAATAAAAGAAATGTCCAAGCACATAATTTTTTTGTGAGTGAAATTTTAAATGCCCTTATTATTGAATTTTTGAGGGTGGTGAGGCAAGTAAACATCGTAGGTTTTCGTGCTAATATTAATGATAAATCATATATGTATACGATCCTGAATTATTTAGGGGAAATGGACCAAATGGTTGTTGCTCAATGCTGACTCCTGCTGTTTATTTCCTTGTATTTTGGAAGATATATAGCCGCGAGTGTCATAGGTGCATTCACACTTCACTTTCTGGGAGAAGGAAGAGTCGGCTACCTAAGCTCTGTGAGTAGTAGGCTAGTAGTGACCATTGATGCACACGTGTGGATCTTCCATTACCACAAATACAATTAGGTGGGAAGTCTAAATTCCAATAGCTGTGGGGAGAGAGAAAAGACGACCAAATATGATATTAGTGTCAATCAGATACCATTAGTCAATAGCTGTGGGGAGAGAGAAAAGACCAAATATGATATTAGTGTCAATTAGATACCATTAGTAATGTATTGACCAGTAAAAAATTTTGACTATTAAATGTTAAATAATGTCATTAAAAATTAGAAAAAGGGTAATTTGTAATTTTCAAAACACGATACATACTATTTATAATACTGAATTGATATTGAAAAATTTGACATTAAGGATATAATGTAGATGAAATCTCTAATTGCATTATATCATTATTCACTTGGTACCACATTATTATCATTTTCCGCTCGGTGCTACAGACATCTTAACAAAGCCAATTCCATGATATAAATGCACTATTTTATTGTATATCAGTTATCAACTTAATATCACTAGTTTGTCGGGAATTTTGAACAAATATCAAAGTGCTTTTCATGATCTATAATTGTTCATCATTTACTTGTTGACCATATTAAAATTTGTCAAATAAGTCATTTCTTGACAGCGTTAAGAGTTGGTTGACGTTGATTAACTGGTATGGATACTACATCCTTCTAGGCAATGAAGTCACCAGTGACGCATACTTTAACAAGAATTAATAACTGAAGCATGACCAAACCTTTGAAAAACAAGCAACAATGTGTATTAACGTAACATGATGGAGAGTTGGAGACGAATGTCAAATTCCAAACTTAATTGTGATATCTATTGTACATCAATCAGCTAAGTAGTGGTAGGAATGTGCAATATTAAGCATTGAAGTCTAGCTCATGGATGATAAATCCTTGAAAAAATTTTCAATCACGTAACTAAATTATATTTATATACGTTTTTTAACTGTCTCGTCGTAAATTATTAAAATTTGTATAGTCTAAACCTTTAAACTATAATAAAATAATTAACGAAATTGTAAAATTTTCTTAAATCATATATGTCCCGAGTTATTTTACATGCATATTAGTAGTAAACAGTCCTGCCTCCCTTGAAACAACTAGGATTTCAGATTATGCCTGTTTAATTTTTGGGAGCATGTTTCTTACCATTTCTTATCACACTCAACTCATTTGGTCACATATTTTAGACAATTCGCAATTTCATCTATAACCCAGTCATAAAATTTGGCGTCGAAAAATATTTGAATATGATTAACTTTTTATGTCTTGTGACCATGCAAACAAGAATCATATCAGATAGGCATAAAAGCTCACATTAATTTTTAAATCATATTATGTTCGTTATTAACCTCTTCAACAAGCAAACACCTCCAAAAAAAGAAAAAAAAAATAATCCAACTCCTCGATGTATATAATCCCCTTTCTCTAGGGAGGGGGGAGGGTTGGGTTCTTTGACTCTTTCTTTGCATCTTCCAGATTAAAGATAAAAACTCTTCAAAGTTGAAGATGTGTACTTTTCTTTACCACTTAAATACATTACTTAATCGTCCTTGGTACTTTATGTATTAGGAATAAAACAATCAGGAATCAAATTATATATGTGGAAAAGAAATGAACAAGTTTAACATAAAAGTGGTAATAATGGCATAATTAAATCAAATTCTTTATCAAATAAGAAATATGTTATTATTATATTTTAGTAATTTAGTTGTTTAAGGTATTGAGTGTTATTTAGTAGTTTTCTATTCTAATTAGGTTTTTAGGCTTTTTGTTAGGCAAGTTAAGAAAAGTTGAGTTGAGAGAGTATAGAATAGAGAGATTCTAACTTAATGTTAAAGTTATTATACCGTGAATTTATATGAGTTTCAATATGAGAGTCCGACATACATAAATTTATTTTTTGTATCTTTTTATGCTAACAGGTAATTAAATTAAACTAACATTGGTCACTGGATTCGATTGCTTTAAAAATCAAAAATCAAAAGAGGACAAATAAAGTGTGGGTTCATATACACCTTCATGGTTGTGCATGCCTTTGACTTTTAATCCAAAGATGCAAGTCAAGTTGACAAGTTTAAAGAATAGAAGAAATAATAGATAATTCTTTAAGTGGATTGGGGTATTGGAGGAGCCATTTTAGAATGAACGTTGCTTCGGGACATATAGAATGAACCACACGAAGCAACCACCAGAGTACCAACATTTAGATAAGGTTGAAGAAAAGCTTATGATTGGATAACGAGTAGTACTATATTATAATAAATTTTTATATAGATTCGATTTACGATAAATAAAATCAATTTTTTAATTCACATTCATTCACATTAATCTAATTCATTAAAAATAAACTTTTTCAAGGTGATATGAATGAATGTGGACTAAGAAATTCATCCCACCAACCGTAAATCGAATCTATATAAAATTTTTCCCCAAACTACTAGTAGTAATATTATCCAAATTATCCAATATGAATAAAAAGACTCCAGATTTAGGATAATTTTATTGCGCTACCAATAACTATTAAT
Organism: Cinchona pubescens; assembly: GCA_025175665.1. NCBI lineage: Eukaryota > Viridiplantae > Streptophyta > Magnoliopsida > Gentianales > Rubiaceae > Cinchona > Cinchona pubescens. The sequence goes on from JANKKI010000012.1 coordinate 648,613, forward strand.
GTCACAATAAAAAATCAATATAAAGATTAAATTATACTTGCTTCTTTTTTTTTCGTTTCTTTCCTTTTTTTTTTTTTTCAGAAATCCATCCTTAAATTATACTTGCTTGTTGTTGTCTCTTTTCATTTTGAGAAAGGTATTTTAATCATTTTATTATATTTTTCTTTTTTGTGATTATTGCTATGTCAATAATACTTGCCCAAGATTTATGAAAAATAATAATTGGATTAAATCATGCATGGGACACTGTTGGATTAAAAGTAAATTTTATCTATTTATTTCATAATGTAAAATGAATATGACAATTTTTTAGATAATAAAAAAAATAAAAAAATTTATTAATTTTTAATCATTTAACGATTTTAAAAACTCAACTATATATATATATAAATGTTAAAGAGACATGGATATCACCACGTGCACGCTTTAAATACAGTCCCCCCACTCAACTTAGATAATCCCATTCCCACCACGTATTAGTGGCCACCTAAAACCGTACCCATGGTCCATACAGTGTATGCAAGCAAGCGAAGAAAACCACCATGCAAAGCGAATCAAGAAAAAAAAAAGTTGTATGGTAGTAACATAATTATACGAAAATTCTACAGTAGTGTAAAAAGAACTATTTCATCAATTTTTTAAAAAAATTATATAATGTAATATTATGTATTTAAAAATTTATATTGTATAAATTTTTAAATTAACGAAATATTCTTTCGACGGGATTGTTAAATTTCTCACAATTATGCTAGCTCAAAAAATATATATAATTATGATACTTTGGTTTAGATATTAGCAAGTGATATTATTTATTTGAGTAAATCTTTCATATATTATCGGCGTACAAAAATTTTTATACCCTCGAGTTTAAATGTCTGTTACATGCACAAAAATAACTTTTAAAATTTAAATAATGTACATGTATCGTGTATCTAGACTCGATAATATAAAAAATTTTATACTGACCAGCTATGCACGAAAGATTTAATCTATTTAGTATTAGTTTTTTGTCCAAAATTACGAGAGAATCACACACCTCGAAAGAAAAACAACGTGATTATAGTATGGTATGGATTAGCTACTTTGGGACTGGGGGTTGATTGTGACGATCGTTGAAAGTTCTTCGAGTAAACTTAAGTCGCTCTCTAGTTAGTTACGCTATCACATAAACATCACAAGTTGGACATAATTTTGATTTTTGAGTGGGTTTAAGTTGAAACAAATTTTGAGAACTAGAGGGTGAAATTGAGAAAATTAATTTTTCAAGGGCTCAATTGATACAACTGTAAACTTTAACAGGACCATGCATAGAGTGGTGTGGTTTCAAAATTTACTAACAAAATTGAAAAAAAAAAAAAAAAAAATTCTCATTTTTCGTACGAAAACAATTGACCGTAATCTCTTTATCTAGATCTCAGCCTTTGATTACTTTTCTCTTTGGACTTTAGAGTTTTCCATTTCATTGAATTTTTTATACTAGAATGACATTGAATTCTCCCAGTTTATGAATGTGAAACAGTGGATAATGTTTCGTGTTTGATATTTGATGATACATAAATTGTTACGGTTATAACATACTAGTTCAATATAATTCTTTAAATGTAAATATAATAAATCGGTACAATAAGTTCAGGTCGACTGAGTTCATCAATAGGGTACAAACTTATGATTACAAGACCAACCTCTATAAATAGAAGTTTACCCCTCACTTGTAAAACTTAATTCATTCACAAAAATACAATAATACAATAATACATCACTCTCTCTCCTCAATTATTCCTCCCTTTTCTCTACTCTCCCTGTAGAAATCAATAGTAGCGTAGGATCTTCAATTCAACATAAAGGCCCCGAGGCGAGGACTGATCAGTTTGTTCTTACGAAAAAAGGTTTGGCAAATAGTAGTGGTATGTGTTAAATTTATAAAAACAAGCTGGCAGTGGCAAGGGATATGATAATCAACTTAGTATTTTCCAGGGTTCTGTAGCACGAGTTTGACCATCCGGCCATTTCCTCTAGATTTTAGAGAAAATTAAGACCTAATATTCATCAGTTGAACAAATATTATTTAAAATAACGCTAATAATTATTTAAAATGTAATATATGCGAAATAAAAAAAAATTAAAAAGTATTTGAAGACTAATAAATATTAATAAATGGAGTCGATAACTTATTCCCAATTTCTTAAAAAGAACACAAAATAGTAGTTGCCAAAAAAAAAATTGGGAAAAATGGAAAGGGGACCCCCACAGCCATGAGGATAAACCAATTTGAAGTTGTTCCCTTTTGGTTGAAAACGACACCATCCCCAAATTTGAGTTGAAAGTTTCAATTTTTCCAAGTGTAGAGGAGGAGTTGGATGAAATATTTGTAATGCATAATATAAAAATTAAACCAATAGCACCTAGTAGTTCCACTTTCCCAACTCCATTCTCTTCATTCATTCCATAATTTCATTTCATTCCCTCTTTTACTTTTTGGCTGCTACACACCTCTCTTGTCAAAAAGAGAAAACTTGCTGACTTGCTCAACAACACACACACACACACAGTAGACACACTAGCGTCTAGGTCCAAAACCCAACACAAAACAACTCTATTTTTGGTCTCTGCAATCTCTCTTTTTCACTCATTCACGCATATATAGGGATTAGGGAGTAGTACCATATTATATAGAGCCTTCTGTTTGAAGCAAAAAAGTACGTACTTTGAGCTAAGAGTTTCCTGCGATGGAAAACAATGATCATGATGATTACCAAGGCCAACAGCCTCTGCCCACCACCAAATCCTCAAGATTCAAGCGCATATGTGTATTTTGCGGCAGCAGTCCTGGCAAGAATCCCAGTTACCAGCTTGCTGCTATTCAGCTCGCAAATCAGCTGGTACGTGACCAATTATCTCACTCTGCTGTACATAATCAAAAATTTTACATTTTTGAATAGAAATCTTTTCGGTATATTTTATAAATTTGTATAATATAATAATATGTATGGGCTTTAAAATATTATATGATACAAGTTCTTATTTCTTGACACTGTATCTAAAACTCTTCGTATAAGATGAATAATAGTCGTAAACAAATTTGGTTCGTTTACAATTGTCTATTGATTTAAAGTTTAGACAAGTAATTAACATCCCGGCCCCATTGAGATTACGAGTTCGTTAATAATAGCTACTGTTTAAACCCAAAATTCACTGCATAATTTGATCATGGGATTTGTCATAAGCTACGGCAGGCATACATATGTTTTTTTTTTTTTTTTTTATGTTTAACAAAGACCCTTGGCCGGATCAGTTGGTATCATGCGATTAAAATACAAGCATATGTAAGAAATGTTATTATCGGCAAGATTAGCGTGAAGCATTCTTTATGGGTTCACGTTGGAAATGATTTACGTGTTAATGCAAGTAACATATATTTATTAACAAATACTAATTAAAACTAAAATTTAATTAAAAAAATGGCAGGTTGAAAGAAACATTGACCTTGTTTATGGTGGCTCCTGGAAGCGTTGGCTTGATGGGATTAATCTCTCGAGCTGTCTTTAATGGTGGTCGCCACGTGTTAGGGTAAAATCCATTTTATCCTTCCTTTTTTTTTTTTTTTGGTTGGTGAAATATTTTTTTTTCCTTCCTCTTTCATTAATTAATCTTCTATGTCTTTAAAAGTTTGTAATTTTAACCATAATATTTCTTCGTAACGCTAATTTGTAGGGTGATTCCAAAAACTCTTATGCCCAGAGAGGTAATTAATTCGAGGTGTTGCTTTTTCTATTGTAACAAATAATTAATTAATTAATTATATAGTCATTTACGAGTTTAATGAATTTATTTTGGTTAATGAGGACATTATTATATGATAAGCTAATTGATTCAAGATATATATTAATTCAGATAACTGGAGAGCCTATTGGAGAAGTAAGACCTGTGCCTGGAATGCACCAAAGGAAAGCTGAAATGGCTCGACAAGCGGACGCATTTATAGCTTTACCTGGTAATCCTACCCTCTCCTTTTATTCATCATTTTAGTAGTAGTACTTAATTTCTTCATTTTTATTTTAATTTTTTTTTTTCAATGTTTACGTTGGAATTCAGGCTAAAACTGTCATTTTTTAGACACAATCATTTGTGACAAATTAATTACCGAGCTCCTATAATATATTGTTTTGCTCCCAGACTATGAATTTGCTTTACGGACCTATAAATATTAATTAATTCTAGATTAGTCTTAGGTGAAGCGTATCTGTACTAATCATACAACAAAAACAAGGCAGTACGAAAGATGTTTGTTCCGACAGTCTTTGGTTGCTTTCGTTACAGTTTCTAAAATTGACAACCCATATATATATATATATGGCCATATTATATTTGCAAAAGCGATCAAAAACTCTATTAAAAATTACTTTTTTTATTTTAAAATAATTATCATTTTTTATTAGCGTACAAATAAAAAAGTTTCAATTTTATAAAAAGATAATTCAAAATAATTAAATTATTTTTTACATTAATATCTCAAGTCAGAATCACTATAATTCTGTCTTCATTAATGTGACATTATGAGTAAATATTGAAAAAAATCATTAAATATTTTCTTGATATCCCAACGTGACATATAATTTGAAACAAGATAAATTATTTATGATGACAGTTAATTTACTGCAGATGAAATAGTATTCCACAAATGAGGAAACTCAAACGATTAGCTATGGCGACTCCAATGCAGTACTAATATAAAAATGAAAAAATAGTAAAAATTATTGATATTTCGCTAAATTAGATTCGTGAAAAAATAAAATGTAAATTTAAGTAGAATGGTTTGATCTAACTTTACTCTTGCGGTGGTCTTTTGCTACTTTATTACTTTTTGTATCATTTTCAACTCCAATAGTTTTTTACTCATTGCGCAGGTGGTTATGGAACATTGGAGGAACTCCTAGAAGTTATCACTTGGGCTCAACTTGGGATTCATGATAAACCGGTATCTAATATAGTATTTAATTTACTACTTGTATTACTTAATTGAAAATTATTATTTATAAAATTACAAATTTATAATTAATTATTAAATATACTCTATATGATAAGGTCTTATTAAATTATCATTTCTTTATTTTAGATTTTCGATCAAATTTTTTTCTTTTTTTTCTTTTCTAAATTTAGTATTATATCAATAATTTTTATTTATCATTTTATATAAATGCCTTCTAATTAATTTATTGAAAGAATCGGGGAATATGCTCTCTATGGCCTCTTTTAGCGGAGAAATTAGAGTCCAAATGGAAACTACTATCCATTTAGAAATCTATTGTTTTCCAAAGCTTAATCCGAACTTTTATTATGTCTAACTCGAAGCCGACAACCTTAATTTTATGAATTGTATGAGGTTTCCTAAGTTAATATTCAAAATTTTCCAATTAAAGAAGTTGCTTAAAATTGATATTTAAATAAAATGGAATGCCTTTTGTGATTGTTCCTATCGTAATATCTGTGCAGGTGGGGTTGCTGAATGTTGACGGGTACTATAACTCCCTTATTGTCTTTCATTGACAAAGCTGTGGATGAGGGTTTCATTACTCCATCTGCTCGTCGTATCATTGTTTCCGCTCATACTGCCCATGAACTCATGTCCCTGCTTGAGGTACATACATAACAATTTTTAAAATATGATATATATAGTGAATTTATTTTATAGTATTGACAAAATTTTACATTGACTATCAACTTAACACAACCTTCCTTCTTTACCTGAATTTAAGACCGATTATATTAAAAAAAACTCAATTAAGGCGAAATTAAAATATAATATGTGTGATATAAAAAGGAATTAAAAAAAATGTTTAAATAATGATTACAAATATTATTTGCTGGACTTGCGACTTCGTACTAACGAGATTCACATTTTGTTTTCAAAAAAAATTCAGAAAGGTAAATTCAAGTAATTTTTACAAGAAACTAATAAGAAATTAGTGATCAAATGATGTGGGGCAGCCTATAATGTATATGGCTGATGAATGAACGATGCAGGAGTATATTCCAGTGAGCATAATGGGGTTGCTTCAAAGCTAAGTTGGGAGGTGGAACAGCAATTGGGCTACAAGGCAAAATCAGACATTGCTCGTTGACCTACGTCACCGTCTGCTCGACGTCTAATCTCTACTCACATCAAGTCTTCTTGTTGACCGTACATACAATCATCATCAAAGTTCTGTGGATCGATGACACGGGGAACATTAATTTTGCATCTTTTGGCTATAGATTTTTTGAACAAAATTTGTAATACGTACACTAATTTTTTAGATACATTTCTTAATTGTCTCTTTTTATCTTATAATATACTTAGTACCAGTATTAGTAGTCCTCGTACTTCAAACCGCAGTTAGTTTTATATTTTGGTTCACTGTGGATATCTACGTGATGTTTCAATCGTTACATTTTTTTTTTATTTGATTAATGGTTAGGATTATTACTGCTAAACTTGGAATTAAGAACGAAAAGTTTGTCATCAACCTCTGTGCTTATTGTTTGGAGTAACTGTTGACTATTCTACTCACTGTAGAATACGGAATAAATATGACAGTTATTGATATGACGAAAATCAAAGAGATTTCACTAATTTTTAATCCTTCAACTATTAGAAATACTCACTTCGCAATAAAAAATAAGTAACAAATCATTTTTCTGTTGTTTGATACTACAATTCGTCCTCTTTCGAGATTTTTGCTATTCATTCCAGGCCTTTTCTCTGTTCAATTTCATGATTGACGTTATCTCCATTTATGGAGAAGACTGAGGGAGAGAAATCCTTGCTAAAGGGACATATTTTATCATCTTGAATTGCCAGATAAAAATGGGGCCTTAAGAGTTAGACTAGCTGCAGCAAGTGCAATGAGAAAGTGGCAGTAGTGGCGTGCATTGTCGGGTCGGGTAGGCCTCATTCCAACCTTCCTTCCAGTCTTTCCACGCACCAAGTACAACACGTGCATGCTTGATTGTACAACATGGTTGTCGTTCGTGGACTTTGCATTTGCAGGGAACATGTGCGCATACATATCTAACGTTTTACTATTAATAGGACTCCTAGGAAAGTTGTTTTGTTCTTGATTTGTCCTCATAGATTCTCGAATCAAATTGGATATTTTCTTTTTTAGTAACTTCGACAATTTGCTGCCATCTCTGTTTATTAATCTTTGATCAGCGATAAACACATTGCAACACGAAACAATTTACTAGTATAAACCATGAATGCCATAGTTAAATACACTAACTACACAAATTCAAGTATGTTTAGACCTTGTGGTCTAGAATTTGTGACTATGATTTCTACCAGCGATTTAAGATTCGATTTATGTCAATTTTAAGAAATTCTTATACAAACTTTTATGTTATTTGTAAAATCTCAAACCATAATCAAATATTTTCTGAAAAGCTCAAGAATTTGGTTTACATTTAGTTTGAATCACTTTAATTAGTTCATAAGATCTATTATATTCTTTATTCTTTATTCTTTATAATAGTCTACCAAGCTAGATTTACTCTAATGGCTCAAATATTCATCATCTCAACAATTTAAGATAAGTATAAACTAATTAATGAGATTGGATAGTAAGAATTAATTAAGTTTTAATTATTTAGATATTTGTGCTATATATATATATCTATACACATTTACTCCATTATCTACTGATACAATAATTATCATTTATCACTTTCACTTCTTTGCTATAATGGAGAAATTTTATGTCGATCAAGAACAATTAGTGGGAACTTTTCATTGGAATAGAGGGTCCATATTTCTGAACAAAATAGGAGGACCATCATATTTAAAAAAAAATGAGTCTTGCATTTCAAATGACGGACTCCTATAATTGAGGAGCAACTACTCAACATGTCCTGTAGTTGCTTCTAACCAAAATAAAAATTTCCTCTATAATGTTGAATAAAACATGATATACTAAAATTAAATCAATTTGCTTCATCTTTAATGTGAATCTTACAATGAATATCTAATTTCCTTTCACCTTTATTCTCCTCCTATGCTACCCTTTTAGATTTGTTCTCAACACCTTGCGAAAGGTATGAGTTCTTTTTTATCAAAAAATTCAAAATTTTAAAATTTGTTGAAAAATTGAAAAATGATTTTGTTTTTCAATCTTATATAAACTAGGGTTAGCTGCAAAAAAACCCTCCTGAACTTACACATCAGTTGCACTTTGCCTCTTTCAACTTATTTAATAAGCACTTTACCCCCTATCATTTACTTCTTTATGTTTTGAGACAAAATTGCCCTTTCTATTTTAATATTTTTTCATTTTTTTCTCTTCTTACTAATTTATTTATTTTTTCTCTCATATTTTTCCTTTGATCTTTTTATCCATTATTTCTTGTTACTGTTAAATTATTATACTAAAAGTAATTGGTTAGTTAAAAGCTGTTATTTTTTTGTACATATTTATAAATAATTATAGATTAAATAAGTTGTTTTAATACAAGCAACATACATTAAATAGTATAATATAGATTTTATGAGTTTTACAAATGTTATAATTAATAAATAAACAAACTATAAAAAGATATTAAATAATTTTTCAAAAAAAATTAAAATATATATTCTAATTATGCAAACAAAATTTTTTGGGTGCTATATCATTCACAGGTTATATTTTGGTTGAATTTACTATAACTCCAAAATTCCTTATATTAGGTAGTCGTAATATTTTCTTACTATATTTTTTTTGATATTACACCGTAAATAATATTTGTACATATTTTTTCATTCTATAATTTTATTTGTATACTATAAAATTTTTAATTTCCTCTAGCTCAAAAATTTTATTTTTTATTTATTAATCTTACTATTAATAGTTAATCACAAACTTTATATTACAACAAGGTATATTTACTATAAATTAAATTAGTTAGACACATGTGAAAATTTAGAACTTTAATTAATTAATTATTAAAAGTAAAGTAATTATTTAATAGTAGCAAGAGAGAATAATGAAAAAAGAAAAAGAAAAAAGAAAAACAAGATAGAAAAAATAAATAAAGGGAAAAAAAGAAAACAATAATAATTAAAATAATAGGGTTAATTTTGTCTCAAAACATAAAAAAAGGTGTTAAAGTGCTTATTAAATAAGTTGATGGGGTAAAGTGCAACTGGAGTGTAAGTTCAGGATTTTTTTTTGCATTTAACCCTATAAACTAAAACCGGTTGTCAAAGGCAATTTGAGGTCTGCTTATTTAACATTATACCTTGTCACGGTCAAATTATTGCCAGGTAAAGGGTTAGGACATCTAAAGCGAAAATACTTACATAGACCTAATTTTTTTCTTCACATGTAAATCTTGTCGTTGAAATTAAATATTATAAAATTTTTCTTACATCAATTGATGTCATAAATTCCATAACATTTAAGAGGTGTTTGGTTTATGGGTATGAGAGGGGGGAATGAGAATGAAAGTTAATGATACCCATAGATGGTGTTTGGTTGAACACTATGAGAATCATTCTATGAGAATGAAAGTGTTAGAAAATACCCACTTTCATTCCCTACTTGTGACATGGGTTTCAAGTTGAGTAACTTATTAATATGATGATGAATGAAACTCATTCCTATGTTAAACCAAACAAGTAAGGGGGAATGATATAAACCCATACCAATAGTGGGGTTTATGATTCCGATTCCGATTCCGATTCCGATTCCCGAATGTGAACCAAACAACTTCTTAATCTACACCACAGGGTCTACAAATGGGATAAAAGACCAAGTCTACCAAAGTATTTCCCCATCTCTAAATAAATTGAAAATTTTCAAAAAGTCGAAATCATTATTGATTTTCTTTTACTTCTATTTTTTTTTCTCTACAACTAATTCGACCAATTAAATTATTTTATTTATACTAGCAAAGGAATTTCCTAGTGTCTGATTTTCCAAATTGTCCAATCTTAAATTAATTTCCTTAACCATTGGCAAAAGGCATTTTGTCAAAACTTTTATTTATTTTTTCTTTAGTTGTAATTTCACTCAAATTTGATTAAAAATCACAATTTATTGTCATATAAGTCGATCACACTTATCAAAGTAATATAAAATCATATCTTCGAATGTAATATTATAATACGAGATAATTATATATAAAAAATACAAGTAATATATAAAATTAATAAATTTCCGTAATTACCCTTGTATCTACAAAACACGTCACATGTTTATCTGTACGGGCAATTTGCACTAGCAATCCAAAAAACTACAGTGGAAGTCTGTGTAATTATTAAAACCTTGGGGCGTAATATAGTCAATTGGAAAATTACAATTGCAAAATACAAATGTAATCCCCATCCTAATTAAACAACGTTAAATTAATTTTACTCGGACTCCTCGTCGGTGCCCCTTCTCGTATCGAGATGATTCAATCAGGTTTCCGGCCACTTTCCGGCGGCCCCGCCTCTAGGTATTCTCTCTTGGCTGCGTATGATTTTTGCCCTCTGGTTCAGAGCTTATCAAATTATTAAACCAAGTATTTCTCTCTTTTTTTGGGATTTTTTTTTTTTGGGAAAATACTGCTAATGAAATAAAATGAAGTCATTTGTTTTTGGTTTTTACTGGTTAGGGTTTACGTATAATACGATGAGAGTTTGATGTTTTGTTTTTTTATCACGTAATTTTTTGGTGGATGCTTGATTAATTATCTTTTCGTAATTCTTGCTGGTTTAGTAATTGAGCTATTTAGATGTCGTGGTTGATGATTCTTTTTTGTTGTATTGAATAAAGAACTGATTTTTTTGTTAAGTCCTAATTTACAATGCTCAATTTAATTAGCCAATGTGTATATCTAGATGTGCGATTAGATTATCTCTGCGTCTTTAGTGTGTCTGTATGTACATGGCATTTATGTTATCCAAAATTAGCATTTTTGTAGTTGTTTTCCTACAGAGGATTAGATTATCAGAACACATACAGCAAGTACACACTCCTATAATGCACATTATTAAAAAAATTTCCGTTATTTATCGAAGACTATTCCTTGATTAAAATCATGCATGATGAGAGTGAAATTTCATCATTCGTATTCCCAAAATCTTTTCTTTTTCTCCCCAAACGTTGTGCATCTTAGGAATGATAAAGAGAGGTAAACAGTGTGACCTAAATGAACGGTGTATGATTGATACACCCTACATTTTAAGTAGTTATATAACTGACATTATTTCTCCAATCTTCGAAGAAATGAGATCATTTCATTTTTAATACACATTTATTTGACCATGCAATGCTATTCTTACTTTTAGACAAAAGTGTATTTTGTTGTGCTCCATACTCGGTTTAATCAGCACATTTCAGTAGTGTCACCATGAACTTGATTTCTAAAGTAACTTTATTCATTTCATAACTTGCTGCATTGGTGTATTTTTGCTGTGGTAGATTTTTCTGCAATATATATTTATACTGTGAGTGAAAAACTATGAAATGTGCAATTGTTTCTACTGTTTCCAGTTTTCTGGGGCAGAAATTTTTGAAATCATGAATACTTTGTCGTTTAAAAGGTTCATGAATGTCCTTGCTGAACCATATATAGGAGGAGGATTGGAAAGTTTATTTGCTTCATAAGCATTTATTACTTTTCAGTCCTTTTATCCAGATGTACTTAAAAAATCAAGCCATGTAGTCTTTTATAAGGCTTCCTTGGTGGATAGGTAGTTTGATAATCATAAGTGGATATTTAACTGCAAAAGAAGTTTGTGTGTGCTACTTCTTTCTTGATTAATGCAATGTTCCATAGATACTGTGTGTCATTTTATACATGACATTTGCCTGATGCCTTTGACTGTTTGATAATTGTTGCAAAAGGAGATTAAACTCTTAGAACATCTATTCGTAAAACAGGCCAAGTTGTTGTGTACAGTATTTTAACAGCTTAATAATGCTTTACTGTTGGAACTTCTAATTGATTTTGTACTTTATGATGTAGGCACTTGTCAAATTGAAGACCTTTGGTTTTTGTATACAAGGAATAAAATCTATTGAGCTGAAGATAATCCAAGGTTAGAGTGTTGCAACTTGCATGTTACCCAACTACTTTTTGAATTTTTCTTTAAAAGTACTAGAAGAAGATAACAATTATTACATGATGTAGATTGCTATCTGAACGCATTTATTGATCCTACAGATGGATGGTGAATCCAATGAACAGCTGCCCAAACAAGAGCGTTTTAGGACAAGATGGACATCGTCCCTTGATAAGATTTTTGCAGACCTTGTTGTCCAGCAGATTCAACTGGTGAACAGACCAAACAATGTTTTTGATAAGAAGACATGGAACCACATACGAGAAGAATTTAACAGACAGACAAATCTTAACTTCAATAACAATCAATTGAGAAAACACCTAGATGTTCTCCGGACACGTTACTGTAGTCTGAAATCTGCCTTTGATCAACAGGATGCCATGGTAGATTCTTGCTACATGGGGTTTGACATATGGGAAGAAATTGGAGTATTCTTCTCTCTCTCTCTCTCTCTAACACACACAAACACACACACACACACACACACGCAGAGGCACTCATGCACACACACAGAATGGGATTATGGCTCCTGATACTTTTCCTGTTTTGGTTATATTAACAGGCACAACATAAACCTCCTGTCTCAGACTACCAAGGTTAAGGATTGTCCCATTTATGACCAGTTATGTGCAATTTTTGGGGACTCAGGTGCTGATGGGAAATATGCACAATCAAGCCACTATGAAGAGCTGGACAAATCTGCGGATACAGATCCTTCATGTCCAGCAAGTGGAAACGTGCTTCTTCTAAACCTTGCTGTGTCAAGACCTGAACAAGGAAATGCATCTTCGCCACAAAATACAAATAAAACCACAGCAGAAAGAAAGAGAAAGCGTCCACCAGAGGCACGCAGAGGACCAGGTGAAAGCAACATGGATGAAGAATTAAGAAATACAATGGCAGGAGCGTTGTTAGATATGATTGCTGCATCAAAGTTGCGATTGACAGCAGTGTCTAAGATTGATGATAAATTTACGATTACAAACTGCATGAAAGCTTTGGATGAGATTGAAGAGATCAATGACTGGCTTTATTATGCAGCATTGGATCTCTTTGAGGATCCCAGTTTACGGGAGATGTTCCTTCTTTCTCTTAAGGGCAACACAATAAGGCTAACTTGGTTGCAGGGGAAGTGTGGTCATTTTGCCTTATAGTTTAGTTGACTGGTTACTGGTCTATGCTTTTTTAGTGCAGATGACACCCTTCAATGGTTACTGTTTTGTTTAGCAGATAAACCGTATGATTCGCTGGCTATGTGTAAAATGTTCCCATGCAGTCTCGTGGTAATGCTAGATTCTTTTGCATGACAGCAGCATAGGGCTTAGTAATGCTGGAAAATGCACACTTTTCCTTTCTAGGAAAAGCAGTCTTGTACTCATAAGTAATATGCAGATTTGACATGCCCTTCCAGATAAATTACTGTTATATAAATTCATAGTACTGTGTGATAGTTTAAGCTAGCATCCTACACAAAGTCATATAATGGTTTTTGTAAGTGTTTGATTTCATATTTAACTCATCCAATGTGTCGAGCAAGCTGGAGACCCAACTTCAGGCAATAGCAACCACTAGTTTATAGAAGTCCCTTCATTTCTTCTTCAACTGGATGAGTATCGCCAACTATCACAAGGCAATGTAGCGGGGGACCAAAGTCAACCTCTAACAGTTGCTTCATTGAACCTGCAACCACCAATTGATCTTCACTACCAAGTCGAGCAAAGCCAACGCACGTAGTGTCCTCAGTGTATGCTGCAATTCAACATAGCGTAACACTGAGCATTGTGCCTTAATGTGATGCTAAAACATGTAGCAGAAAGTTTATAAAAGCAATGAGAAAAGAAAACAAGTAGCCATATTAACTGCAAAACAATGGATATGTGACTAGAGTCTTAGGCCAAGGCCCATGGGGCCACCGCAAAAATGACTTCGTTTCACAGACTAAATTGCATGTAAAGACATTGCGGCTCATCATGACAAATCCATTTAAAAGATTTGGGAGTGAAAACACGACCACAAGTATAAAATTTTTTACAATTCAGGAACTCCAAACATTGCATCCAAAAAAGACAATTACTTCTCTGCCAAAAGTACAGAATTGTTCATCTTTAAAAAGAATGACAGTTTATGCAAATCAAGCTAAAAAGAGCATCTTATGAATATAGCTAATTCAAGATTTATGAGTGGAGGGAAGATGGTAGGTAATAATTACTCTTAAACCTACCATTTTCTCCACGCAACTCCTCAACCTCCAAGAGCTGCTCAATTGCAATGCTTATTGTCATATATCTTGGGGGCTCATAATGCTTTTTCCCTTTGAAAGTCAAGACGAGAGGAAATTGTAAATTGTTCAAGCATATAAGCTTGACAAAAATGAGATTTTTAATTCAATAGGATGAATTTGAAGCTAAAACCAACCTGCACAAAGACTCCAGTGAAGGTTCCTTTACTCGTACATCTGCAATAGCAGAATTCTCATTTGAGAGTTGTATAATTATGGAAAGAATTTTTGAAAGAAAAAGAATAGTACAAGAAGGATAAGATTCAAAGGCATGTAGGAAATCCAAAACAAAACCTAGAAGTGAATGAGCAAAGATACAAGGATGGTATTGGACTATAAAAGCTATTACAAAATATAAACTTAATTGCAAACAATTACACCATATAGGAAAGAAAAAGGAGAATCTTTTTATATAATCCACTTCTGCTCAAATAACGGTCTTTCAGTTTAAAAGTAGTATCAAGAAGCCAAGGTTGGACAAAATACAAACCCCAGAATCTAACTAGCAACTGCACATGCTTATCGAGAACAGTGTGGAAACAGTTGTAAATTGATGATTGGTGTTAGGCAGTGCATATAAAGTATAAGAGAAATGCAAAAGAAATCCTCAAATATGAACAATGCAATAGAAGTTGACCAAGTTGAATTTCTGTGTCCTATATATATACTATCTTCTGCTGCCAGAATGGTGCATTCCACATACGCATGGGATAGTGTTTTTTAACACCATGCCCAAGGGCAAGCAAAAGCAACTGCTATCAAGAGTTTTTAAGTTGATTTCAGAATATCTTTGCCTTATGTACCAAAGATGTAAAATTTATCTACCTAACAAGCAGAGAGTGTGCAATCCCAGTTTTGAATTTTTCTGAATCTTCTCATAGAAACTATCAGGCTTCCAAGTATCAGTGAAGAACGGAATGGAAACCGTCTCTCCATATCGGTATAGTTGTAAACTACAAATTCCAATTGCATTCATTACTGATGCATTATGTACCACCTCGACAACCACACCCAATTTCTTCGCTCTAACAACAAGATCCGTGTGTGTAGTAGCTCTGTGATCAATCGTAGAATAAAAATTGCAAGAGAAACAAAGTAGTCAAGAAAGCGAAAAAATAGTGAAGCACTATTATTTATGACAAATGTATCAACTGTGACAGACTCCCTATGCATACAAGATTATCTAAATTACCAAGCATCTCTATATACCACATAAAAAATTGCAACTTTTTGAATAGTTGTAAAGAAAGAAAAAAGTAAATTGAAGAATAAAAAGAATACCCAAAAGGGTCTCCGACAACGAGAAAAGCTACATCAGAGGAAATAGCTTCCATGAGGATCTCATCAGCCTTTTCCTACACCATTTTCCTGTCTGCAACTGTAATTGATTTTTCATAGAGCTTTTCCTTGAAAAAAAAAAAAAAAAGATAGTTACTTTTTTCATGAATGGAATAATAATCTGCTTGATGATTTAATTATAGAAAAAAAAAGAAAAAAAAAGGAATAGGAACCAATGTGGAAAGGCCGTGGGAGGAGATGCCAAAAGACAGGAGAGAAGTGTAAGCTTCAATGAAAACTTCGTGGGATTTTTGAACAGCTTCAAGTCCTCTAAGAGTGATGTTTTTCTCATCTCTCAATCCCAGTCCTACTATATCCCCCCTCCTTCCTTCTTTTTTCTTCTGATTCCGACTTCCAAGCTCCCCTGGACAAAGGAGTAAAATAAAGCTGTTAATTAATTAGGTGTTAAATCCTAGCTAAACCCCTAGCTAATCTATATTCTGTTATCATTATGTTAGCAAACAGTCGATATGTCCGAGTGGTTAAGGAGACAGACTTCCAGAAATCTGTTGGGCTCCGCCCGCGCAGGTTCGAACCCTGCTGTCGACGAAGATTTCTTTCCCTTTTTCAGAAAAAAGCATTTGGGCTTGTTTCTCTTTTTAGTCTTGAACCCTTATGAGTTATGATTACAGAAATCAGTCTTTTTAAGCATCTTATGAGTTATGATTACAGAAATCAGCCTTTTTAAGCATCTGTATCATGCAATATATATTCAAAAGAAAATTGTAATTCTCAAGAAGGCTGCTGGCTGTAATTGTTGTAGCCACAGTGGCTCATTTAACTAGGTACATTCTGCATCTGCAGTTCTGCACCGTAAGCTAATTTAGAAGGGGCAAACAAGCACCTTATCATTGCAAAGTTCAAGAGAATAGATGGTCGTAATTGTTTCTGGAAAAGCCAATTCTACATCTTTAATATGCACTTGCTGGTTTTCATTTGCTTTCAGAAGATATTATATCATACAAATTTTTAAAATAAGACGAGATAGTTTCTAAAGGAACCGATCTTAGAATTTTCTATAAAATTAATTATGTCCAAGTTTCACTGTCAAACAAGGAATTCTTTTGACGTCTAGGAGAAAGAAAAGGATAGCCTTGTAATAAGGTGGTATGTTTCACTTTCCTCGAGTGCTCGGAACCTTGTGGCTTCTCCCTCTCCCACTTTTTCCCCCCATTCTGACCCTCCAGTCCAGGCCTCAAGACTTTAGCATGTCCTGTTATTTTCTCTATAATTGAACCAAAAGCGAACTTTTTCTCTCTTTTTTTTTGGGCTTGTGAAGAGGATAAGCTATAGGTATAGACCACGGAGATGGTGTGCACTGTAGTACTGACCAGATCAGGAAAACAATTTTTATTTTTTAATCACATTAAGAAGACATTTACAAATGTTTCATTTCCTAACCTTATAAGTTAATAGTAGTAGTTGTGATCAGACGAATTAAATGTAAGCCAAACGAAGAAGGGGTACGAAAATATTTATGCTATAAAATGACCATAGGACCAGCTCGAGGGCTTATAAATTGACAATACTCAAAAGTGAGGTGGGGGGTGAAGATTGAAGAGTGAGTGGTTATGAGAGTGACCAACCAACAACCCACAGGCATCATGAGAAGGCCATGTGAGGGAGGGACTAGGGAGTGACCTCCCTCTTCAACAACACCACCATCATTGCTTTCGAGTAATTTGACGTTTGTCTTCTTACTATATAATCTAATGGCCTTGAAATTACTTTGACAAACGTAGAATCCAAGGCTTCGGTGAGACGGTAATTTCCCTTTGTAGTATCTGCTTTTTGATAAACGGGGCTAGAAAGATTCTTACTCGAGTAATTTCAACATCGAACTTGGAACTCATCAAAGTATTCGAAATCGGGAAAATTCTTTGCTAAACGTCGAATCATCTAAAAAAAATGTGTCCTACTTTTTCTTCAATGCATTATTTACTTTATAGACAATCGATTGTTTGTATTAGTTATTTTATTAAGTAAAGAATAATCGAAAAGCTGTACTAGTCACTTTATAAACTGTAATCGATTATTTAGATTAGTTATTTTATTAAGTAAAGAATAATCGAAAAACTGTACTAGTCACTTTATAGATAATCGATTATTTGGATTAGTTATTTCGTTAAATAAAAGATAATCAAAAAATTGTACTAGTCATCTTGTAGATTGATTAGTAAAGAACTAATTTCAAAATGGCCACATATTTAAAAGATTGGATTTAATTACTCCTTAAACAAAGTACTGTAGATATGAGTAAAAAACTCCCAAATGGGAGGTTAGTGTCCTTGTAAAGCAAAGAAAAATTAATCAAAGAAAAATTTAAGACAATAACGTTATGGAGTATGTGCCTCATCAGTGACTTATTACGAAGAATTAAGTGGACAAAGATGCATTAAAATGACTATTAGAGGAGAATCTTACTATTTCTTTATAAAAATAAAAATAAAAAACTTTTGAAAACAATCTAATTTTGTGATTAGATTTGGTGTGGCTTGTGGTATCTTCATGTATTCAATTATAATTTTTGTTTTAAGCCTAATTATGTAATACTAATTGGTTGTTGAGAATCCAATTTAGTAAAACTCTACATCAGATGTACCTAGTTAAGGAAGGAAGAAGGTTAGAACATCATTAAATTTTAGCAAATACTTAGATAGACTCGATTTTTGACTCCATTTATAGATTTTGTGGTGTAAATTAAATTTTAAAGAATCTATGACATCAGTTGATGTAAGTAAGATTTTTTAAAATTTAATTTTGATAACAGGGTTTATAGATGGGGCCAAAAAACCGGATCTACTTAAGTATTTTCCTTAAATTTTTTGTGAACCACCAAACATGAATTTGCAGAATCAATTTAATTTCTCTTATTTGGTGACTTGGCGGGCCTTAGTAATTAGAGTGTATCTATACAAAGTGTCAAATATAAAGTGACATATAAAAGTCACTAATGTGTCATTAAATATGAAAAAAAGAAAGAAATTCAACTGAGAATCTAAAATCATGAGGGTAGTAATTTAATAAAATATTGTTAGACGTAAATTAGTTTTGACAAATGACCATGAATTTGTTACTTTATAAATGTTTTTCATATGTAGAGAAAAATCGAAAAGAATTTAGTGGATAATTTATAAAAAAGATACAAGGAATTTAGAATAATATGATTTATGACAGATTCTAAAAAATATGATTTATAATATAACATAACGACTTAATAAGATTTATACAATCATTCTATTTGATGAGAATAAATCTTTGTTTGTTTTGTTTGTAAATATTTCTCATATAATTATACTTTGCCCGTCATCGTCATCCACACCGAGTAGATAATATATGTACCTTAACCCTACTTCCAGCAACCAACTACACAAACACAATACTCCTTTTACACTTTATCTATTTTTCCCTCTTGTCTGGGATCACGGAGCTGTCACCCCAGCTTCCTTACCATCGTCGCGTTGGACCAAACTAACCACCAGCCATTTGAGGATTTTTTTTTTCCTTTATTTTTTTCTTCTGTTAGTTGTTAAATTACATGAGGAAATCATTATAATAGAAAGCATTAGTTGAAAACAAACCCCAACTTACACCACATTTCTTAATGCAAGAAATTAGTTAATCATAACTAGTGTGAGGCAATTTATAAAAAAAAAAAAATGCAGAAAAATCTCAAAAACAATAGTTGGTAGAATGTTAAAAAGAATTATTTAAAAAATTAAAAGATAATATAGGTAGTGGAGACTGGAAGATTGGAAAGTTATGAGAGTTGTCCTATGAAGATGGGGTATAAATGTCAAAACAAATAATGATATCACATCAAACTCCTCTTCATACTTTATATATAATATATCTAAATATAGATAACTAAAAAATTGAGTAAATTTATTATTCTTTTTTTGGACTTCTTTAAATAATCTAAAAACTTATGTTATAAACTTGTTTTTATTAACCTAAAAAAATTATTTTTACTGTATAATTTGACACGATATAAATGTTGCAATGAATAGTTTCACTAAATTTAATTAGAGCTTATTCTCTTGATTGTTCCATACATAATTGAAGAAGGTTTGATGTAGAAAACAATCAATTGGTGCTCTTATTGCCAAAATGTGAAACATGTTGGTTGTTTTTGGAAAAGAATTCGAGTAAAGTTACCCTCAAAAGATGCCAAAGGTGAATAAGATGGGAGAATAAAGGAGTTTCCTGTAATTTTAACCTTTACCTTTAGACGGGGCAAAGTCGTAAAGCTTGCACACCTAGCCGATGTCCTTCTGTCCCCCGCACGTGATCCGATACACTTTTCCCGATAATGCATACTCCAATGCCCATATCCAACCGTTGAACAACGAAGCCTCACGCTATACTCATGCTCCTACACACACTGAATCCCCCTTCTTTTCAAATACACAAACCCGGTGTTTAAATGCCCCTGGAAATCAGAAATAAAAAGAGCGATTTTGTTTTTTTTATAAAAAAAAACGCCGTAATATTTCCGTAGTCCTCTCCGTCGACATCGCAACGGACATTCGCCGGCGAACACCGTCGGCGCTCGTCTAAGCTTTGCCGGCTATTTCCTGGAAGTTCCTCGATTCTCATCTGATTACTCTCCTTTTCTTCTCCGCTCGCTACAAACTGTCATTTTTCAGTTTTAAACGGTAAATTTTCGTTTTATTTTTTCTGGAATAATGTGAATTTTAGCTTTTTTTGATTGCTTTCTATGGCTGTTAAGTATTTCTTTTAATAGATTATCGGTTTGTATCTATGCTTGTGTCTTTTTTTAAGGATATTTCCTGAGATATTCAGAGTGATATATTATTGTGAGTTTTTTAGCAATGCTTTTGTTCTTCTGTATAAATTTAAAAAGTGTTAGTTTATTTTTATCTCAATTATTAGTAGTGATTCAAGTGGATTTTCTCGTGAATGGTTGAGAAGTACAGGAATGTGTCCTTGCTTTTGGATTGATATTTCACATTTTTGCCTTTTCCACTTTATTGATATATTGTGTTACATTGTCTCTTGGATACATTAAATTTCACTGTGTTTTACCTTATCTCTGTAAGATTCGACTCCAATTGGACTTTAGGGTTAGAAGTGTATTTGGATTATTCTTGCATCCTTGGAACTTGGAAGTTGGAACATGGAATTGGGAAGAGAATAATTCTAGTTGTATTTGTTTTATCTCAAATCTAAGTTCCACAGTCCTAATCCTCTCACACAGCATCAGTAAATTCTTGTATTTGCAGCTGTTTTTTTCCCCAATTGAAATATTTTCCCCAACTTCGGGCTGCTGAAGGGTATTAATTGCTTCCAGGTTTATAAATCATTTTTTGCTACTTTATGTGTATCTGAAATTATGGCTTTTTATTTTTTTTTTTAAGTTTAGGAAATCAAGATGATTGGATCATTTCTCACCAGAGGACTTGTGTAAGTACTGGACTCCCTTTCCTGAGAGAAATCTTAAGTAGGCTTTTCTCTTTATCTTTTTGTACGTTTCTCTTTTTTTATCGTTCTTCTGCAGGATGGTTTTTGGTTATGCTTATCCTGCTTATGAGTGCTTCAAAACTGTTGAAATGAAGTAAACCTGACATTGAGCAACTTCGCTTTTGGTGCCAGTATTGGTAATATACTTTTTCTCCATGTGCCGTTGAAATATTGTTGTCGCAAGTATCTTCATTAACCATTGGATTTCCTTTTTAACTTAGGATATTGGTCGCTGTGTTGACAGTCTGTGAGAGGGTTGGTGATGCTATTATTTCATGGTAAGTATTCCTAAGTATACAGTGAAACAGTGGACTTACTCTTTTATGTTGTTTGCTTCATTAACATTAGTGTTTGTTAACCGTTTCTTTTCTCCTTTTTTGCTTTCTTTCCTTTTCTTAATTTTGTCCATTGAAGGGTTCCAATGTATAGTGAAGCTAAGTTGGCATTCTTTATATACCTGTGGTGGCCCAAGACTAAGGTCACTATTTTCTCTTTCAAGATTCCTACTCCTTTTTTTTTTTTTTTTCGTTTTCTAATTTTTTCTTCTTTGCTATTAAAACAATGCCAGGGAACAACTTATGTTTATGATTCATTCTTGCAGACCTCTTGTCTCAGAACATGAGACTGAAATTGATCGTAATCTGTTGGAGCTAAAGCTTAGAGCTGGTGATGTGGCAGTCTTATACTGGCAAAAAGCTATTAGTTATGGTCAGACAAGAGTTTTTGATATCTTGCAGTATATTGCTTCGCAATCAATTCCACCACAGCCTGCTCAGGTATGAATTAGTTACCAACTGATGAGGATTCGTGATATGAAGAAATTTTATATGCCCGAGCACGTTGAATGACTGGATTAAGATAATCATGATATGCTAACATCACGTGCTGCAGATTTGAATATAATTAATGAGGTAGTGTTTTAAATTAGATGCAAAGGATTTTACATGCAAAGTATGATACTTTCTTGTTTGTGTGAGAAGTTAATTAAATTAGAAGACTTCAGCTAATACTCATTGACTGTATGCAAAGAAAATTTCAAGTGTCAAATGTTCGTTCTTTCCTTTCCTTTCCTTGAAGTCTTGTTTCCAAGTGCACCAGGTTCTTTATGGTGCCCCACTATCTTTCTTCTAGAAAGGCCTGTTCTTTTGAACTTCATTATTTCAGTTGCATTTCGATATGGTTTTCGGGATTTAAAATAGGGTATTTTATGGTTTGTCAGTCTAATCATATAAATCTGCCTTTCCCCTTTACCATGCCATTTGTTTTCTGACAAAGGTTAAATGACTAGCGATGGTTTGTAAAATTGGATACTGAAATGTGGATGGCACTTAAACCTTACAGAGATTGTACCTCTATTATTCTTTTTTTGCGTATTAATTGATGATCCATATTTATTGGTAATTTCTCTATGTTGATCTTTTGGTGTAGTTTTCCTGCGACTGGATGTGATTTTGCTTTAATCTTCTTTTCCTGTTGTTCATAAAATTTTCTTAATTACGAGCATTAATTTTGGAACTTCAGCCTCAGACACAGGCACAACAACAAACTGCTAGAGTTCCACAAAATACTGCACCACAGGGTCGTAAACAAACTACTACAGCAGTGGGTCACAGGTTGAACAACCACCTTCACCTGTTTCTAGTACATCTTCAGGTGAGAACCAAGATGATGAGCCAGAGGAGTCGTCTTCGTCTGCGCCTATTACTGATTCTTCTGGTGCTGCCTCAAATGCACTAAAGACAACTCCAACACAATCACTCACTGAAACTGTTAAAGCTTCAACCTCAAATGAGAAAGAAGTGATGGAGATTGATTCAGTTCCTTCATCCACAACTGAAAATGCCAAACCTCAAGCTCAAGAGACAGTTATTGAAGAAAGCCTTCGAGTCACACACCCCAGGTTGAGGAAAACTCGTGCTACATCTAATAAAATGCATGATGGGTCCTAGTTTGTGAAATGTGAGTACTTAGGCATAGGTGAAGAGATGATAAAAATGTTCATGTACATTGTTGTTGTTTGACTCGACTTGTTAAAAATTTTCATCATTTTCTATTGAAGTGTTTTGAGTGGGTAGGGCCAATAAATGCTCTAATTGCTTCTGATAAAGTGTAGCAATGGCGAGGATGGTAGCTCAAAGAGATGTTTAAGGGGAAAAAACTGATGAAAATAGAAATCTTCTCTATGTTCTGAGTCACCGGTTATTTTACCTTGAATACTACAAGCTGGGAGACGAGCACTATTTGATGATTAGCTAGCAAATCACAGTTACTAACAGTTCCCTGTGCGGCACATCATTGAAAACCGTACTGTGGATAATTTGGTTCATCAACTTTATGCGGTTATTACTTTTTGACATTGTTCTTGGCTTAAAGGCTTTGTTTGTCATCAAGAACTGTCGGAGTTAATTGGCCTTTTGTGTACCCCGACTTTCTCTTGCAGTAAATTGTTCGAAAGTGTACATGTAGCTGGATTCCATTCCTCGACTCGTAGTTTAAGCTTTAAACCAATGACAATTCAGTAAATTGTAAGATTTCTCATCCAAACAACACAAGCCTGTCCACAAAGCCAATGGTGTCTGTCTAAACCTGCTAATGGTGGTAATTATCATTCAAGAACATACTCTATATAGGAGATCCAAGGTGAAATGAGATAATGATGGGCAATTGAAAGACACTTAATTTCCACCGAGTATTTCCACAGTTTGTGTTGCAGACGGCAGGAGAGTTTCATTCTCGAGTCTATTCTAAATACAACAGACGTTATCAGTATGAAGAGTAGCACAAAATTTCTATTCTAAATACAACAGACGTTATCAGTATGAAGAGTAGCACAAAATTAACCATGTGACACAAGGAAATCAATCACAGAGAGAGAGAGAGAGAGAGCAAATTCAATTGTAAAGGAATCTTAAAGAAGCAGTTAGACAAAAAAAGAAGGAAACAGTTAATGAACCTACAAGTTGTTAGTGCGTCAACTATGCAGCGATTGAGTTATACTTCTAGCTAGTGAATGTGAATTGTGGGAAAAAAAAAAAAAACTTGTAAGACTATTAATCAATGAGCTATTAGGCAGCCTATACTTTAATGCTATAGCTAGTTATTTACAGGCCAATATTGGACAATTCTGTTGTTATTCCTTGCTGGTTATGATCTGCAACTTCTACAAACACGGAGCTCATGGCTTGGCAGCTAACATTCTGTACCCCACAGATCTGTAGATGCAACCTCATATTCTGATCGCAACCAATAGTCATCAATAGCCTGAAAATGTCATGTAGGCGAGATGTTAGAAGGTAAAACTAAAAATAAAGTTTTAAAAGAAAGCTATATTGATTGTTTGAATTAGCAAGTAAAACTTACAGCCCCGACTGATGGGATTATTTTGCAAATTTCAGATGCCTCAGCGCTCTGCAAACCAAAGGAATCTGAATGATCCACATTGTCAATCCTGTCTCTGCAGCCACTCACATCCGATGAATCCAATGATTTTCTGCGCTTGACCTTAACATCCTCATGATGCGCTCCACATTTGCTATAGCCATAATGAATGGCAGCCATCAGAAATTTAACTAAATACTTACTGGTTTTGAGATGTTAAAATCCCGAAGTAGGAGTCTGTATGATAACTCATTTATAGAGTAGTAAATAGATACCCCAAGAGATACAAATCAATAGGTCCCGTAGAGCTTCTAACCATAAGCCTGTACTGCCTTTCTGGGAAACCAAAATCCTGCTCAAATGAATAACCAATTAGACTATCAGAGGGGAAAGACACCAAATTGGCAAATTCTCATAAGAGTACCTCTCAACTGTGTCAGTATAAACCACTAACCTCATCAGGATCAGGAACTTCAACAGTACTAGCACGTGGAGCTTTTACAGCAATAACGGTACTATTCTGGAAACACTTGCAGCATAAATATGTCAAACATTGATGGAGCTAGAAATAAGTGCAAAGACAGACAAATTTAACGAACCCTAAAACATGGCTGGCTCATGATATCTTCCTCAGTCAAGTAGAGGGTCCTGAATAAGTCCAAGCAGACACTGTGACATAAGTGATGCACGTATTTAAGAAAAGAAAGAAATGAAAACTGGGGAGAACATTATTTAACCTCTGAGAAGTTCCAGCATAGCTAGTACTCCAGTACCCTCATTTTCTCATGCATGTTCCTGCAGGATAATATGTAAGCCAAACAACTTATCCTGGTAAATATACAAGAGACCATCTCCTAATAATGATTATCAAACCTTATGCAGTTGTCAAGCCTACAATCTTCACTATATAAATGTTCAATATCAGCCTGTCACGGAAAAGAACAGTTTGCTACAGTCAATGCCTTGTCGTAGTAACATTTTCAAGAATAAAATCCCTTCAGGTTGGTTTTTGGACGGGGGCAACGGGGCGGGGCACTGAACCAAGTTCCAATTAAACAAAAAATCTCATCATTCACTCAATAACTACAACTGTTTTCAACTTTTTAATAAGCAGCGTATTTCTCTTTTACAAAAGTTCTTTAGTTCATCATTCTAGCAAGCTATCACTCGGGCAACTGCTTTTATGCAATCCACCTCAGGATTTATATAAAATTTGCTTATATCAAAACTACTCATGTGCTACTAGCTCGTTTGAAGTGGAAATACAGACGACTCAGAACTGCTTCAGAATGCATTTGTGATCCCTTTCCTCATCTCCTCGCTCCTAACCGGTAATTCAAAATCCTTTCTATAGCTACAGAAAGTACACAGTATCAGGCTATGCAGCACCATGCAATGAAGGTGCTAGAAGTAATAGAAGCTATTTTTTACCTAACAAGTTCCGTACTCTACTTTCACAAGAAGGACGGTCCATCTCAAGCTCGCAATTTCAGTTAGGAATAAAGATAGTAGTCCAATGTGATAAGAATTTTGACTTTAATATCATGTAATTGCAACACAGGATGATAAAAAATAAATAAATAAATAAATAATGAGGGTATAGTATATGTCACAATACAGGTGTTACACATAGAAGTTCTTTAAACAATTTCCGTCCATCCATTCATTAATAAGAAGCTTGAAACTAAACAAAAACCATTCAGTCAGCAGAAGACCTTCACTGTGCTTTCTTCATTATTCAGCTCCTTTGGGCCAAACATCTCATATCCCCTGACACACTTAATTATACAAATACAAGCTGTCATAAACAAATGAAGACATAAAAATAGAAATAATTAAGTGGTGATACAACGTACTTCCAACGTATGTGATTCTTTGTAGTTTTCTCGATCAATCGTATTCCTTCAAGAACATTTGTAATATCATATATTCTCCTCTTCTGCACCTGTAGAGAACAAATTTACCATCTGACATAAGCATATATTCATTTGGTATGAAGTGAAATAAAGTTCCCTGTAAAAAGGATGATTATTTATTACTTAAAAACCAGTCTACTAAGATGACTATTTATTACTTAAAAACCAGTCTACTAAGGGTGGAAAGGAAAAAGTATCTTGCAAATGGTCTTATATTAAATTAAATATTACCTTCAATTCATCTGCAGCAGTGTTGAGATCAAGGCTTCCATCCTCAGCCTTGCGTATCAACTTGATGAACTTCTTTGTCAACAAGCCTGCCAGACAAAGTAACACATTGCCTTCAAAACCTCCAGTACGAAAGCATGCCTTTTAGGTAACATCAAAATTCTGAATCTGGCTCACCTAAAGAGCTGTCATATCGGCAGCTACCAAGTAGGCTAGGATTGTCAAGAACACCTGTAAGAAGAAAATCAACAACCAACTCAATAGCAGTAAAAATCAGATTAACTAAACAAGTAGGCATTATTGAAATGATATGACATTAACCAGAATTTGGTTCCAAAGTCCCTTGTTTGGCATGTTTTGAAGATTCTGCTTTACTGCATCGTTTAGCTTCAAGGCAAGATGCTGGTCTAACTGAAGCAT
Source organism: Cinchona pubescens (assembly GCA_025175665.1). Classification (NCBI taxonomy): domain Eukaryota; kingdom Viridiplantae; phylum Streptophyta; class Magnoliopsida; order Gentianales; family Rubiaceae; genus Cinchona; species Cinchona pubescens. Next base: position 675,716 of record JANKKI010000012.1, read on the forward strand.
CATTTACAGCTTCAGCAGTTTTATGAACCGAGATAATTTCAGATGCGCCTTTCTTAGTTCTGCAGATGCCTTGATCATTTGCATGCTTCAAAAAGGTGGAAAGGCATCATAATTAATATAGTCATAAATGGAAATTAAATCATTGCCATCATTAACTAATTCAGCTATCCAAAAGGCATTCATTAACAAATGAGGTTAGCAGGTTCAGGAGCTCATATATTTCTAGTTCTGCTCATTTGAGCTCATATATTTCTAGTTCTGCTTTGGATGGAACAGATTAGGGTAATAAAATATCACACATAAATGCTCAACATGTACTAGATTATCAGGAGGACATTCCCATGCAAGAGAAGTTAAGATTATAGAATTAAAATATTTGGCTTCCTCATTATTATTCCTAGGCATGTTATTATCACTTTCATGTTCTTTTTAACTCCCCAGATGGAACTTTTTAAACCAGCTGATTCAGGGCTTCTTTTTCTCTAAAATTCACCACCTTCTTTATTTGCATGACATTTATTGAAAGTCTTTGCTACTACGCAGAATGAGTATCTAGACGTTGGATGATTTGAAAACTAATGGACTTTATTGTTTTTCAGTCATCTGCACTGCACGGTGGTTGCACAGACTTACTCAGAACGAACAGCATACACAGGCAAACAACCGGAAAAAATTGATGCATGACCGACCCCCCCCCCCCCCAAAAAAAAAAAAAAGAGAAAGAAAACAACTTTACATGGACTCCCCTCAACATTCGTATCTTAATTTGTTATACATTTGGCCTCCCAAGCATGAAAACGCAAAATAATAATTCAAAAACGAGAGAGTAAGCAGATTACAGAATCTTCTCTAATTCACACACACATATAAAAGAAAAAACAAATAAAAGAATCAAAATGTAGAACCGAAAAACAATCTTCGATTGATCACGCAGACAAAAATCCCACAAAACAAAAATTGTAGAGGGGGTGGAGAAGTATAGATACTCACAGGAAGTGAAGCAGAAGGAAGCGGGCATGAATTAGGCGTTACTAAAAAGGAGTCGTTACAACGGATATCGGGAAAATCTGGCCTTCTACTACTAAACGAAGAAGTGGCCAATCCCGAAAAAGATAAATGGGATTGCTGCAAAGGAGGAGGAACACCTGATGCTGGCGCTGATTTTGATCGAGACAAGTTGTTTAAACCAAGACCATCATCTCCACCATCATCACCACCACGGCCATCAACACCACTAGTATTGGTCCATAAATTTGACGACATCACGCTCTCGCTCTCTACTTTAGAGAGAGAAAGAGAGCGAGCGAGCGAGCGTGATGAGTTTGAAGTATAAAAGGAGAGCGGAAAACAAAAAAGTGAATAAAAATTCTGTTTTCTCCCTCTCAGCAAGCAGCCGCCAAGTATGGGTAGTGAATTGGCGCCGAGTTGTACTTTTATTTGTTTGGATACACTTTAGGGGGTTTATGGGTCAATTATTCTTGGGCTACCCTATCTCCACCAGACTTTAATATCGGATTGTAAATGGGCTGCAATGTGTTCGGTTCGGGCTTTTTCGTTCCTGGGCTTTTTATGTTCTACTGATTGTACTATGTAATGGGCCGTTTCATAGTATCATTAGTTTAGTGATTTCTATGTGGTTTTAATTTAACTGCCTGCCTCCATCTTAGCTAAAAAAAAGTATAATGCTTCTTGTGTTTATTCGTTTGGATAATTATTAATTTGTGATGTTATTTGAAATAAAGTAACATATAATTTTTTTTTGAAGCGCAATTTAATATATGTGAGATAAAAGGTGGTTGTAAATTATTAATCCAAACAGAGCCCTTGTTTATGAAAAATACTACTATAAACCCAGTTTTGGACTTCACCTATAAATCTCGCGTTCATTATTAAATTTTATAAAATTTTACTTACATTAATTAATGTCATAGATTTCATAACACTTAATCTATACCACAGGGTTTACGAGTGAAGTCATATATCAAGTTTACCTAAATATTTTCCATTATTTAATCTATATTCCTAACCTTCCCCCCTCCTCCCCCGAAAAAGGAAAAAAATAAACGTCTTGCTTTTATTTTATTTTTTTGGTACTTTTGTATCATCGCTGTCTTCTTTATAAGGAGAACTCCACAAAACGATTGAAGATCATGGATCATATGTTAAGTGTATGAAATCTTTTTGTTTTTTGAAGTGTATGATATGTTTTATAAGAGTAAATTAGTAATAAAATCTTTGTTACAAAGAGATTATTTTTGAATAAATTCGATCTATTTTATAAAAATTTTTCTTACCTTAGGAATACCTTCTTTTTGTTCCTACTAAATGAAATTTTTTACTATTTGTTTAGGTAACGGTCTCTATGATGGATTAGATTTTAGTTAGATAAAATTATTGTGGTCGCACATAATTAATTTGTGATGGAAAACATGGAAAGTTCATATATGACACGTATTTGATCTGTCTTTGTGCATAATTGGCTAGAACCATCACCTCTGCATCTGTCCTTTAACTACTCTAATTATTCTATAAAATATTTAATATGATGATGCTTGTACTCAACTAAACACGACATGCTTTCGTTTATTTATTTATTTATTTATTTTTTCTAGAAAAGAACATAATATAGTGTTTTTAAGTTGACTAAGGAAAAAAAGCATGCTATAATAATGTACCATCTCTTATCAAAAGTTTAGTAATAAGGATGATGTACAATCGTGCACCCTAATTCTCAAACATCAAATTTCGTCAAATCATTAAAGTTGCAACAATTGTTGTAGGATTTTTTTTTGATCCACATAAGGTGAATTGGAAATGATATTAAAAATATATTTAATTGGACCGGATTCTTTAATTCAAGTGATAGTTTGCTATATTATAGTACTTGTATATTACAGATTTTTTTTTGTATAAATTATTATTATATAGTTTAGATGTTTATCACGTGTATTTTTGCATCAATTAAAGTTGCACCGTGTAGATGTTTATCACAAGTAATTTGGTTTGAAGTATTACAATGCCATGGTACGCATAACATGAATACGGAAGGTAGATAGGAAATTAGTAGAAGTGACGACACAAAAGATCAAGTGCCTTATTGGCATGATAACTTAGTGGGCTTTTGGATAATAATTGAGTGGATGGGTTCAATATTGGAGTTGGATACCAAGCTTAGCACGTTGTATTTCACATGGTGCTAGATGGTGGAGTGGTAGGCGATTATTGTGAGTTTCTTGTAACAGATTGGTTGGGTTAGATTAGATGTACCAAAGTGGTTTGGGAAGAAGACATTGAACTGAATTTAATACGCAAAATAGGCCAGTTAGTCAATCATTATTCTCTTTCTTCTTGTATTGTAGCATCCATGCATGGATCCATCACTCTTTGGCTCTTGCACTTTTTCTTTTCCTAATTTTGGGAATCTAGATGAGCACTACATTTTTAGGCTCAAGTTGCTTCAAGAGTCTATATATATATGTAGCACGAGAAGAGAGAGTAAATAAGAAAAGAAGAAGACATATATATATATATATACACTTAAATAGTAGTATAATTCATTTTTACACATATATATATATATATAAATAGTGCGTAAATGTGGACAATCACAAGGTTCCGAAAAATTCAGATAGATCCCATTATCAAGTACCCATGAATAGTGTCGTTGACAGGAGTAGCAGGACAGCGATCTGCATTTTCTTCATGGCCTGGCAAGCAAGGAGTATTAACAACCGAATCTTTGTCAGGTGACACATGGAGGGCAATGAATCAAGTAAAAAAATTCTGAGGCAATATATTGCTTATAATAGACACGGGGTCATGTTATTATGGTTAATTTTGACGTTAAATCCTAGACATTGTAGTACTTACCAAATTGATCTCCCAGTAAATTTAACCAAATTGTGTGGTTGTCTAGATAAACAATCAAATTGTACCCAAGAAATATCAAGATTAGTTATATCAAGAATAATTTTATAGAAAAAAAAATCTAACGATACTCAAAATTAAAATGTAAAGTACTCGATCAGAAGTTAATTTTTCGCTAGCTGTTTTCATTTATTAGGAAAAAAAAAATAACAGAAAGAAAATGATATAGTGCCTCACCAAGCAAAACTTTTTCTGCTTGTTTACTTCATCACTTTTCCTACAGAAAAAGATAGGAGAAGGAACAACTAATAAAAAGCTGCTACAATTAACCCAAAATTGCATATATTACCTGCAAGTACAAGCCAAGTTTTTAGCCGTCCTAACCCCCTCCACTCCACATGCTCTTGCTTTCCATGTCCAAATCCATAAAATGCATGATGGGTCCAACTAAACTTAGCGCCTGGACCATACCACCTTTGAAAAATTGCTTGACCTCGGTCTGCCGAAAACTCAAATCTCATGATAGCAGAGGTTATAATTGATCAATAGAATTAAATTAAGTTTGATACTAAGTCTTTTTTTTTTTTTTTAATAAATATAGGTAAAATGAATGGAGTAGAGAAATCAAGTAGAGCACTAGTCGAACATAGCGAGGCACATAGCAAGGAGTAGCACACATTATGAAACTAGACCTACATTGACATGACTATGAGAACGAAACAACAATTCAATTGTGAAAAAATTCTTTCTATTACTTTTGTAAAATATGACAAAAATCATCGATCTATAAACAAAATTAGCACAAGTATTTAAAATTGAAAATTGATAGTAAAATATAATTTTATTAATTGGATATTTTTTAAAATTATTTTCCTATGGGTTAAATCTATAGCAAGGGAGTATATGGAAAAACAAATAAACAAGTAAAGAGCAAAGACTAAATAGGGCCCTCTCGACAAGTTGTTGATTACAAGTACATTAGACAAATTAAGTGATTATGGGGTAAATTCTAAAGTAAAGGCTAATGGAATAGGACAAATGGTAAATGATCATTTTGGATCTCCTATCTTATTATTTGTGATAATTTTTTATTTTATATTTTAAATATTTATTACGTATAAGAGAAATATTATAAATATTATTGTTTCACATAATAAATATGATATGTAATAAAAAATTAATATACGAAGTGAGATAGAAAATCTTGGAGCATAAACCATTCCTCCAAAGTCCAACTTCTCTTCGATTCCTTATTACCTAGCTTGGATCGGATCCCTCTCCACTTCCCATTAAAGAAACCTTCTCTCTCTCAATTTTCAAAAGCAATTTGCCAAATTTCTTTCTCTCCGTTCCATGAACGGGAGAGGTCCCTCTTCTTTACCACTACTATTCTATTTTCTTGCTCTACTTTTCATGGCACTCCTCACTTCCTTACCTGCAGAGAAGACCAAGAAACATCCATCAAACAACGCAGGAAAAAGCAACAACAACCACAACCACCACCTCAGAAGCCACCATCTTCATGGGACCAAATAAAAAACTTGCTTACTTGCAAACAGATCGAAGGGTCGAGAGTTCACGATCCCTCCAAGTTGGTGGGCTCGTCTTGCAGTTCTATTTGCAATTTCAGGGATGTAGTTCACGGAAACACTAGGGTGGTTCATAGAGCTGACAGTAGTTCTCCCGAAAGTAGTAGCGTGGGTCAGGAAACACGACTTCTCAGCAAGAAATCGGCTCATGGATCATCCTCGACCAGGTCGACTTTCTCTTCTAGCACAGTCAGGTCAAACGTTAGTACTGCAACGTACAATGGGTCGTGTCGAGGCATGCAATTGAGGAAGCTGTCTGGATGTTATGAGTGCCACTCCATAGTTGATCCAAGCAGGTCATAATTAGCCGCTTGATTATATATAATATGATTAATTCATCATTTAAGAGAATTATATGGTGGAGAGTAATTCATTAATTATTGAGCACAAGAATTTTTCTTGTGTTGAGAATTGATGAAGAAAATTTATATATGCAGCTACCCTTTGCCAAGAACAACTATATGTGCTTGTTCTGAATGTGGAGAGGTCTTCCCAAAAATTGAGAGCTTGGAGCATCATCAAGCTGTCAGACATGCTGGTAATTAATCTTCATCTTTCTATTATTACTATTATTTCTTTGATTGACCCTCCTAGTCCTCGAAGTCTTTATGTGCCTATTCTTTCTAGGAGTATACGTTTTGCAGAATAATTTTGCATTTTGAAGATGTCCTTATTTTCTCCTATGAACATGAAATTGGTCCCAAAAAAAAGTACTTGGATAGAATTAAAATGGAGATGACCAACCTATTCTGAACTTGTTATCAATTGTAGATATTTAATGGTAAGTTGGTTGAGTGAGTTGATTACAGTCACATTAAATTAAAAAAAAGAAAAGATAATTGTGTTGGTAAGATGTCAATAGGAGAAAGTAATTAGTTACCGTATTTTTGATGAAGACAGATGGAATTAAGGTTGCAAATTAGTAGTCTATATCAATAGCACAATTATTCCAATACTATTATCCTTGTATTGTATGACGATTGTATCTCACTTTAAACTCTTGTGAAAAATCTTCTCAAGAAAACTCATTTCCGAAGGTCTTTTTATTTTTTCCTATTCTTAAGCAACACATCTTACGAAGTTTGAATTCCCTAAATTGATTGCTACCTTATTAGTACTCCTAAATTGAATCTGCAAATTTTTGGGGGGAAAATTTCACTATTCTAGTACAACTGTACAAGTGCAAGCACAACGGCATTAAGTGCCATTTATGGCTATATTTAATTCGAAAGAACGACATTTTTGGTATATTAGAAGAACCTCCACCATTATTTGCCTTACCTTTCTCATACACACACTGTACTTGGCCACTTCATTGTTTTGTGGACCATATTGTACAAATTTACAGTTGTCACTCTATAAAATCGAAAAGTACCCTACATTGTTGTAATAGTGTCATGTTTTTATTATTATAAAACTTCTATAAAAGAAAATAACAAAAAGTATTGACATGGATCAAATTTATGAAAAAGAAACTAAATTTGTACAAGTAGCCAAAATCAAAGGTAAATTATTTCATAAATTTTTGGCATATAAGTGGATCTTGTGTCATGATGATACATAAAGTATTCACTCAATAAAATAATGACATGTATTCTGTAACTTTTGTGAGGGTAATGTTGTAATATAGTATGAGTCTTGATATATACATGTGCATGATCAGATATACTCCGTCGACTGACCATCTTAGTCTAAACCCATAGAGATAGAGATTTTGATCATGAGGTCAAAAGTCTCAACTTATAAATATCAGATAATAACATGTAAACGAGGGAAGGCAAATAAGTGAGAAAGAAAACACATACGAGATACAATACAAACGCACGAGTCATATTTAGACACTCATCTTTCTATCTTTAATTATACATTCCTTCTCAACCTTTTGCACCCGTGCATAAACATCAAGTCACTCTACCACTTTTTAAATTATTTTTCTCATTATTATATGCTTGTGTAATATTACATGCACAACATATTCTATTTTTACAAAAATAAAAATAAAAGAAAGTTTTGGTTTTAGAAAATTTGTTCCTTAGGAAACTAGGACCATCACATTATGTCACTTCACTTGCACTCATCCTATATTTTAAGCAAAGACGTAGTTTCTATTTTTTATAAACACTCAATCGATTGAATAAAACCATGTAAAATTTAAAGTTATAAGCAACGTTTACTTAAAAGTCTGCAACTTTGAAAAGTACCGTCGTTCGCAATATGACTATTCCTTTAGTACACTAGCTCCTTGAGAAAATGATTTTTCTACCCAATCAAATACTAAAAGATGTAATGCTAATAGTTCACCATAGATTTACTTATTTTAGGTTGAAATTTTTTTATATTGATCCGATTTATGATAAGTGAAATAGATTATTTGGTCTATATTGATTCACATCTCTAACTTTATTAAAAATAAAAATTTTCAGAATAACATAAATTAATATAGACTAAGATATCTATTCCACCTAGTGTATATCGGGTTCATATAAGAATTTTACTTTCTTAGGCCCTTGTATACAAAGAAAAGAGGCTATAGTTTCAAAGCAATACCAATTAGGCAATTGGGTTGTACTAATCCACCATAAACTAATAAACAAGATTATTTACGTAAATATGGCACATGCATGTTACAGTGGCTGAGCTGGGCCCGGATGATTCAAGCCGTAATATTGTGGAGATTATCTTCAAATCAAGCTGGCTTAAGAAGGATAATCCAATTTGCAGCATCGAACGGATATTAAAGGTCCACAACACTCAACGCACGATCCAACGGTTCGAGGACTGCAGAGATGCAGTGAAGATACGTGCAAACAGCAACACCAAGAAAAATCCAAGGTGCGCCGCCGACGGAAACGAGCTGCTGAGATTCCACTGCACGAGCCTCACGTGCTCACTCGGCGCCCGCAGCTCCTCCGTCCAGTTTGTGCGGCTCGGTACCGGGCTGTGGAGTCTGCACCATCATAAGGCACGGCTTTCAAGGTAACAAGTCAAGTGGGGTTCGCACAACTGCCAGCAGTGGTAGGGCCCACGATTGTCTTGAGGGATCTAACGGGCGTCGAGCGATGTTAGTCTGTCGTGTCATAGCTGGGAGGGTGAAGCGCATGGCGGATGATGCGGCGCCGGAGGAGGATAGTGGAGGCTCGGTAGCAGGCTCGTATGACTCGGTAGCCGGTTACGCCGGTATCTACTCGAATCTCGAGGAACTTTACGTATTTAATCCCAGGGCTATCCTACCTTGTTTTGTAGTGATCTACAAAGCCCTTTGAATCTTAGGTTTGGCGTTTTCTTACGTAGTTTTCTGTGTTGTACGATACGATTTGTAGTATTCCTTTTCCACTTTTTTTTTTTTTTTTTTACTGGTTGAAAAATATTTAGATAAATATGATTTTTAATTTTATTTATATATCTTGTATTATGAATCTAAATGTTATAAAATTTATAATATTTGATAATTACAAATAAAATACTATAAGATTTAATTTTAACCACAATATCTATAAGTGAAATTCAAAATCGAATTTATATTAATATTTTATTTATATCAATTTGCGGAACTAATTTAGGGTGGGAAAAGTTCCAAAGAGCGAGGAAGAAAACAAGCAAAAGAGAAGAAAGGAATCAAAATGTTGGCTAAACCAAATACTCCTACTACAAGTAACATGGTAGATGGAACTGTCTTTGTGTTGAATTGTATATAATTCGAGTGGCTTTATATGACAACTTGTTTTACTAGAAAAGTTGATCAGTCTTGTTCAACTGCCCCACTAATTAAATCATTGAGTTTTTGTTTTCATTTTTCTAGTTAATATGTGAATTGTTCTATTGAAGTGAGAAAACTTAATCTTCGTTTAATAATTATACTAGACATTCAAACGTTAAAATAAAAATTCTTTGATAAAATTACAAGTAATTTTAAGAATTACCCAGTGCCTTACGTGCTAGCTAGTAGGATTCATTCTCTTAATTTGATTCTCCCACCCCTCTTCCCAATTTCCACTATATAGTCAAATGCAAGATGAGTTTGGCCATATATAGACTCAGCAATTAAACTCTTAGTTTCAGTCTTTCGGAGAATTTAAAGGCCATTCATTCATGCACTTCTTCTGTCTAACAGATATAATTGTCTGCACATGCATAAGAAATTTTTTTTACATGAACCCGATTTACGATAGGTGAAATAAACTATTTGATCCATATTTATTTATATTATTTAGAAGAAATTTATTTTTAATAAGTTAGAATAACGTGTATAAATATAAACTAAAAAATTCATCTCACTTATGGTAAATCGAATTCATGATAGAATTTTCTCATATATCAGTATATGCAGCAGCTTCATACTCTCCTGGTTTGTTGTTAATTCCAAGCTGCCTTTGAATTTCGGATGATATGATTTACTACATACTTGTCTAGTCTCGCTCATTATTAATTTATCTATATAAGTGTATTAAATTAACCAGCTACCATATATAGATATTAGTAAGTAGGAGGTTAGGTACGTTCTTCGATGTTTATTACAATAAACATACCAACTGCGATCACAGAATAATATGCATTTACATGAAAATGATAGCTAGGTTTATAAAATTAATAACATTGTACATACACGAGAAACTTCCCATTTGTCGATTCTTAATCTCAGTATTATCAATTGTTGATAACTGAGATTCCCGTGTTTTCCTAGGTAGCCGTGTCCTTATGTGACTGTCGTCATTTGAAATTTTTTTTTACTAAAAACGCTACAATTGTTATATTATTTAAAAAAATTATATTTCACATATATTCATATGATATGTCACTTTACAAACTTAGGAAAGATGTACTCATCCCTAAATGGTGTCTGCAATTTGTTCCCCTACCTTATCTACTGTAATAATAATTGGCCCTCCCTCTTTTAACTTCTCCCCATAAACTTACAAATTTTTCTTCCCTGGCATCCACCTCAACCCAACCTCTCCCATCAATAAAGAAAGGTAGTACTAGTATATAACTTGCGATTTAAAAAAAAAAAAGGAATACTAGTACTTCTATTTATTCTTTCTTTTTTTTTTTTTTTTAAAAAAAATTATACGTTTTTAAATTTTTTTCCTTTGAGACTGGAATTTAAATTCATATCTTGAAAAAAGAAAAGTGCTAAATTGGTGCTGGCCGAAGGCTACTCTAGCCCTCATGGTGGACTGGTTCCTTTCTCTGTGTCTCAAAGGTAGCCTAGGCAGAACAAGCTTCTAAGAAAAATGGTGGCCAACTTATGTTCGGTTGCAGACAAGTTATCGCTATGATGAGATCCATGGTACAAAAAAGTACTGAATAAAACTACAAAAAATACCCACATGCATATCGGCATATGTGATACTTGAAGCGACTAGCATAGCATTAAGCCAAATGAAAATGCCCAAAAAAAAAAAAAAGGTAAAAGAAGGTCCCATTTCTGTGTCTAATATTTTGTTGTGTTTTCTCCAAGCGGATGGACTCCTAGCTCTGCAACGATGGCGCTAGCTGAAAGAATATAAGACCTGCCTGGCTGCCTGCTAATGGAGTCCTATATAAACCATACATCGTACTTTACATGGATATTGTACTTGATGACAACGGTTAATGATTGTAATCTTAGGAGTCGTGCCTGCCTACTGCCTGGAAATTTTCGAAGTCAGTGAAAATAAAAAAATTCCAATGATTTTTAGTTTAAGGAAATTGTCACAGATATTATTTGACGACAACTGTTATTGATTGTAATCTTAGAATTAAGAGTGTTGATGCTATTTTTATGCAAATCCTAAATCCAAGTAACAATCCTTGGTAGTCATGGCAGTGGACCGTGTTGGTTGGGCCAAAAGCTTGACTGGTCAAGTTTTCTTATTATGTTGGTTATGTTAAAATATTTTTTTACAGTAGACGTGTCGTGTTAGATTAGAAATTTTAAATACATGACTCAGGTCCGGCTTCTATACCAGACGTAGCGTAATACCCATGTAGGACGCTACGTGTCAGATTCGATCTAACTCTTAGACTGGCCTCACAGACTGGTCCAGCGTTAACCTACTTTCGAATAATTGATATTAAATCAAATTAAAATTTATCTTATTTCAAATAAGTATTTCATTTCAAGTTTAGCATTCCAACTTAAGACTTGTACTTATTTTTTAAAGTCATTACTTAATAGTATTTGATTTTGCACAACTTAGAGAAATTATTACTCATTTACTTATTTTAAAATTACTAATGTAACTCAAATTTAGTATTTATTTCAAAAAAATGTTTACTTATTATTCATTGGAAACATAAGTAAATAATTATAATTATAATTATAATTTATTATTTATTAATCATATAGAAAAAGTATATAATTAAAAAAAAAAGTCACTTTGAGATGGTGAGAGATTTGGCATCTACCACTATCAAGTATATTAATATTTTTAAAAAGTACAAGAAGGAGACATGAAAACCTTCAAAAAATTACAAGTTCTATAAGACTATAAATATACAAATCTACGAAATTAAAAATATAAACGAACTAAAAACTAGCTAGTTACATAAGAAGGATATATAAAACCTGACCTTCAAACAATTACTGAATATAAAACTCCTATCTATACATCATTTGGTGAAATATTACCTTTATCGTCGTCCAACTCTTGCATTAATCCTTATTTTTCTTTTTTCGACATAGAACCAATTATTTAAGCACACCACCATTTCTAAATTCACATGTAGGTCGGTGTCATTCGTGCTCTTCTTTTATCTAAGACTCCACCATCAGCACTGTCACGCCCCCAAAACGGGACAATGACACGCCGCACCTCGAGATCACCCCAAGCATGCAAGGTACAGTACAAGAGCAATATACAAACCATAATACCTGTCATTAGACCTCAAGATCCTCCAATACAAGACCACAAAGTATATTCAACAGCCATATCCAAACAATCCACAATAACCAAATCACAGTCATATATAAACAACAAACCACAATCCCACAACAGTCATAAATTCAGTACTTGATTGACATCACAAGACGAATCTAACAAATCCATAGGCACACAGACCAAAGTATAAAAACCAACTTCACACTAGGATGGTAAACAGGAAAACACTCTCTCCAATAATTGGGGTCTGTACTATAATCCCCTCTCTGATCAGTACTCGACTCAGGGCCTGCTAACGTCTCCTGTTGGTCCTCAACTGCAAACATAGGAGAAATAATAATAACGGAGTAAGCACATCGTACTTAGTAAATAACATTTAAACCCAATTATAGAGAACATGTATACAATCAGTACAGGAAACAATATACGAGACATTATCATTTCTTTAAAATGCAAATGTCAGTCAATGAGCTCATGGTTCACAAAAGTCTTTCCAACACTGGATCCAGGTCTACCTATTATCCGCCTGAGTAGACAAGGCATAATGGAGTGTCTATCACTTGTCTTCCCGATAGACTGGGTATAATATTTACGAAGCAGAGTGCTCTGTATATCATTTCATTCACTCACTCATAGCCAAGTCCACTAAAGTGACAAGACCATGAGCTCTTCACAGTAATCATTCATTAACACATAGTAAAATAATGAACAATTGATACATTACATAATAAACATATAATTTATAAAAATCGAAATAAATATACTTACCTTAATACCACTTATTCTATGATGACAATACCAATCATATACAGGGTGTCGATAAAAATGAGTAAACGTTACTTGCCTCGGAAATCGATTTCGTAGACGTATCCTAATTTCGATGATCTAAAACTCTAATCTCGAATCACCTAAATCAGGAGAGTGTTATATCATTAGGATAAAAATTAAGATAGGGATTCACTTTTGGGCATCACCCAAAATCTCAAATTAATCATTAATGGAACATAAAAGAGTAAGGGTTGACTTAAATTTTTAAAAATAAGATAAAAATCTAAGAATTAGGGTTCATAATTTCAAATATCTCACTAGGTTAAGAATTGTCAAAACCCTAATTCAAATCTCACAAAAATTATAGTTAAAAAGTCATTTCAAACCATAAATTCCAGTTCTAATAGCTTATAAACATATTTGGTAATCAAATCAATTCATAAACAACAAAATTAAACAAATTAATTTCCTGAGGAACTTGAAATTTAATATAAAAATCATACAGCGTTGGAAGTAAAACTTACTTTTGAAGTTGGATTAAAGGTCTACTAGAATTCCTGAATCACCAATATAATTTGTGAGTAAAATTTCCTAAACTAATTATATGATTTAGGATTTGGTTTGGCAGGATTTTCGCAGGAGTTTAGAGGATAGGCTTATGCTTAGGAAAAGAAAATGAATTGGGAATTTGAAGTACAAGACTTCGTGAAGAAGTCTTGTATACTTTTTCAAATTTTACACTTTAGTTCTTCAAATTTTACAAAATTATACTTTGACCCAAAAATTTTAGAAAATGTTTAAAAAGAGTAAAACGATTATTTAACATTTAAAAGGGATATTAATGAGTATTTAAAAGTATAAAATCAAATGCGAAAATGTGTGAAATGATTAGAAAAGTCGGGTATTACAAGCACTAAAAGCACTTTTTGATGCAATCGTTGGCGCCGGAATAATTAGTAAATCTCGAACAATTTAAGATAAAATTGGAAAGTCACGTTTTTATTTTGCCACCAAACAAGAAATAAACTAGTAAAATACTTAAAACAAAGAAATAATAGAAGGTGTGTGAACTTCCTACACCATCCATTTTATATTAAATTTAAAAAGTTTATAAATAAAGAAACTAACTAATAAAGTGTTTAAAATAAAGAAATAATGCAATTTAACAAAGAAACTAATAAAGTGCTTAAAACGAAGAAATAATGCAATATTACAAAGAAAGCAATTAAACTTAGATGGCAAAAAAAAAAAACTAATTTGTCAAAAAATAATACTAATTTTCAATAAACAAGCTACTCATTTTCCCAAAAAAAAAAAAAAGAATACTAAAAAGATAATAATATGAAAAAAAAAATATCTAGGCAATTTATCTACACTAAATATCAAATAAATAAAGATATAACTAAAGTAAATTAAAGGTAATAAAGTAAATAAATTGAAATAACCAACTTAAAAATTGAAATATTAAATTTCAATTTATACATTTGAGTACTTAAACTGTTGAATGTAATTCTACTTCCAAGTCTTCAAATCTTTAACACTTGAAGAAACTTCCAAATCTCAACTTGATAGTTCAACTAATATAAATTTACAAATAGTAAATGTATATTAGATATAAATTTTTTAAAAAAAACAATTTTATAGGAAGCAAATTATGTAGGAAGAAGAATGAGAATTGAGAGAAATTAGAGAGTTGTTGTGTGTAAATTGAGTTGGAAATGTGTAGGGTATTTATAAGAGATTTGTTTCCAAATTGTTCTCATAAATCGTTTTATAGGCAATTTAATGGCCTAAAAAAAATTTGCAGCTGCAATGGTCGATCTGCGGGTGTAGCCCGTGTGGGCTGATTCAGAGGGCCGATTCGCGGTCCAGTCCAACGGTGCTCTGATAGTTAGACCGTTGATTGGCGAGCCATGCCTGACCCATTTCCATGACGAGTCCGGTCCTCTTTCTGATCGAACCCCCTTCACTTTGAGTCCCTTGAGTCACCAAACCAGCAGACACTGTCAATCTCCACCCCTCTACATACCAAGTCCAATTGAAAGCCTAATAGGTCTCAATTATTCCCACATGCTAAAAGTGTACTGATTCAAATCAGATCTATAACCAAGATAATTATTCCCTTTCAATTGACATGTACAAGATGAGGAATACCAAAAGCGCAAAGCAATCATATCTTTAACCAGTATATAGTGCACAAGAAAAGAATCAGACATTGTAACCTCAAGATTTTTTAGTTGTGCCGCCATGTCCCTCATGTGCATGATGTGTTCACGCACTCCTTTGATAGTGGTGAGCTTCAAGGTAGAGAATTTCATTATTAGGGTGCTTGCTAAAGCCTTATCTGAAGACTCAAACTGCTCATTAATGGCCTTCAATAGCTCTCGGACATTATTATACTGATCGATAGAACCCCGAATTACTGAGAAGAGTCTTTCCTAATAGCATAATCAATGTCCATCCACCCCAAATGAAGGAGTCCTGTCTCTTTCCACATCTTAGATGTGTATAAGAGACAGTTCGAGACATATTCAATGTAATATAATGAATATTTATGAGTTGAAAAACTGCACAAATAATTACATACAAGCTTATATCAAAATTTGAGGCATATTAACATTTATTATGTTTTACCAATGCAAAACATAGTAATAATATGAATTACATGACATAGAAATTGCCTGTAGGCTAAATTCCTAATTCAAATAAATTCATATAAATTTATATAATCAAAATGACGAAATATTAAATCATGTTCCTTTCCTTAATTCCTGTGGGTAAATTAAGGAATATAATTTAATATTTCAACCTTTTAATCACACAATATAATATAATAAAAATTCCTGTGGGATAAAATTTATTATATTAGAAGTGCTATAATTAACAATTAATGTCTTATATTATAGGTGATCTCAAAATTACAGAATTACTGTACACACACATATATATATATTATATTGGAATTAAAGGTGTTGAAATATTAAATTATATTCCTTAATTTACCCACAGGAATTAAGGCTGTCTCTTATACACATTTAGGTGATTCGAGATTAGAGTTTTAGATCGTCGAAATTAGGATACGTCTTTGAAATCAAATTTCCGAATAAGTAATTTGAATAGTTCAATTGGTCAGACTATCTGTTATTTAACCTGAAGGTCTCAGGTTCTATACCTTCTAGATGTGTACCTGTGAGACAGTGGTCACCACAGTGGGCCTGTGACCAGAAGGTCACAGGTTCGATTCCTCCCAAGGGAAAAATCAAAAATTTTTTTTTTTTTTTTTAAAGAAGTACTATATTAAAAAATACCAAACTTTCCCACAGCAAATTCCCTTTTCCATTTTTATTTTACTTCTTCTTCTTCACCCGTTTGTGTCCAAACGGGTATGTGCGACCCGGTTGCGACCCGAATGCAACCCGCACATATTCCCATCCATTTGGGCATCAAAAAATTGCGTTTTAATTAAAGGTTATATAATCTAATTTCCTTAACTATTCAAACTTTAGTTTTCAATAAAAAATATCAAAATCATAAACCCATGTCCATGATATCAAAATTCATATATTAAAAATATATGTCCATAACACAGTAAAAAATAACACAATAGCTGTTTCTAATCAAGGAAAAAATCATAGAATTAAATTCAAATAAATTGTAATTCTAGATTTTTTTTTTATTTTTTTTATTTTTAATAACATGTCAACAGTAAACCCAAATCAACATATACATATATGCAAATCAAGGCAAAGGCATAAATCTCTGATACCAAATGATAGATTTCTTAATCTATAAAAATGAATTTCTCTGTGCATAAGAAACATGTGTGGCTGGAGACAGCGTTATAAGTATAAGTAATTTGCATGTCCCTATAATTTTTTCTATTAGAATCATTTAAAAGGAATAGACTGGGCTTCTCTTATACACATCTAGATGTGTATAAGAGACAGATACGAGACATGTCCCGAGTATAAGAGACATTCAGGCCTTCTGGATCTACCAAAATATACACATACTTATCACATTTTCTAATCAGAAAACGTAAGCCGTAAGAATAAATAGTTATCACAAGTGTAATCATTATCTCAATGTGATAATTATCACAAGATATTTATTAAGTCAAATTGATAAATATCAGAATTAAATATTAGATCATATATTTGGATAATTACAAAAATTCCAACATAGCCTAGTCATTTTTTTAAGCATCAACAGCCTCAATCTTCAGTCATGCAATGGCGGGCCGAAGGGCAGTCTAAGATTATGTAAGTAGGGACGAAGCTCCCGACATATTCGAACTTTTATTTTATTTTTTTTCCCCTTTTCTAGGTGAAGCCTAATTAGTGCATTTAACCTTAGATATGCAAAAGGGAGAAACAAACCAGCTTATGTACGTAGGATTAGTGAGTTTTTTTTTTTTTGGGAAAACATAATCATGTTTAAGGGAATCAAATGAATCATTTAAGGGAAAGAAACTTCAGATAAATTAAGCCTGTTCTTAAAGTAAAGTTTTGACAATGTTATTCTTTAATGTGCATGATAAGCCACAAATGTCAGCCTCCCCACCCCACCCCCTTTCTCCTCCCAAAAAATTTAAAGGTCCCACATGTACATGGTTTCACTTGTTTTGTATCTCCTAATTAAGGATTACACTGATACGTGATAAAGAATCAAAGATGGTCGGTCATCATATGTGGGTACGTAGTGGAAGTCTTGGTTTCATAGTAGATTAATTCCAATTATTATTGATAAAGAACTTGTCTTCAATAATTTTGCCTCTGGACCTTTGTTGTTAGTCAACAGTGACGCAGAAGCAACAAGCATGAAGCCATGAATTCAGATTTCTAGTAATCAAGCACTCAAGTTCATCCCCTTTAGCTTGATTAAATTTATGTAATATTTTTATTATATAAACTCAAAACACATACTAATACATACTACAAATGCTTTTATATATTCAATTTTCTAACAAATGGTGTTGATCCATTTTTATGCGCCTCCTACGATACACCAAGGAAGATACCATTCATTTGGCAAATGTTATTTGTCACATCAAAAAATTAATGAAATGACCAAAATACTCTTCTTATTATAAATGGAAGCCATGAGAACAGGGATAATATGGTCATTTCATTGCATTTTGCAGCGGTGTTAACAAATTTGGCCGTGGCAATAACAATTGCCTTTCCATATCGCTGTTAGGATTAATTTTATTTTACACCCCTCAACTTATATTCAATCACTACTTTGTACTTCAAACTTTAATTTTTGACACTTTGCCCCCGGAACTCTCAAATTTATCTTACTTCAACTCTTTTTTTAATGCCGTTTAAAAAATTAATAGAATTCTTCCGTATGTATGACAAATTTAACAGAATGTACAATAATGGTTTTTTGGTGTACAAAAATAAAAATTCTATTAACTTTTTTGACGGTGTTCAAAAAGAGGTTAAAGTGAAATAAATTTAAAAGTTGAAATGTAAAATATTAAAAACTAAAATTTAGAGTGTAGAATAAAAATTTGATATTAATTAAGGAGTACAGAATAGAATTAATCCTTGCGGTTATCAAATATGCCGCACGGATTCAGAATAGGAGAAAAATGCAAGAACATACATGAGCACAACATACAAAATTACAAATTGACTTTCAAAATAGACAAAAATGGATTTTGAAACATCTTTTGATTCGAGAGGAAAGGCTGGGGTTGCCACAGTCATTGTAATGTAGTACTAGTAATTATTAATTGGTTCGACTTTTCTGGGATTTCGTGGGTGCTTACAATTGAAGATTGTGACAGGAACCTAATAAACTATAGTATTTGGTAAAGACATTGGAAGCCCATGCAAATGATTTAGTCACATGGTTGAGACAACATCTTTTTTTCTTCTTAACACTTCTTTGCTCTACTCTTCAGTCATCATCTCCTCATATATACTAGTATAGAATAAAAACCAGGCTTGGAAAACATCAACCATTTACACTATTCCCCATATGATCATATGATAGCATTACACTTGCCGGGGGAATATCTCCAAGAAAGTCTAGATAGAATGCTTGGCCTTCACCTTCAAAATCATAGAAAATCTAAGGTTTCATCTATTTCTCGGCAAATCAGTTTGTCCACCATGAAAATGAAACTGTTTGATCGCTTTCGAAAAAGTTTAATGCGCTTCACCTTCTTTATCCCTTCTTCTAAAGGTTCACAAACAACGCCATCAGCTACTTCTTCTTCTTCTTCTTCAGCACCGAGACGTAAATCGTGTGACAAACCTGATCCTCCTAAAACTTCATGCAGCTCGTATTATTCTTCCAATTCCCACCACAGTGAAGCCGTTGCTGATTGCATTGAGTTCTTGAACAAGTCTCATCAGGGCTTTTTTTCAGGCCGCAAGTCAGATTAATCATAGTGTGATTTTTCGACTTCCGTGACGGAGTTCTGGGTTCTCTTTGCGATCTTGTGGACTAGTAGCTGGCTAATGATGACTTGCAAATTATGAAGAGAAGTTGTACATCATTATACCATCAAATCCTATTGTTTTTGAACAGTTATATGTTTTGTGTCCGAGTTTATGGGCATTTCGGCATATTTCTTATGCATGTTTTAATTAATAAAGCCCTAACTGCACTTTGTGTCTCTAAATTTGTACACGATTTTTATTTTGCACTCTATATTTTTTTAACACTTTGCACCACGGATTGTCTAATTCTTTTTACTTCAATTCAAAATCTAATTTCGTTAACAAAATTAACAATTTTAAGGCACGTGAACAACACACACCGTTAATGAACAAATTCAACTTAAAACTGTTAATTTTATTGGAAGAATTAGATTTTGAATTGAAGTAAGAAAAATTAGACAATTCAGGATGTAAAGTGTTTGATAGAATATAAAATGCGAATCTACTTACAAGTTTAAGAATGCAAAATAGAGTTAAGACATTAATAAATTTTCTCTTATTGTATAAATCGAAAAAGAAAACAAAATTCTTTCTAATTGGTTGATGTACGTCCGTCGGTCGGCAGACAGCTAGCGCTAATTACTCGCAATTTGGTCACGTACAATTTCGTCACTAAGAAGCCAAATGGAACTATCGCTTGCTGTGATAGGCCACAAATGACATAATCGTTAGTTAACTAATTAGAACTATGATAAATACATTTTATTTTTGTTTTTTGTCAGCTCCCTGAATTTTTCAAAACCATGGAAAGTTAACAGTAGTGTTCATGAAATCTCGGATGATGATGCCTTATTGAGTTATCACCAATGAATACAAGGTTGTTGAGACCTCAAAAAACTTCTTGATAATAAAATAGTGCAAGTACGACATTTAGATTTAGGTAGAGCCAGAAGGACCATAAGGTCCATAACCATAAACTAATAATTATGGTTATATTCTTTGAAATTAGGAATAACTGAATTCTCACAGTATAAGGGGAGAGAAGATTCCATGAAGATATTTAGGACCAAATTATTGATAAGTCAAAATTTGAATGGAATTGAGAAAGCCAAACAGAAAATTCAATTTTCATTCCCCCTACTGTTATTATGATGCAAAGATGTAAATAATATGATCTCTATCACCCCAGAATGAACGCTATTAACAGAAGTAAATCAATTTTTTGCCACTAGAAAAATAATAAAATAAAATTACGACAAATTCCAAGGTACGTAGTCTTTAAGTGCTAGTAATTTTTTGGCCAACTTTAAAGGTACTTGTACCTTATTCAAGATTTTTTCTTAGAAAATCATGAAAGACACTTGATTATTGTCTTATTATTGGTGTTCAATCAACACAATATAAAATTGGATTTGTAGTTTGTACAATTCTTATTTGGAATATTATTTAAAATATTATTGGAATAAATATTATAAAATTTTTTAAAACGTGATGTATATGAAACAAGAAGTTAGTTCTTTTGAAACGCATTAATATAAAATGATTACAAAATATTATTACGAGAATAATGAATAAAAATCATGTCCAAACAGATCTGGAACCATATTTTATCAAGCGTCCACTGGTCCAACCCCAGAGCTACCTCTCTTCCTAAAGAAGCCCTTAATCAGCGGGAGAAGTGGCTTCTTTTTACTTTTTCTTAGAGAAGGATGCCTCAGTAGTACAGCTGCATGATCACTTGGTGTTGGTGGTGGTACAACAACTTGAGCTAAAGATGGTGGATCTGCAAAGGTTACATATCTTTTCTTTTGAAACTCCACATTCTGTTCTAATTGGATTGTTGGTGTCATCTTGACTTGAAATTCTTCTTCTTTTGAATAAATATCTTCAACAAACTTGATGTCCTCATCAATCTCTAATTCTTGCATCACTTGTTTTTCTGATTCTCGTGATCCTTTGAGTTGTTGGAGCTCTCTTTTTGTCCGTCGAAGCTCTTCTTGTAATGAAGAGAGACAACTGTATGAGTAGAAGCCATTACCATGCTTTCTTCTCGTGCCTTTTGGAGACTTTGCTTTGTCTCCTCTAGCTCTATTGTGATACTTCCAAGCCTTGAATTGTCCTTATGAGTATCCTCGCTCGTCCCATCATGCAGCTGAACCCAAATTAAAGGACAAAAAAGGCAAAAGGTAAAACATTATCGGTTTGTTTGGTTGGGTTGAAAATATTTACCTCTAAAAATTTTCTTAGTGCCAGTTAAACACACTGAAAAATATTTTTCAATTTTCTTCCATTTGCTAAAAATAACTAACCAAATTTTTTAGTATAAATTATTTTTCGAATAGTTCAAAAGTGACAGTAATTCAAACTTACTTTTAAAACTTCATTCACTAAAATTATTTTTTTCCTAACGTGGTTTTAAATTTAAATTGGATCTAAGAGCTCAGATAGTGCCTAAAGAAATTAGAATCTATTATAATTACATTAGTTGAAGTAACTATGACTGAGGAGATCACGAGTTTCACTGACAATCTGACTGTCTTGGTACCTTATGTTACATGTGATCTAAGAGATCATAAACCATGAACATCTGATTATGAGAACAAGTGGAATACTGGAAAGATAATCAGTAAAAAAGAAAAAAAACCCAACCTCCCACTGCCTTCAACGACACGAATCTATAACTAATAGGTTATAGGAAAATATCTTATTATTTATGTTACACTTCGTTGTCAATTATATAGACAATAACTTATAAATTGATTATAAATAATAGTGAGATTTATTATCTTATTATAGCTCTGAACTCTTGGACGAAATGTTATGTTGGTTAGTAAACAAAGACGAATTAAAGTTGCCATCGGTTTGATTACCTCTTTGAGGTTGGTGCAGGCATAGACTCGATTGGCTCTCTGTCCGAACAACAAGACGGCCTCCTGAACTGAACCAAAAGGAGCACTCGTATCTATCTCTGCCTTCTTCCTCCTCCTCATCATCATCATTCCTCCCTCCTCATCACCATCATCTGCAGTTTCCATCAATGCCTGCCTCCACAAATTTTCACATGTACGTACACAAATATATCAGCTAGCCTTGTTTCAAATTGTCACTATCTATATAATGTATCAACTTGTGAGAAAGAGAATTTTTAAATGGAGAAGAGAATGAAAACAAAAAGCAAATGCTACTACTCTATTATTCATGTGAAGAGCTTAATTCGTTGCTTGGCGTCTACTTCACTGGTGAATCCCTTTCTCTGCTTTTTGAAGCTGAAGCTGAAGCTGGTGATCAAATGGGTTCAAGTTTGGTTACGATGGGCCCATATTCGTTTTGAACCCATTGGATTCGGTTGGTTGGATCACAGTCTAAAGATTGGCCTAAAACAATTTGGGTCAATTTGACCATTGGACTGGTCAAAAGACTCGGCTCTGATATTGGACTTGTCTTCCCAAAATTTCCATTTCTTCAATACTACTCCCCGCCCACACAATAGAATTTGTCTTGGTGTTTCAGTCTCCAGCTCTGTCGAAATCGTCGAAAAATGGTAAAGTAAATATTTTGTAAGAAAATTTATCAAAGTTTGAATTTTTCTATTCAACATTAGCGAATCGAACATTGATTAAAGTTTTTTCCTTTTTTTTTTTTTTTTTTTGGTGGTAAAAAAAAATATGAAAATGGATATAGATCCGATTCATACTGCTTCAGAACAGGCAAGGCAAAACTCGTCTAGCTAAGTACTACATTCCCCTCGAGGAATCCGAGAAGCACAAGGTCGAATACGAGGTATTCTTATTTATTTTTACTTTTACATTTCATTTTCTCATGATTTATTGGAAGTATATTTTGATTTTGTTTTTTATTTTTATTTATTTTTTTAATTATGATGTATAGGTACATCGGTTGGTTGTGAATAGAGATCCTAAATTCACCAATTTTGTTGAAGTAAGTATTTGTGGATCGATCACTGCTTAATTGAATTTATTATTTCCTTTAAAAATTTTGATTTTAGGTTGAAATTTTGTTGTTCAAATAATAAGCTAATGTATGTAATTTGGCATCTAATATATATATGTGTATGAAGATAAGAGTGCATTATTAGTCTTGAGAGGAGAAATTCAGGTAATTTGTGTAAAATCTTGGATTTTTGGGAGAAACTGATAATATTAAATTGTTAAATGAAATTGCTATTTTCAGAAAGACGGGATGAAGGTGCTTTAGTAGTTTTCAGCTGAACTGTACTCTTTGGGTCAACAGCAGCTTCAGATAATATACCAAGTACTAGAACGCTTTGATGAGTCTATGCTAGTGTTCTGCATTTAGGCCATGAATTGGATAGTCTTGTCTTCTCGACTTGTCGTATTTGATAGCTTCCAGGATGTTCTTAATTGTATGTTCTCTATTGGTTAATAATCTACAACATATTCCAGCATCAGTGATGAATTCTCCGTGTTTTTTGCTTTCAGTTCCGCACCCACAAGGTTATCTACAGGCGATATGCAGGACTATTTTTCTCCTTGTGTGTTGATATAACAGATAATGAGTTGGCTTATCTCGAGTGCATCTAGATTACATCATTTATTTGTTGAGATTCTTGATCATTTTTTCAGCAACGTATGCGAGCTAGATTTGGTATTCAATTTTCACAAGGTTGGTCACTTTTCACTTCGTATGATACTTTTGGCTACTACTTATTGGGATCACATTCATGTGAAGTTTGCTTTTCACCTGTTTTGCAATCCTAAAATTCTTCTTATTTTGCAATTCAATTCGTGGTCCAGTTGAGCGCATCGTTTTGCTGATTCCTTTTTGATTTCTGCTTGCAAGATTTTTCGCAAATGCCCATCATGATTTTTCTGGATGTCTAATGCTGGACTATTTAGTTTCTGAAATTCTGATGTACAGTCACTGCAACCTTTTGTAATCCATCATAGATCAGTTGTTAAAATCAATGTTTTTGTTGCTTTTTTCACACATTGGACTAGAGATTTTCTTGGGAAACTAAAAAGGTAAATCTTAATAAAAGCGGTAAAAGTTGCCTCGCTGGTGAGAATAGAATATCTTCCCTTCTTCCATCTTGTCAAAGTTGAACAAATAGTTGTCAATTTGCAAGATATCATTATCTTTTGTTCCTTCTGTCATTTAGCTTTTAGATTTGCATGGCCACTGCAATATTTACTTTAAAATATAACTGCCATCTCCTTTTATAGGATGGTATTCATGGAATTGACATGCCTAACCTTTTGGATATTGGAGTTTGGTCATGAGAGAGCATAATGAAATTTGTTCTAACTTTAAGTTTGTAATAGTTTTACTACCAAAAAAACTATCAATCTGATGGTAATTATAGCCGGGGCCCTAAGGTTTTGTTTGGTTGTGGTATATACATGCATAATATGATGCATCTGATGTGAAAAAAATGTGTGCAATTAGGTCAGCTGTCAAACAAATGTAGAACCAAGCATTAGCATCCTTTTGAAAATGGTATGATTTTGTTGATTTGTGGTTTTTTACCTGAAACCTTCTTCCTGAAATGCAAGTAACAAGATTTGTCCTAAAAAATAGATAAATAATAAAAGGGGGATTAATATCTGACCCATAAGCTTTCACTTATCAAACTCATGAAAGTTCTGTTTGATTTTTTTCCCCTCCTTATAAGAACTCTTGTCCAGAAAATTTATATTTATATTTATATTTCCAGTTCATGTGTGAAGATGCTGATTGTTTGTTGTCTTTGAAGGTATATCTTATATTAGATGAGTTCATTCTTGCCAGGGAGCTTCAAGAAACAAGCAAAAAGGTAATTTCTTTGTCCAGCTTCTTTCATTATAGTTTCCTTCTGCACTAAGGACTAATGATCACTCCAACCCCCAAAAAAAAATACATAAATAAATAAAATAAAATAAAGAGCATACTCAAAGAAACCAAAAGATGGGAAAACGAAAGCACACTTCTGACGTGAATAACCATATTTAGCTTTATTAATCCTGGTCTAGATCAACTGTTTGTTGTTCAATATCTTAAGGTGAAATTTTTATGCAAGTTTAGTTTTTGTGTAATTTTTAACTTGGGTAAATATTTTCATCTTGTTTGATAGACTTCAGGCTATTATAGAGAGAATGGGAGAATTGGAAAAGCAGGAATAAAGATTAATTTTGTGGCAAATTGTTATGAGCTCAAGAATACACTCTTGTCCTGTGTCTTTTTCACTTTGACTCCAATCCCCTGTTCTCTCCTTCAGAATTTGTGTTCTTTTACGTATTGACAGCTTGTTCTCCAAAGATCAAGTTTAGCCACATGTTGTGAATAGAGAGCAGACTGGGTTGTAATTTTTTTTTGGTGTTCTGAAAGACGATCCCACCTGTAGGTATGTTCTGTGCAGATATTTGGGATTCCTGTTTACTACTGTTATCTCATGGATTGAGGAAGTCTTAGTTTCCCTGTGTGTTGACATTTTTACGTTCTTCTGATGGATGGAAAATGTCTATATAAGCTTTCTGGATTCACGTTA
This sequence comes from Cinchona pubescens, assembly GCA_025175665.1. Lineage (NCBI taxonomy): Eukaryota > Viridiplantae > Streptophyta > Magnoliopsida > Gentianales > Rubiaceae > Cinchona > Cinchona pubescens. The sequence goes on from JANKKI010000012.1 coordinate 701,703, forward strand.
ATCTCAAAGGGTCAAATCCACAGTAGCAAACGTCAATTTACCAATTTAACCATAAAGACAAAAAATCTACAGAAACAGAAAACCAGTGACTGAATAGGAACTGGCATCTTTGCTGTAACCCTCGTTACTTTCTCTTATTCGTTAAGATGTCGAGAACAAATTTCGTATCATGTTTTAATAATGCTTACAAAGATAATCATCTTTACATTAAACCAATTGGAATGCTTTCTCACCATAGCGAATTCTCATTTAGTTTCTGCCATCTTTGAATTGAATCGAATGATTAAAACAGTTAACTTTGTTAACCCACAACTTTGGCCTTTAAATATACTGATTGCAGATTATCTGTAGTGGTACATTATCAGATTGTAACGTAGCTGCATTTGCCTCGTAGCCAGAAGGGAGATGATGATATTGTCCTTTCACTGCTGGAGATTGCAGTAGTGAATTAGCAGAATTAAGCTGCAGCTGCTGCTGCTGCTGCTGCTGTTGCAAGATTGGAGCATATCTGGGGCCAAGTACTTCTAAAGAAGAATGGGTAGATGGGAGAAAAGTCTGTACATGCTGGAATACAGGAGGAAGGTCTGGTCCTCCAGGGACTCTTGTTGGCTTATTAGGTACACTAGGTGAAGCAACTCCAGACATGTAATGAGCCATAAACAGAGAAGACCCCTTTTGTTGTTGCTGTTTTAGCTGCTGCGATGACGAGGCTGTAGCATCGAAAAGGCTAGGGCCATACGATGTGCTGCCAACATATAGAGGCATCTGGACCTGTACAAATCAAAACATCTACGCTTAAAAAGGTTGTAAGTTTTAACAAGTATAAACTGACAGCTTGTGGTGATATCTGGTCACCCTTGTGGTACTCAGAAGTCAGAAGTTTCTTTCATCAATGTGGGGGAAAATAACACTATTTAATCAACATATTATCAAACCTCATTCAAAAAAGTGATAAAAACGAAAGAAAGATTCATGTCTCATTCAAACGAGTCGCTGTGATTTTCCAATGTAAGCTATACATATAAAATCAACTTACATAAAACAAAAATGATGCGCAAGGTTAAAAAGTTGATTCAGAACATGACAGCATGGGGTGTTATGCAAAGAATGAACCATGAGGAGAAGATTGGAGATCCATGTCCTAGTAATTATGTAAAATATTTGAGTAAATGACATAAGAGAGTCTGAATAGTTGACTCACCTTCTGCATTGTAGCTAATGAAATATGACTAGAGAAAGATGTAGATGAGCAATAATTCTGGGGAATTTGGAAAGGAATAAATGGTTGATTCTGGGACAGCAAACAAGATAAATGAAGGGGCATTGAGACTTCCGGACCATTTCCTGATCTACTAATGCCATTTCTAGCATCCAACCGACCATTTCCAGCAGGCAAAGATAAGAAATCTAAGTTCTGTAAAAAATAAACAACATTTTAGATGATGATGGGAAAATAAGAAATGCAAGGCAATAGAAAGTGTGAGTAAAAAATAAGAAATCTAAGTTCTGTAAAATATAAACAACATTTTAGATGGTGACGGGAAAATAAGAAATGCAAGGCAATAGAAAGTGAAAGTAGACAACAAAATTCACCTGGTTCTGTGGTTTCTTGTAGACCTCGTATGCAGTAGAAGCCTGCTGCTGATCTTGAACAAGCCTCTTGTGCAAAAGAATAGCATTTCTGACTTCAGTTAGACTCTTCTCAGGAGCAGATCCAATAAAGCTGTCAGAAGAAACAACTCCAGTCAGACCATTCCTTTCCCCAGTTAGGTCAACCGCAGTTATATTAGCCCCTTGCTTTGGTGCTTTATTTGTTGTCAGTTCGATAGACTGCATCATTGACAGGCTTTTTCTTTCGGCATTTTGGAAGGCTTTAATGAAGCGACTAATGTAAACATGAGCAGAACATCTCTTCCACGAATTCTTTAAATTAATGGCAACTTGAGCATCCTGCAATATGAAAGAATTTGAAAAAACATGCTTGGTTATTTACTGTGAATATTAGCGATTCAAAAGGGTGGATGCTCCACATTGAATATGTGAAAAAGTTTGCAGCTCATAACAGCTGTGCTAATTACCTTTTTACTTGTAACACTACTGCTCAACTTGGGCTACATAGATTGTTCAGAGCAACTAGTATTTGCAAACCAAGCAGGAAGATTAGCACTTCGCGACCTAAAGTAGCTTTGACAGGTGAGTAGGGATAAAACACTGCATTGCCAATAAGTAATTTTTTTAAAAGAGAAGAAAATTACTGCAACGGAATTCCCTGACTATTGCATGATGTTGCTGAAGACAATTCTGGCCTCAGTGATGAACCTATTTTAGAGAATCAACTTTATGATTAATAATCACTTGAAATTATAGATATCTTTGAATACCAAAATTTTATCATTTCTGGTTGTGAACATATGTGAATTATACCGTCATTTCTGGTTTCCTTGATGGTATGTTGTACCTCATTTTGACTACAAGTAGCTGCAAGCTAAAAGACACACCAAAAGTCAGAACCTTGTTTTTCTGATTTTTCTTTTGTTTGGTAAAACAAAAAGAAAACATAGTCTTTAATCATAGGTAAATATGTAGAAGCGATTGACACAAAATCATACCGGTGCCAATGTCACACAATTGCTGGGTAGTTGTCGCTTACTAGGCTTTTTTCAATATTTGGCAACTTTGATCTGATGAGATGAATGGTCAATCTAGGATCAAACACTAATGGAGATCTGAAATACTAACAGGAATAACAAGCAAAGTACAGACCTTGACTTGCTCAACTCAGTTGAAGCACCAGAAACAACAGAATTACATGTCGCTTTTTGGATGATATGTTGATTCTCAGAGATGAATGTCGTCAAGGGGACATTTACTTCAGGAATATCACTACTTAATACCACGGATGGCTGTTTGCCAATAGAGATATGAGGTTCTGCAGTTTCATTCAGACAATGAAGTCTGAAAGTATCTACAGCCGAGCCTACTGCATTTGATGAATGATTGCACGCCTCATCTCTGGAACTTACTGTCTCAAGTTTCTCTTCCACCTTCTCTTCTGCTGTCTCATTAAAATTAGTTAAGTTCACATAACCCCAAAATATAGCAAACAATTATTAATGCGAAACAAAGCAGACAGAAGGGGACAAACCATCAAGAGGAGTTACAAAGCTCTCAGCTTTTGTCCAAGTGGATGAATTTGCTCCCAACCCTTGACCAGTGGATGTATGCTTATCTGTCTTGACAGTGGTAGTGAACACACCTGACAAAGCATACAATGCCTCCACCACTTCTTCCTCATCCTTGGTTACTGGCCCTTGGGTAATATCTGTGACAAAACCTTCTGCTTCACCCTGTTTCTGCAAAACCAACTCCAGTTGTCAACATTTAGCTATTTTGTTTTACTTCTTGGGGTTTAAGAAAATAAAATTAGTTATTTGAGATTAACATCAGACCATTTTCAGTTTGGATTTCAGGGAACCATCTTTTTTCAGTAATCTAACTCCATCAACTACATGATTCAGCTTCTTGCAAACTGGCAAAGGTGCAGAAACGGATTCACGGTTTCTCTTCTTGATTGCTGCAATGGCACGACAAAATCCTCAAGCACTGATGTGTTTCTTTTCTTGAGAAAAAAAAGCATTATTCTTTAAAATTGAAACTATTTAGTTTAAAGTTTACTTGAGAAGTAATTTCATCAGATTTAGGGGGGAAAAAAAAATCCAGCAAAAAGGGGGATAAAAAAGAAGAATAAAAGAGTAAATGAGGTCACATCCTAGTTGCGATACCCATACTTCAACCTTCCAAATCCATTTGCAAGAGAGAGAGAGGAGGAAAAAATAAAGAATATTTCATTGCTTGAAAAGAAAGAAAAAGCGAAATTCTAATCCACAATCACCAGATATAAAAAGATGATGAAACTTCCCACAAGACCCACCATATTGAACCCAAATCAAAATCAGTGGGCTCCAACTAGGAATTCCTTAAACATAAGCAAAATATACTATCCAAACTTCCAATTAGTTTGTACAAGTAGGTAAACAAACTTACTGGATCGTAACTTCCTGGGAACAGAAACATGACAAACTGTACTACAGTCACCAAAAACCTGCAAAAAAAATATCACAGTTTGAGAATAACCAACGTTCAATTTTGGTTTTTTCCTTTTTATATTACTACTAAAGAAATAATAACAGTCCCATAAAAGTCCAGACTTGAGAATCAGAGACAATAAGAAAACAAATTTTTTACCTTCTTGGGAAACTTAAATCTTCTAGTAGAACTAGTACTAGAGCTGCTAATACGAAGCTCATCTTGAATTTCCGACCCCACACACCCCATTCCACAGTCTCCACCAACAGCATTCAAATTTCTGAGCTTATATTTCCTTGATTTATCCAAAACTGTAACCTTCCCACCGTCACCTAAAATTCAAGACCCAACACATAAAAATAAAAATAAAAAACCCAAAAGAGCGGAAAGAGAGTAGAAGAACCAGACAAGTATTATTTGCTCAAAGGTCAAAAATGTACCAACCAGAAGAAGATAAAGCCCAGATAAATCCAATACAGTATTGATGGCTTTTTCCCTTTTTTTTTTTTTTTTTTGGGGGTCTTCAGCAACATTTTGCAATAGTCAGGGAATTCCGTAACAGTAAATTTCTTCTCTTTTAAAAAAATTTCATATTGCAATGAGTGTTAATTCCCTACCAAATTGTAGTGGAGTAAGGTGTCCATCAGAAGGCGAGAACAACAAAGAAGCTCCTACTCCTCCTCCGCCTTTTATCCGAATTTAATTTGTCCATTTGTGGGAAACGACACTGGCATGAGATTTGTATTGATAGCTGCTTTCAAGGCCGAAATTTGATTCAAAACCCTCTTATCTCAGGCCCTCAAAAATTCCAACAAAAAATTCCAATGCTTTCCAGATCTTTATTATTCTCTATCTGGGATCAGAGTTCCATGTCCACTATTAGTACCTAGAAATAGAATATATCATCTGAAAAAAGAAAATGGTACTTAAAAAAAAATCAGAAACATTTTATAATTTTTATCATCAGTAAACAAACAGAGAATTATAATAATAGACAAGTGAAAGCGAGCTTGAAGATGACATATGGCTTTAGTTTTAGCATTTGCGTAACTAACTACTGTATAGCGGAAACTTAGCTAATACGGAGTGAAGATCCGAAAATTTTGCAGCGTCATTCTCTTTTTCTATAAATTTGCCTTCTATCTATCTATATATCTAGAAATGTAGGAGTATTAGTATTATTTTTCAATGGTATTGTGGTGAAAAAACATTAAAAAGGGGTGGGAAAAAATGGTAATAAAAGAGGTGTAGTTGTAGGCTTGTAGTAGTAATAGAAAAGCTAAAGAAGGAAAAAGTGAATTGGTCCAAATATTTTAATGGGGGGTGGGAATCTGGTTCTTCTTCACGTACTACTAAAAGTTCTCCTCCTTCATTCTTTTCAATCTCATCAAACTCTACTATTCAGAGAAAAGAAGAAAACCCATGAAACACGTGAACAACAACAACAATATTCTAGAAAAATAAAAAAAAAAAACTAAACATTTTGATTTGATCAAAAATTGAACTATTATAGTATACAAATCCCAGTAGATAAGATTCTCAGAATCACCTGACTTTCTCTGGTGCGGAAACTGAGCACAGCAATCATGAGTCCAGAAGAAGGGGAAGAAAAAACTCTGTAAAATTTGAGGTAATCTGGGTTCTGACACTGAGAGAATCAAAGGAAAATGGGAAAAAAGAAGAAAAGAAAAAAAAAGTTGCAGATTTTTTATGGTGCAACAAGGTTTTAGCTGGGGAAGAAGACCAGAGAAATGATTAGACTGAAACTGAAATTGCGACAGAGAGATAAAATGCTGTGTCTCTCTATATCTCTCTTGCTTCAGCCCTTCTTCACAGAGAATCTCACTCTCTCTCTTTATCCTTCACAGAACAAAAAGAAAACCGAAGCTTTTCACTGCCAGAAATCGTTACAGATTTCTATGTATTGCAGTTGTATATTGGGAAAATCCTTTCGTGTATTACTGTGTACGGTCTTTTATCTTATTTATAATTTTTTATATTTTTTAATTTTCGAGGAATTTTATAATTTTTTTAAAAATTATTTTTTTAATTTTAAAAATTTATACAGTATAATATTTTAAAATATATAATATTATACTCTACAAATATTTAAAACATATTATAAAAAATATTTTTTTAAAAAAATCTTAAAATTTTTCTTAATTTACTTTAAAAAATTAAAAATTATAAAATTTTATTCATAAATTAAAAAATATAAAAAAATTATAAATCATAATATGTAATGTAAAATGGTACAATTTAATCTATGAAAGAATTTTTTTATATACACAGCAAGAGAGCATTTGCTTCCTTTTATGTATATAAATATTTAGATAGATTCGATTTTTAATCTCATCTGTAGATTTTATAATATGAATTAAATTTTATAAAATTTATGATATCAATTGATATAAATAAAAAATTTTAAATTTTAATTTTAATCACAAAATTTATAAATATAACAAAAAAAAAAACTCTACCTAAATATTTTCCTAACATATACCAAGTTATTGCTAACCGCCCTAGTCCCCACTCTCCCATTTTAGTCGATGCTTACATCATGTGATGGACTGACGGTCCAATAAATTAAACTATTTGACCTTAGGTGGGATAAATATTCCTTTCCTTCCAATTCAATACCAATAATAAATGTCAATATAAGAATAATACATCATGATTTAGGTAAATTCGGTATTGTGTTTTAACTAATAGGACATAAAAATTTTTATTTATATCATTTATTCTATTAAATTTAATTTATTTCACAAAATTTTTAAGTAAGACAACAAATCTCTCTGTTTGGGTGTAAATATAGGAATTTCCATCTACCCTTTAAAAATAAATTTTAAAAATTATTATTTTCAAAAATCAAAGTCATTTATCATTTCAATCATTATATATATATATATATATAAACTACTTTATATTTCATCAAAATTAAAAAAAAATAAAAATCTGCACTATCAAATGTGTATACAATTCAACAGTGAAATTTTTTAGAATTAATTTTTAGATATAATGATTTACTCAATAAGATAAAACAATTATATGTTCATATTATATATGTATATATACACAAAATAAATAGAAGGAAACAAAATAGAATAAATCCATGTAAACCCTTTCAAGTTAGGATAGAACCAAATTTACTTAAATATTTACTATACAAACACTTAATATTTGGATCATTTTGGTCCTTCAATCAAAAGCTTTATTAACCTTATAAATAACATATGTTTTTGTATCTCCAAACTAAATAACTTATGTTAATTAGTTAGTAAATACCAATAGCATAATGGTCAAATTGTTCAATGGCCAGCAAGCCTAGTATAAAATGCATTGATTTCGTTTGAACAATTATTATGGTATTACCTTTTGATATTATTAAGTAATTATAATGATACATTTTAAATATAATGTATGTGAGATAAAAAATAATTACAGAATTATAATTAGTTAAAAAATAATTACGAATTTATTAAGATAATTATATAAATTTGAATAAAATTATACTCACATTAAAATAATTAAATAAATTTGAGCTATAGTTTTCAACTTGTTTATCATTGTTCACACCTATAACCACATAAGACAAAATCCACCACTTCTTTCATTGTCCAGCGTGTAATTAGAAATTTTATATTATTCAAAAATAACTACTAGACATGTAATTTTTACGTAATTATTTCCCAATTAATAGAGAAAATTCTTATATAAATTAAATTCGTATTAAATCATATCATCCAACATAATTTTAACATCACATCTTGGATAATGTTGCTTAACATTAATGACACTGTGATATCATATTGATCTGTATAAGAATTTTTTAAGTAATGAGAGCATCCGATTGAAATAGGAACTTGTATTTCTAAAAAATATAATTGATCATTTTATTCAAAAATATGAACTCTCCAATATAAATAAAAAATTCTCGTTAATTAATAAATAATTATTGACCATGTCTAATAATTACTCTGCATGGAATGGCGGCAAGTCACACCACGCTACTGGTAGTGTGACTCTATCAAGGGCCTATATTTTGTCCTTGCTAAACTAGCTTAATCTGACCGTAAGATCGGATGACTTGTGCTGTTGTAGTTGTCCCCCGCATGCAAGGCACGATGGAGGTACAATACAAGCTAAGTCCAAGACCAATGGAGATTATTTGAAAAAGACGCAACGAGGAGGTGCGTATGATGATTTGATTCTCAGCCGCTGGGCGTGGCATCGTCACGTTTGCTGCATGATAGGTTTAATTCAGTTGAACCAGCTGAAATTACAATTTCACCCATGCCATTTTGTTCTTGAACAGGACTTGTTTACCCATTGCTAGGGTTGTCAATTGGACTGAGTTGGCTCAAGTTCAGTTCCTTTGGTCTGAAAAATAATGAGTTGAGTTTTAAGTGAAGTCGGTCGAATTGGGTTTTGAATTCTCTGTTACACTTTTTAGTTTTACACTCATGTTACATCATGTGATTGAGTGACATGTGTATCTTTAAAATAACAAAATAATAAATGAGGGACAAATGTCACATACACCACCCGCTTGTCACAATCTTCCACCCTTATATCCCCTTAACATATAATGTGCACAATAAAGCTCGGGAAAATTTATGATAAAATAATCTAAAAGAAATATTAGGTTCAATAAGGGTAGGTAAACCAAGTTTAAATGAAAGATTCATTTGCGTCCCAAAACGCGGCAATTCACATTTCAGAATGTCAAAGGTAGCGAATCTTTTCCAAAAGCACTACTAGAAAGTTTTCAATTTAAGCAAAACCTAAATTTTTAAAATTTTAATTATTTCTAGAAAATTTTGATGATTTTTTTAGTTCGCCATTCTTTTTATTGTCGCAGGTTATCGTTTCGTGGGTTCGACGCACGTCAATACTTTTGCTTTGAAATATTTTTGTAATTAGATTTTGGAGTCGTATCAAGGTGTTAGCGTCAGAGTGCAAGGTCGGCCAATAATACTCGGCCAACAAGACCTATCAAATGGAACAAGGTTAATTTTTAAAGACTTCTCAAACAATGTAATTCGGACAAAGATTGCATTTGGTTCATTTGTAGGAAAATCTATATTCATCCCATAGATTCCTTTATAGTCCACACAAGATGAGTACCATTCTTTTGTGAATTCCTTTTAAAAGAACACAATTTCCTATAAAATTATGCTTTGCTATGAGTGTAACACCAAAAAGTGTAACAAGAGATCCAATGCCGTCGAATTGAGTTTAGACTTAAAAATTTGATCTGATTTTACTGTGAGTTAAATTGGAGTCACACTAAACTCAATTCACTTAATACTCATCCCGAATAATGTGTATACTATTTTTCTATAAGGATTTACAACATAAAATATATAATATAGATTTTGTATTGAATATTTATTATATAATAGTTTCGCTGTATAATTTTTGTACGTATTAGGTAATATTAGTCAAGTAAAGTTATATGTTCAAAATATATAAAATTTTTATATTTTTTGGATAGAGAGGTGTTGTGAGTTAGGACTAACCCAATTTTAAACTGAAATTTATATAATTTTGTGAGTTGTGCGTGAGCGAGCTTTCGTGAATTGAATTTGAACTAAGTTTTATTATCTTTAAATAGGTTGAGTTTGAACACATCAAACTCGCGACTTACATGGCCCGATCGACAACTCTACCATGGCATTGGCAAGCTTTTGGCTGCTTCAAGACCATGTTGTAATAAATTGCAGTTTAATTGATAAAATATTTTCTTTATGATTTATTTATCATAAATTTAAATCATTAAAGAATAAGAGAATTTTTTTATTTTTTGGAATGTAATGGTGTGACCAAATGTGTGAAACGTGGACCATCTCTATTTTTAGTGATTGTATTCTTTTGCTCCTTTACCGGTACAACTAATTGAAATAAATTTTATTCAATCGCATTTTCACTCAGTTTCTTATTGAATTAAATTTTTTTCACTGGTGGTGTAAAATAGTTCTACAGCTTCAGAAAAAGATTAATCCATCTTACTTAAAATGATTAATATCTCTGTCAAAATTCATCCAAGTTCACTAATTCACACCTCAATTTAATTCTAGTATCGTTTTCCGGTGAATACTTAAATTTGTAAGAAACCAAGATGATCAATGCCTTATGATTTTTATTTAACATAGCCCAAAGAACCACAACTTAGATGTTGCATGCGTTGATGCCCATTGTCCAAGGCGTAACCAAATGTTTCGGCCTCATTTAACATAGCCCAAAGAACCACACCTTAGATGTTGCGTGCGTTGATGCCCATTGTCCAAGGCGTAACCAAATGTTTCGGCCTCATAGTATAGCACTCGGGCTTTTAGGAGTCAAACTTTGTACGGGGTTGAAAGGCCCAAGTTTAAGAATGAATCAAATTAATTGCAAAAGACACGTTGGTTTTGTTAATTCATCTTGCTAACCTTATTACGAAATTTTTTTTATTATTCACTCAGTAACAGGCGTTAAATAATTGAAAAGTAATAAGACTTTTTATTTTTCGCTCATCTCAACGACTATCATATTCATTTCAATGACTATCATATTCATTTCGCACCATTCCGCACTGCGAATTGAGTAACTAAGACTTATTCCCTTGTTAGTTTATTAGATTTGGAGAAATTTATGCAGAAAAAAGTCATTAAGGGAGAGAGAAATATATCAAATAGTGCCAACTGATGAATGATTAATTCAACATGTTTCATAATACATAAGCTCAGTAAAATGTGGGGGACAAAAAAAGCAAAAATGTATTCTGGAATTGAAGAAGGATGAAAAGTGTCTAAATTATCCAAGAGGAAGATCTTTTCATCTGGGGTTTCATCAGTTTGTCTTCCTCCAAAGATATCATGCCCAAATGAGATGGATCTTCAAGCATCATTTTAGCAACCAAGTAACCTGCTATGGACCATGTCTGGGACTTACGTGCCTGTTTCCCAATAAAACGTCCAAGTTTTCCGTCATAATATTCAGGCCATTGATCTTTCAATAACCGGCTTTCAGCAAGTTCAATGGCACGCCTCGCTATTTGAGGCCTGCCACTCTTGATACATGCAGCAGTTAGGAGCCATAGAAGCACTGCATTTACATCGAACATTAAATAAACAACAGTTCAGAATATATAATTACTTTATTCACTAGAGTGTAAATTGTGAACTGCTTACCGAACATTACATATTTTTAACAAAGTGTCGTATCAGAAAGTATCTAGCATTTGGTAACCATATAAATGCTAATGTATGCAGACTAAACGCAATGCTGAAAGACAATAATATTCTTAAACACGCTCAAGAAAATGAAAGTCATTCAGAAATTGGAACTAGTTTGAATTTAGAATGATTAAAGTCAAAAACATTTTTGTTCACTCAGAAAATGAGAAGATTATATGGGGTAGTTACCCACCTGGCCAAGATCCACCATTATGGTAACTCCAGCTAGTATTTTTTGGATCACAACCAGTAACAATCCTCCATTCATGACTTTCCATGGTTGGATAACAGATTTTCAGTGGCATTTCCCCAACCAGTTCTTGCCAGCGTGATTCAATGAGATCCATTATTGCTGAAGCTTGTTCAGGGGTTGCCAAAGATGACAAAATTGCAACACAATTGCCCAAACAAAACCAACGAAAATCCATTCTTGCAGTGACTTACATTACCAATAAAGTAACCGCCACGAGTTGGCATGAAATCAAATACCCAATCTGGGAGTGAATCAGGCATTACATTGAACTTATTTACTGCGGTGTGAGAGTATTCTTCTGTCTTATAGCAATATATGTCATTAAGCTGTTTTATGTCAAGCCAAAAGTAACTCCGCATGTGATAGCTTAAAGCGTGAAGTCGCTTAATGATTCGGTCAGCAAACTCCTTGCCCTCCTCATCATGCTTAAGTAGAGTTAAAGCACATCTTAAGGCCATGAAAAAGAGTGCTTGTATCTCAATAGGATACCCATAAACACCCTGAAATACACATAACACGGAAAACTTTTTAGTTAAATTAAAGTACAGCTAGCATACAAGTTTTATTTAAGACATTAAGAAGATCAAAACGGAATTTGAATAACTAAGATAAGAAAAAGGATCATCATTTTCTTCTTAGTGAAACAACATAAAGGAGATAAATCATGAACAACAATCAAGGTGAATGCTTATCAAATCATCGATATACAAGGTCAAATGATACTAACCATTCTACGATCAATCATACTGCACCCATCAGCACAGAGCAGAGTTGGGAAAGTATCAAAACCTTCTGAAAGGCATAATGTCAATATAAGCCGCATACCCCTCTGGCATGCAGGCATTTCAGCCAAGGAAGTGTCCCCAGTAGACTTTGTATATGCACGAAGCAAAATGATCCACCAAAAACCAGAGTCAACAGGAGCCACTCTACCTATAGCACTTTCACCAAAATCTGCAATTAATGTTTCCGTGTTCCTAACAGGGTCATGGAGTACTTTAAAACTTGCTGGCATAACACCCTCCCCTAACTTGAACTGGTCGACTCTTTTCTCCCATGATTGGAGGCGTAGAGTTTTCAAGATGAAGTTTTTCACTACTTCAGGTTCTCCGTTCATCAAGAAGGCCAGAGCACTAGGGACAAAGTCTCTAACAAAAACCTGACATATATTTAAAATTATAAATAAACTCATCAAGTGCCTTTTTAGTTATATAATAAAAGAAGTCGGAACATATTCCCAGGATGGAAATCACTTCATTGGACACATTTTAATATGCTTGAATCAGTATAATAAAGACTGAAAGATGTGAATTTCACCTGATCGTAGTTAACTTTTTCAGCAGAATGATCCAATGCAGCAATTGTCCCCACAGGTTGCTTATGGAAGTAAACCAGTGATCGTCTCAAGGCATCCCATGCCTCGCCAACAATAGGATGTGGCTCGAAGTAACTGTTTGATCTAGGAGTATTAAAACCAGATCTTCTACCCGGAGAATCAAGATGTTCGAATGTGCGAGAAGAGTTCTCTGTATTTCTGTAGAAATGGTGTGGTGGTGACATAGAAATGGACATTTCACTAAAGGACCTTTCATCGAATGATCTTTTCCTCTCTATGTTAAGGGGTCTAGGTTTATCCAATAATCTAGACCAATCAGAGTCACCAATTTCAAACAACGACGGAGCAGATTCAAGATGCTTTGCTGTGGCTCCATTTCCATTTTGAGATGCATCCGAATTAATGGGAGCCATTCCAGAATAATTACAAAACAAATCTCTCAAGCTTATGCCTAAACACAACCAATCAATTCCACAATCTGCAATAAATAAAAAAATTTCAAATTTCAAATTGCAATTACTCTTCTGTTAAATTTCAAATAGTGATGTCGCTTAATTCAGAAAGCCAACGCGCTAAAAAGGACATATTGATCTTCCCTTAAGATCAAGATCGACTTTTAAAAATAAAAAAAAAATGTAAGCAGCAAATATTTGTGATTTGTGAAGTGCATACATCTTTTATCCAATAAGGAAGGGTTTGAACCATTAGATCAATAATGAAGACATTGCTGAGTTGCTTTATTCGTGGATTTGTGGAAAATACTTGTTAAATTCCGCTAAACTCATGCAGTTTGCAAGTTGAAACTAATAAACAACTAAACACTTGCAATCTTCATTTTTAACCAAACATAAAAATTAAATCTCATGCAAAAGTGCATGCATGTGTAAATGTCATACCTATCCAGTTTCCACAATAACAAGAAATACAAGACGCAGAATATATATATATATATATAGAAACAAAAACATTCCAACCAAATCGTAAAGTCATTGCAAAATAAATAAAGCCATTCAAATAAATCAAATATCCATGATGTAATAATACATGCTAATAATCAAACTATGAGTAAGTTGACCAACAACCCAAAAAAGAAAAAAAATCCAGAAAAATAAGAGATAAAACCTTGAAAGGGTCGGAGTCTTGAGTTGAGAGCACTGAGTGGGCAATGACTAAGCAAAGAGAAAAATGCAGCACCAAGAAAGGAGTTGAATAAAAATGAAGTAGACCTCGGGGCTAAACAAATTCATTATATATGTGATGGTGTGGAGTGGAGGAGTTGGCGAACTGTCACTCAACCGGCTATCTCCCGTTAAAAAGTATCAATAACTGGATATACTGGAAATATTTTGGGAAAAATTACACTGCCCTCTCCGTAAGTTTGTGGTATTCTTCTTACAGACTTCTCTCGTACTAGTTTCTAAATTAACCATCACCTTGTTTGGAATTTAAATATTTTTGTATGAATATAAATGTGAAGAACAAAGAAGGGAAGGTAATTGATGTTTTAGTATAGAAACATAATATTTTCTTGATTTAAAACACATCACTTATAATATGGGCATAATTGTTTAAAAATTTCATATATATATATAGTGGTTGAAATTTGTTATTTTTGGTGTTTGTTATCTTATTTAATATAATAAAAGCTTAACGTTTGTGAGAGGTGGTATTGAAGTAAAATGTTTCAAAATAAAAACTATTCATAAAATTATCGGTGAGATGAGGAGAGTATTAAAAATTAGATACAAGGAATTTTTTAATAATGAAAAATATTTAAGTAAACTCGATTTTTAAATTTACTTGTATACTCATTGATGTAGATTAGATCTTATGAAATTTATGATATTAATTTATGTAAACAAAATTTCATAAGTTTTAATCCTAATTACAAGGTTTACACGTAGGACTAAAGGTTTGGTCTGCCTAAATATTTTCCATTAATAATTTGAAAAAGTACCTCCGGAGTTGGTTATAATTATGTCAAAACTCAAGGATATCATGTAATTATGCAATTTATCATTGAAAATTGAAGATGGATAAAGTTGACCGACACGTAGGATTCCTAGGGATATCCGATTAATTTTGAGGGAAACTCCGACTCACGTTTTGTCTTTCTTTAATCAATGTAACAACAGCAGTATTATAAACCGGAATGACAAGGCTTAAGGTTGTACTAAACTGGAATATCTTAGCTCTCATCGTAATTCGTAAGTGTCTCTGCGACTTCACTCTTTCTACTCTTTTCGTAAAATGAGATATTTCATTATAAAACACGACATTGTCAAATGGAAGATGGCGTATAAATAAAGCAATTAAACAATGAGGGGACTTTCATTGTCAAATTAAACGTTACATCCAGATGTGAGCTGTAAAATGTGAAATCCGTAGTATGTTTAAGTGAAGTTTGAGAATGAAAAAAAATGCTTAGTCTCATATATATATATATATATATATCAAGAAAATTTACATTAGATGTTATAAAATATCTTTATTATTATATTTTATTTTTTTATATATTTAATTGATTTTTGATAATTATAAAAGTATTAAGAAAAAATAAAATATAATAACACATTGTTATCTTAGAATTTAGGAGATGAAAATGTGAGAAACTGTTGAATATATTCGACATCACAATTTGCATAAATTATGACAATTATTAAATGTGTAAAATACTAAGAGATATAAAAAAAGTCAGAAAGTTTTATCTAAATTATATTTCATACAATACCTTTACAGAAAAAAATTTCATTAAAAACAAACCCATTTAAAAATTGTTCTACCACTATAGTTAAACATTCATATTCAAAATAATATAAAATGAAATTTTAAATTTTTGACTACGAAATATATTGATATAGATTACATTAAAATATACTAAGAAATATATTGATATAGGTTACATTGAAATATCATTTTATATAATTTATTTTTACTTATTCTTAAATAATTATCACATCACTATCAAAATTTAAATATATAAAAATGAAATTATAATATAAGTGTATTTTAGTCATTTAGTTAAATTATCTTAATAATTTTAACATTGATAATAAATAAATAGTGTCATTAAAGGTAAGTATATATTTTTATAATTCAAAGAATAAAGTATAATTATCCATGTATTTATTTATTTATTTATTTTTGTCTATATAAAACTCAGTAATGTGAGAAAAGAACTTACCCTCTGTACATATATTGACATTGTTGAGAGCGGACTCGTTCCCCATTTTCCTTCTTCATCGGGAATTAATAGCTTGTTTTTTATTCCCCCACTCTCTCTTTCCCTCCTCCTCCAACTTCTCGAAATATCTCTTTTGCATTTTCCTCAATCTTTTTGTGAAAAGTAAAAAAATTATTATATTAAAACCGTTTTATAAAATAAGAAATTCTTCTATTAATTTTAAAAATAAAAAATTTCTGTGGTGGTTCAATATAAAATAAATTTTTAAACAATTTGAAATTCTTTATTACAATTGTTAAGTGTTACATTCATATTATATTGTATAAATTTTTAAAATATAACCTAATAATTTCATTACAAAACCTTAAAATTTTACAACATCATAATTCTTTCATCTAAATGCTACCCATTAATGTCTACTGCTCTGGTTTGGCGCAAAGTTATATCCTCCAATCTAAAGTACGGAGCAAACTAATTAGTAATTCTTTTTCGAGGAATATAATGAAACATTTTTGGATGAAACAATTTTTTATTAGACTCATCTATAAGTAATAAATATTAATTTAGATGATATTATCTGAATCAAATTGATTTAATTTTTTTTTTAATTTATAATGCAAATTGAAAATCAGTAATTGGACTGACGTAACTGTCACACTGACGTGGTGAGCAGGGATTAAGTTGTTTGGATTTAAGAGGAGAAATATTATGCTCGTAAAATAAATTAAAATTTATGAACCACCACAGGCGCCAGCTCCTCGGGTAGATTAGTTCACATTGACATATGAGCTAAATGACCAAAACTGAATCATAAACACATCAGATTACTCAAAACTAACATAATTAGCTGATTAATCGTTAAAAAAATCAAATAAAATCACACAAGATAATGACATACAAACCAAAAAAAAAAAAAAATACTAATAAAACTCGAAAACTTTTTCCATGTCGTTTAATTATTGAAATCTGCAACGAAAGATTTTTCAGGTAGAGCTTCAACATGACCAAGAAAAAGTACTTTGTACTGTAGATTACAACTCCCCTCACAACAAAAGTTATATATATATAAAACCCTTTTGATCCTTCACCTTTCAGAAATTTCTGCTACTACTATAGACGCTTAAACTGCTCGGAACCAACTGGATTGAAACGAAGACTGGTAATAAACCAACACCAAAAGCAGCAGCACCACCAGAATCAGCCCACGAGGAGAGCTACCCTCTTGGTTTATTGACTCAGAAACCGGCCTCACACCTCCCACATAACGGCCTTTAACCACCGGTTGCTAACCATCATCAAATGAACCATCAAAATCAGCAAAACCGGCAACAGAAAAAGAAGCAGTTTCAAACCCGTCATTCTGCGCTCTACTTGAGCTTTGTAGTCCGAGTAAGTAGCCAGATACATTAAGAGAATAACCACCCCAAATACCACCATCAAAGGCATCGGTGGTGCTGAAATTGATGCTAAGGTTTGGTCTCTCCAGCTTATTCCCCTTCTTTCTCTTACAAACGAATTATCCATTCTAATTCCCTTATTTTTTTCTGATCGGATTTCTCAGCTTTACTCTTAATTTCTGTGTGTTTTTGGAATAGAAGGAGTTGAAGAAAAATAAAATATCATCCAAAGTGTAGGAATAAAGGTTAAGTGGTTCTGATCAACTGTGAAAGAGGTAGCTTTTTAGCTTTTGGTATAAGTTCTTTGGGTTTTATATTATATCCCCAAGAACCGACTTATATTTTGGATGCATTCAGCTAGCTATCTCAAATATTCCATCCATGTTAAAGTGGTAGTATATTTTGCTTTTTTTCCGTAAAGGAAAATAATTAAGTAGATTTGGTTTTGAACACTACTTATAAATTTTATAAAATTTTATTTATAACAATTAATTTTATTTATTTTATATAATTTAATTTACGCTATAAAATTTATAAATAGGATCATATATTGGATTTATCTAAGTATTTTTATTTTAGAAAATGAAGGAATGTATTTTGATTTAGGTTAGTAGTAATATTAGAGATATTTTGATTTTTAAATTAACAGACACAACTCATAATTTTAATTGGAGAATTTTTATTTTAATAAATGAGTGTTTAAAAATTAATTAATGGAGTCAATCTAAAATTTAAAATAGAAAATTAAATATTTAAATTAATCGATAACTTATTAAAATGTTACAGCTTGTAATTTTCTATTTTTCTTTGATTTATTAAAATTTTTATAGCTATGTTGCGCAGTGAAATTGTAGTAATTAACTTTTCTTTGTGTAATAATTTGACGAAAACATTGGTATTTCAGGAACCATAAAAAGCGTAATCATAAAGAAAACTATCTGTTTAGACTGCATAAAGATGTGATAAATATCATTAGCTTTCCTGTAGTGTAACACTGTAATATGGAAAAAAAAATTATGGACCAAGGTATACGATCTTTTATAGTCTATAATTTTCTATATTTTTTAATTTTTTTTTAAAAAAAATTAAAAATTATAATGCTTTATTCACAAACTAAAAAATATAAAGAATTATGAACAAAAAAATGTACAATAGAACCATATATCTTGGTTCATAAAAGAATTTTTTTTATAATATTTTACTAATATAGTAGCCAAATTGGAAAGGTAGCATGATTCTTTTGATTGCATGGTGTAGCTGCGTTTAACAAATGGCACTCATGCAGTGCGACATCGTGTTTCTCTCTTTCAGTTTTGTGGCGCATCAAGACACAAGAGATGAGATTGTCCGCGATTGCTGGTGTAATTCCGGACTCCAATTGGCGGCCCGACTACATTGAGTTTTGATTTATGTGCTTGATTTTCATTACTTAGAATTAAAGCAAAATTTGTTTTCAAAAAGTAATAAGGCTCAGATTGAGTTCCAATCTATCAATTTGAGAAAAAAATCTTACTATTTATTCTGCAGTATGGAGTAGGTATTACAAACTGTTGCATGATTGAAAAATTATGGAATTCACTTACTTTTCAGCCATTTCAACAATTATCATACTCATTCCGCTTTATGAAGTAAATAATCAAAACTTATTCCAATTTGAGCTGTTAACTAAGAAAACTTCACCCCCTAAATGTGTGCTGCTCAATATCGCTTAGAAAAGCACCAAATTACTCATTATCCAACCGAAACTCGTTGATAGGAGGAAAATTTTTTTACCCTACAGTCTGCTCTCCTCTTATATATCAGTTATCTCAACAGTTTCGCATGGTAATGTAAACAGTTAAAACTTACTCTTGATAAAAGATAGTTGGATATTAGTTCATCAATCGATCAAACTAAATCTTAATTTAACATAATCCAACGACCGTTAATTTATGTACTCGACTTTGATAAATGTAAATTTTGAAAATTATACATAATCAAATTAACATAATTGAAAATCAACTAGAATTAATCCCCTAATTGGAAGAATTGCTAGATGTCCCTTCTGATAAAATTGGAACGATACAGAACAAGAAAAAAAAAAAAAAAAAAAAAAAAAGAATTGCTAGATAGAAACGGGCCCTCTTCACAAGTATATCTGCAGGTATAATTTGGGTTATCCATTGTTAAGGTCCACAGGGTAAGCACCCAGGCTACTGGGACTATTGGACTTTATGGGCCATTAGTCTCTCTATATTTAGTAGCATATCATACCGACCCGAATGAGAAATTACCAGAAGTAAACCGGACCCTCCAATTCTTGAATTTGGAAGCCAAGAAAAAACCCTCGCTTTCTCCTCCTCGAGCCTCAGAGGCTCACCGGCAAAAGCTTTTCCAAATTTATAGCAATTATTGCCTGAAAATGCCTTCCGACGTATGCAAAAGCAGTGAAGAAAGCGGAAATCAAAGACGAAGATGATGAAATTTTGGGTTCCCTTAAAAAGAAAAAGCCCAACAACAATGCCACCCCAAAAGAATCCAAACTCAAAAAACAACCAAAGAAAGAAGAAGCTGACGATGACTTTGAGCTGAGCCCATCACACAAAAGCTCCAATAAATCTGATAAGGTTGGTTTTTTGGCTCACATTCTTCTTGGGTTTTTCTCTGATTTTATTTTTAAGTTGAATTTTATTAAAAAAGTTTGATTTTTTAAATAAAAAAAATGGTGTTGGTTTGTTGGATTTAAGGTGCAGAAAAAGAAGAAGAAAGAGGAGGAGGAGGAGGAGGAGAAGACGAAAAAGAAGATGGGGACTAAAGAAACTGAGCAAACTGTTAAGAAAAGGGAAAAGAAAGTCTATGATTTGCCTGGTCAGAAGAGAGACCCTCCTCAGGAGGTACTTTGTAAAAAGTTTGGTTTTTTATCCTATATTTGTGTTGGCTGAGAACTTTTGAAGCATTCACTAGTAGTATCATCCTTTCATTTGCAGAGAGACCCTCTAAGGATTTTCTATGAGACTTTGTATAAGCAAGTACCAAATAGTGAAATGGCAGCAATCTGGTATGAAGTTTGTTCCCTTTGAACTTCTCTATTGAGTCTGCTGATGCATATTTATTAGTTTCTTCAGTGTTCTTCTGTAAACATGCGAAGAAAAGACTGAAAAGGAGAAAAACAGGTGGGTGCTCGTTTGGACTAAAACTTAAGAATTGGCGGCTTGAGAGCTGTCATCATGGCTTAAGATAAGAAAAAGAAGAAAGAGGTAGCTGCTGTTGGATAGTGTTGTAACAAAGAAGAGGGAGTGAGCTTTTAGAGTTCCGTTTTAAATATTGGGTTTTGGTTATTTATCTTTCCATGACATTACAAAATTTGAGTTTCTACTAGTGACGATGGCCTGATGATGATTACATTTCTTACAAAGTGAACTAGCATGGTCAGATAATGTTTCAAGTCACCATCCCTTGCTATTTAAGATATGAAACTAACTATAGCATTGATGAGTTGAAGGTTTAGGGCTCTTTACAACATATTCAGGTGGCAATTGTTGTGGTATTAAATGGGTTTACATAAGATTGGTAAAGTGAAATCTCTTTGCAATACACTTGAGACTCTTTCTGTGTATACTCTATTATGCTAAATGTTTGTTAATACTTGAGATTATTTATTCTAACGAGTGTTACAGTAAATTGAAGGAACTTTGTTTTGTAAATATGCATATTCCTAAATTTTTATGAAAGATATAGTAGATTTTAGTTACAATTACTGTGATTTATTGAACTTTTGTTGCAGGGATTTTATTACGTGTTTACTGTTTATGCCTTGTTTTTTCTGCATAATTTGTGGGACTTTTGTTTCTAATTGTTGATTTCTCGTGATTGATGAGTCTTGGATGTATTCACAAAGTTTACACGATTTGAGAAGTTTTTGGCTTTTAAGTATAATGTGGTAGAAAAGTTTTGGTTTTGTGTCGGGCTCACTGCTTAGACTGGGATTCCTAAGCTTAGAGGCAAATCTTTAATGGTCTGATAACTCATAACAGCAAGCATTGATTCCAGAGATGGGTCTGTTATCTGTATTCATTCTATTCAGCATCTAGAGATGATAGTTAATTAGGTTTAACTGATGCTATCAAATATGTATATTAGATGTAACAGGTATCATAGTCGTGGTTCTTAGGCTGAACCACCTTGGCCTTTCCAAGAACCCATTATCAAAAGTTTGATTGGTTGAATGAGGATGCATAAAAAGGCCAAAACAAATTCTTGTATTGTGCTGTTGAAAAGTTCTTTTGTAACTGATAAGTTTGTGTTGTATCATTTGCAAATTCTAGGATGATGGAATCTGGTTTACTTCCAAAGGATGTGGCCAAGAAAATTTTTGAGAAGAAACAGAAAAAATCCCAGCAGCAAAAGCTCAAGTCACCTATGAAAGCAGTTGTTACAGTAAAGAGCAACAAGCTGAATCTGTTACCATCAAGAAGAAAACATTATCCTCCCCAGTTTCAACCCAGAAAAAGCAGACCCCGGATTCCAAGGTTGTGACAAAGCAGTCAAAGAAACGGAAGATCGCAGATTCCTCTTCAGAAGATGGATCGGACGATGACGACTTTGTTTTGGCAGCTAAAAAAGCAAGAAAACAGAAAGCTGCTTAATTAGTTTACTGGTTTTATCCATCATGATCTTGTAGCGATGTTAGTTTAAGCATTCCATGTATCTCCATTATCTTGTAGGATGCACTCTGGAGTCTTGCATAATTCAATCATCTAATTCAAATTACTGAATATTTTGATGTTGGCTGAATCATGATTATTCACCTGGGTACTGATTAGGGGATGATCAGATATGTCCTATAGTTATTGCTTCCAAAGTTAAAATCTTAATAATTTGTTGTTAAGATGTTTTCGGATGAGAGACTAAGGGGGAAAAAAATTGTAATATAAGTAGGCAAGAAACTTAGATAGTTACTAGCGTGTACAAGCTGTTCGTAATGCTACATGATTTATGTTTCATTTACAAATTATTGCTCCTACAGTCCTACTGGTGTTTGCAATTTGCTTCCTTAAAATAAATTCTTGAAGGTGTTACCTTTTATTATATTTTCAAGACTGGATCAAGTCCAGAATAATGGCTACCTTAGTGTGGACAAATTTTCATTATTCTATAAATAAATATTTGTAATTATGATTTTTTAATACATTATTTAATTACATTTTTCTCATATATATATATATATATATATATATATATATATATCTATATCATATTAATAAAATTGTTATAATATTTATTTTGAAATAAAACAGACTCAATTGACTATCTCAATACATTTTTGTAATAGTATTTGATCACCAATTTTGATCTAATTACAACTATTTTCTGTTTTTAATTAAATCAAAGGAAAATAATTTATTTCCTTTTTTGTTACAAAAAAATTAATAATTTTATAGCTTTGTACATACATACTACTTAATCAAATCTATCTTGTAATCCAACTCGAGCTTGTTTATCAAACGCGGCAACGTCCACGCAAACGGAAGTGGCATAATCGTCATTCCACCTTCACACAATCCATCATTCGATCTTTCTCACACGCTCTCTTTCTCGAACTTTTGAAGTTCCTTTCGTGGCGATGATTGATGATGCTGATTAGTGGCACTGGGCACTCCTCTTAAATTGTTCTAGAAGTGCTTATGTGGCAGTTTCATTAAGGGTAGTTACGTAATTTAACCCCAATTGAACTAGTAAAGTGGCAACCTCACACCCCCTCATCTACATCTATAAATAAGGGATTAGGGTACCAAGAAAAGGGTCGCACACTGTACTAATCTCTCCTCAGCAATATCAATCACAAATTCTCCTCAACTCTTCTACTTTCTCTCTCTACTTAGAAGCTAAATTCCAACTTCGTCAATCGGCGCCGTCTGTGGTAATTGACAGATTTCCATCACCTTCAATCAATTCTCAATCATGTCGTTAGAACAGTGAATTCTCTGTTTTTGCTTTGGGAAGGATGAAGAACCATGGAACACGCCAAACCGCTAGCAAGGACGCTGAGGCGAGCAACCAACACCTCGTGGTGCATACCGATGAGGCAGAAAACGTCGATACACCAGCCGAGGTCCAACAGAAGCAAAACGACATTCTGAAATACATTGCCGATCATTTTGACTCTTTCCGAGCGTTCGTGGAGCAGCGGGAGAATAAAACTCCATCCAAGCGCTCAAATCGAGTAGCCACCCCACAAGTTGAACAACAATGCACTCCCGATCGAAAACCTGGGAAACAGCCGGTTGACGCCATGAATCCAACCGACCTGCGCCACAAAATAACAAAGTCACGTTCGGATGGGCAATCTGACGAATCACACTCATCAATGAGTGAATCAAAAAGATTACCACTGCGTGAAAGATTCGGCGCGCATTCCTCAAAAAACTATGACTCAAGAGGACCCTCTCCGGCTGTTCTAAAACAGCTCGAGGAGCAGAGTTTCGAAAATAAAATTCAAGAGATTTTGAGAAAAAATAATTTAGTTCTGAATACTTCTACTCCGGTAAAAATTGATAGAGATCCATTCACAATCTCTGTCAAGATTGAACCACCCCCAATGCAATTCAAGTTACCGAACCTCGACCGCTACAAAGGAGATTATGATCCGTCCGATTATCTTTAGCACGTGGTAGCGGTCACAAGCATTTATAGCTATAGTAACGTCACCCACTGCAAGTTATTTGCCACCACCCTTCAAGGTCAGGCTCAGAAGTGGTTCCAAGAGCTGCGGACGAAATCAATCGCCAGTTCCAACGACCTGGCGAAATCCTTCCTCTACCACTTCCGAAGCAAATCAATACCGCAGAAGGACACGTTGCACCTCATGAACATTCGACAGAGGTCCGACGAATCGCTCAATAAATTTGTGGACCGCTTCAACGATGAAGTGGTCCAAATTAAAAATGTAGATGAAAGAATTTTGGTTGCTGCATTCTGTAGCAGCATCTGACTAGGAAGCAATTTCAACGCTGACCTGGCCAAAAGGATGCCGAGCTCCTGGAGAGAGTATCGGAGTTCATACGGGGTGAGGAGTCAAACAAGACAAAAAGAGAACTTTATGACACACAAAAAGAAAAGACCCCGAGGACTCCAAACCCCTCATCCTCTAAAAAGCCAAAAATTACGGATAGACTGAGCTATCCCAGAGCCGGACCGTTAGCGAGTCGGGTTGTCTACCCGACAATAATATCAGGAACCTACCTCGCGGACAAAAAGCCATCCGGATGCTGACTTCACACCACTCAATACATTAAGAAGAAAAATTTTGTATCAAATACAACATTTGGAGTTTTTAGAGCCACCCCTCGAATGGTGTCGGCCCCGGACAAAAGAGACAAGGTAAAGTACTGCGCCTTTCATGGTCAACACGGCCATGATACCGAAGCCTACAATCACCTGAAGGTTGAAATTGAGAGGGCCATTCAAGAAGAACACTTGCAGCAGTTCATCAGCCGAATTGCTGTAGAGTTCCAAAGGTGAAACGCTGCTAATCGAGGAAACCCGGCGCAGCCTCGCCGGCCTCATCAACAAAATCGAGGCGGCTAGAACAGAAATAATCCCCTGACAAACCAAGACGAGCGATTCGTGTAGTCGGGGTCATGAACACAATAGCCGGGGACCGGTGATCGAGGACTCTAACAATGCCAGGAAAAAATATGCTCGGAACATTCATTAGGGCGAAGATCGGGAGAAGCGATTGAAGTCATTCATGAGCCTCGGATACACTTCCGAGGACGCCGTCCCTAGCCGAATGCCACACAATGACCTTGTGGTAATTCATGTAAATGTGGCCAGCTACGAAATGCACGATGTGTTTGTCGATACCGGAAGCTCGGCGGATATCATTTTTTGGGATGCTATGGAACACAGAATAAAATTCATGCTGAGAGACGGATATGAAAGAACAGTAATTGGAAGCCAATAGGAGGCCCGAGCCTGCTACGTGATGTCCCTACGGTCCTAATTGCAAACTATTTTCATCGCAGATAAAGGCCTTTCTGCAAACTTTTGATGCCCTATCCACCTAGAGGAACCTTTGACAAGTCAAAGGGAGCAGGCGAAAAATGTAGGGCCACGGAGAAGTGCTACTGAGATCCCCGAGCCCCCGGAATCCAAGGGGAAGGGTAAAACAAAAATTGAGCCCCAAGACGAGATCCCCATCGAGGAGGTACCACTGGATCCAAGCCTTCCAGATAGAAAAATAAAAATTTGTGCTACTCTCCCAGCAGAATTCAAAGCCCTCCTCTTCAGTACAAGGACGTGTTCGCCTGAACCATCGAAGACCTGTCGTGTGTCCCTCGAAAAATAATCGAGCACAAATTCGGAGTGGACCCGGCGTACAAACCGATCAAGCAGAAGAAGCGCTTTTTCGATCCAGAGTGCAGTTTAATAATTGAAGTCGATGTAGATAAACTCTTAGTGGCTAAAGTAATTAGAGAAGTGTTGTATCCAACTTGGCTTTGTAATCCAATCCTTGTAACTAAGCAAGATTCATCTTTGCGAATGTGCCAAAATATTATTTACTGATATTAATAAAGTCTGCTTAAAGGACAATTACCCATACTTCCCGAATCGATACGGTAGTAGATTCATTTGTTAGATTTTACATTTTGTACTTTTTAGATGCATTCAAGGGTTATCATCAGATATACATGGCCAAAGAAGATGAAGAGAAAACCTTTTTTGTCATCGACCGAAGCACGTATTGCTATACCATGATACCTTTCGGACTCAAAAATGTCGGAGCCACGTAATAACGTTTCGTCAACAAAACGTTCAAGTCCAAATAGGACGATGACATGATAGTCAATAGTTGAACTTATACACAAGAAACTGTATAATATCTCAGGGAAACATTTGAAACATTAAAAGGGAACATTTGAGACATTAAAATCGATTGGAATGATGCTGAAATAAAACAGACCCAATTGACTATCTCAATACATTTTTGTAATCGTATTTGATCACCAATTTTAATCTAATTACAACTATTTTCTGTTTTTAATTAAATCAAAGGAAAATGTGATTTCTTTCCTTCTTTGTTACAAAACATTAATAATTTTATAGCTTTGTACATACATGCTCTTAATCAAATCTGTCTTGTAATCCAGCTCGAGTTTGTTTATCAAACGCGTCAACGTCCCCGCAAAACGGAGGTGGCATAATCGTCATTCCACCTTCACACAATCCATCATTCGATCTTTCCAGCACGCTCTCTCTCTCGAACTTTTGAAGTTCCTTTCGTGGTGACGCTGATATGCAGTTCTTAGCCGGCTGAGAGTAGCAGAGAAGCCACTCTGCGGTGGCCTTTTTACGAGAAGCCGAGGCTATGCATCGAGAGCTGCGGTTCGGCTGGACTTTTACCGTGAATTAGAGGAACCTCACCGGAGAAATCGGAAGATTGGGTGACCCAATGGAAAAGTGACACGTGTACGCCGTGAGGTTGTCGAAGCAGGTTCATTTTCTTTTATAATTGTGCACTCGGAAACAGCTTTTTTAGTACGTTTGGATTTCTATTTCTTGTCTCGGTAATAAGAACAACAAATCTACAGATTCCTATATATTCTCCTAAGAGAAACAAACACAGATACTACTAAGTAGTAGCGGAATCGGATTATAAATTGGAAAAGTTTCCTAAAAATTAGGAGAATCCCTTAAATATTAGAAACCCACAACAAGAATACAAGCATAAAACCAGGAAATCCATATCTGCCTGAAGTACACGTGGCAAAAGCCAGCCACTTCTATACTGACAAACGAATCCTTTTTGGCTAATCTCTGTCGTAATCCGAATCTTTCTTTGTTTTAGATTGTTCTTTTGTACCATTATTTGAATCCGTTTTGGCTTTCTTTCTTTCTTTGTTTTAGATTGTTCTGTTGTACCATTATTTGGCTCTTTAGGCGAGAATTAACGAGAGGAATTTAAAAAAAACAATGAAAGAGAATGCGTTGATGTGTACAGAAGATTTGGATTTTACTGATGAGGAATTTGAAGTTTGTGAAATATTGCTCGATCTTCCTAATTTAATTGAACAGAAGAAGAGTTGCGTAAATCACGACAACAACAGCTTCAGCCTCCTCCGCCTCCACCCCGTCGACAACCATTCCTCGTACGATGGGGTTGTAAGAACTTGTCAGTGTGCCGTAAAAAGAGTATTGAACCTAGCCCTTCTACTACTACTCTTCCATTACCGTCTCTTCATAAAAAAAAGCAACTAATTGGCAAAGTTGATTCCACAAGTCCTGAGTCTCCTAACATGCCATTGTCGTTATCAACAACTCTTACTTCTCGCGGCTCTGATGACAAGTTGGACCAGATGGTAAGATTTTGTGTTTCTGATCCTATGATATTTATATATTTTTTTTTTCTTGGTTTTGACAACTAGGCTGAATTTGCTTTTGCTCCTAATGTTTCGACTTTTGAGGTCTCCCCTGTTTTAGAGTTATGTTCTGCTTATTCTGTTAGTGTTTTTTTTTTTTGTTGGAATGGCTATTAACATGCTCTTATTGTTTGCTACTTTTCTGCAGACGAGAGAGGAGTTGCAGAGAGAGAAGTTCAGGGAGAGTATTAAGGGATTGGCTGAATGCAGGAAATTGATGACAAGTGTGGGTTTGTTAATTTCCTCTTTAGAAACTTGCTTACTATATAGCCATTTAAGTATACTTTTTTATAAAAAGAAAAAAAAAAAAAAGATTTTTGGTTTTTGATATGTGTAATTTTTGCATCTTATGAATGGAAAATTACAAATTTTTTTTTTTTCTGTGATAAACTGAACAGGCTATAAAGAAAGTGCGCAGATACAGTGATAGCAAGCAATTGGCTTCTAATGGGGACTTGAATGCAACGAAACAACAGGTATGGCTTTTGCCCCCCTTAGCTTATTCTGATAACGATGTTAGATTATCTCTGATTTAACCTTTTTTGTATACTGTAAGGAAAAAAAAAATACAATTTCTTCAATTTACTAGAAGTACAATTAGTTATACTAGTGTTTACAGGATTATTCATTTTTGTTTTATACAGGTGGAATCTACAAGTACTTGCCAACAAAGAGAAGAGCCTCCTAGTTTGGAAGTGAACAAAAGATTGAATTATGTCGGAAGTTACCAAGTTGCTGTGATCCCCAATCAGATTCAGAACTCATTCGTTGTGGAACCAGTGGCTAATTTGGCTATGGAATTACCAAGGCCGGAGCAACATCAACACTTGCATCAACACCAATACCCATATTGGCAAGGCCAAATCCAAGTTAGACCACCACCTAATTTGCTCAAATACAGTGGTAGTAGCGGATTGGTTAAGGTCAATCACATAGCCTCATCACAAAACAATAATGTTTCGACCGAGGGTGCCTTTGCCCAGCCTTTGGATTATAGCAAAGGTCTTGCCGATGATCAAAGGGCCGAAGCTGCAGAAGCTAGGAGGAAAAGAATGATGAAAATCCAACAAAAATTGAACTCGAAAGTCAGATTCAAGAGGGGTGATTCTGGGAATGGAGGGTTATGATCCGTCCACCATTGAAAACCCTCCCCCCTTATGGTAACTAATAGGAATGATAGAGAATCTATGAGGTTTAGAATTTCATTTTTTCTTAGAGAGTTTGATGATTTAGCATAGTTAAAAGTGTAGATAAGAGAATTATTGTAGAGGGATCTACCTATTTGATACGAGTACTATTTTGCTATGTCAGAGATTTCTTGTAGATTTTCTTCCGATTAAGTTGGAGAAGGTAAGAGGTATCCATAGGAAAGGTGTGTTGTAGTTTTGCTCTTTTACTATTAGAAACATATGTAGATGGTAATTAGCAATGACATCACTTGAAATCTTAATTTAAACATTATATTACTAATAGCTTTTGTCAACTTCTTTTGGTCCGTCCTCGCAATCTGCTAATTTGAGGTTGTTTTTATATATTATTTTATTTTATTTAAATATTAATATTTTCGAAATTATAAATAAGCTTTCCCAAATATTTTCCATAGATGAGATTTATAAATATGACATGGAACTTACTATTTTGTTTTACAGATTTTGCTTTTTTATTTTAGATTTCTCACATTTTTTTTTTAGTAAATCCTTGGCGAAATCATAGGAATGTCAATTTCTGACACAACACGACAATTCGACACAAACACGATACGAAATTAGCGAGTTAGGGTTGGGTCTTAGTGGTTCGAATTGTAAATGGGTCGACCTATTTACGACACACAAATAAATAGGTTGGATAGGATTGACTCACTAGTTACTCGG
The DNA here is from genome assembly GCA_025175665.1 of Cinchona pubescens. Lineage (NCBI taxonomy): Eukaryota > Viridiplantae > Streptophyta > Magnoliopsida > Gentianales > Rubiaceae > Cinchona > Cinchona pubescens. The sequence continues at coordinate 731,450 of JANKKI010000012.1, forward strand.
GTAAACCGAAAATTTATGGCTAAATATTTTCATTAAGTATTGTGTTTAATTTATTTATTTTTTGTGATTCAAATTTGAAGTTGATTACCAAGGGTATTGGTGGGCAAGTATAAAGTAATAGTAGAAAAGTTGGTCATCTAACTGTTTCATATGAAAAGATAAGCAATTAATATATGCTTGTGACTATGGCAATTGCAATTATCCAAAATAGCTACGAGTATCACTGAATTGATTAAATAATCATATTTTGACTCTTCTATTAAACACTAATTTATTTAACCACCACGTATAGTAGTTATATTCGAAACCAGCATATGAACATATCACATACTAAATAGTAAATATGCTTTATCAGTTGCTAACACATTATTATCAATTTAAAAGTTAAAAAGAATGAAAAAATTATCAATAAAAATTTATTTTTGTTATTTATTGTACTAATTTTGTAATTATACAAATTTACAAAATGATTAGTGAAATCTAAATGGATTACATGGATTGAACCCGATATGAAAATAAACGGATTTGACATGATACAAATAGATTGTTAATTGGATAGAATTAGATTTGAAATTTTTTTACCCGAACACAATTATGATTCGACACTATTACTTGTGAAACGATATGATTAACAAGCCTACGAAACCACAAGATTTTGGGTGATTGATCTCGCCTAAAATCTGGACCGTCAATTAGGCTCACAGAATAGTGGATTTTATATTGATCATTGGGCCTATGATCATAGGTTGATCCAATTCTGATAAATGAACCCATTTTCTTTGGCGCTCTTTGCATCTCCAAACCAATTTTCAATTTCCCTTATGTATTTAAAGGCCCACTAATGGGGTGAGAGCCTAGGGTTTCGTACTTGCACATGTATATAAGATCCTTGGTTCCATTCCATGCCATTAAACTCTCTGTGTTTTTTGTTTCTTTTTTCCTCTCTCTTTATATATATATATATGTTCATGAGTTTTATTTAATTGCCAACTTGCAGTGGTGGGTGATTTTTTTTTGTTTAAAAAAATTCTATATTGTGTGTATAGTTTTATATTGGTATTAATAATGAAAGAGGATGGAAATGACGACAAATCATTGTTGGAATATGAGAAGCTGGGCTTCTTCATCTGAAAGCCGGGCGATGTTTATTCCTCATACTTCCATGACTCTGATGCATCCTTTTAATTTTTTATTTATTTATTTTTTTTTTAAAAAAAAATAAAATATTTTTTTATATATTTACGCCTTTAGAGCAAAATAAATTTATGTTAAATTTGATTGTCTCATCTCTCATGCTTCTTCAATCCTTTGTTGGTTCTTTTTTCCAAAACTTATTGAATTCTAAGTTTGCGAACTATGTTGGATTTACTATGTTGTACAACTGCTGGGTGTCAGAGAAAATTAACAATTGAAAGAAAAAAAAAAAAAACCCTCTGCACTCTTAATGATCCAAATTTACCGAAAAGTCTGCTAATCGGTTTGGTGATTATTTATATGAATTAAGTTAAGACGGCAAATGAAGTCGATCTACTCTAATCGAAGTAAGAATTTGATCGAATTCAATACAGTAACACCTCTAATCGAATTTGCCTTGGTAAAAATTTAGGAAACTAAAATTGAAATGGATAGTATGACATTCGATCCGATTAGAACTCATTTAAGTTTAGTTTGTCAATAAATTTAGAATTCATTAATTTTTTCTATTGTATCGAATTTAACTTATATAAAAATTTTAAATTATTCGAATTCAATTTGAATTTATTCGATAAATTCGTTTGAATAAACAAAATTTCAACTTGTAAAAATGATCAAACAAGTTTGAACTCTTGATGTTCGGATTGTAGTATTATGTTCACTTATACCTCTAAATCTACTAATGTAGTAGTAATTTTCTGCACAATTATTAAGTACCTGATAAATGATGAAAATTATAGATCGGATGGAGTAGTAAAATTGAGCTTGCAATGATGTACTAACATGATCAGCGAATAAAATAACTTATTGCTATAATGAGCCAGTAAATGAAATCGAGCGTGCTTGTGGTGTTAATTAGTGTTACATATAAACATGGCTAGTCAATTATGCGTGCTGTGCACGAGGATGATGGTTAATTTGCCTTCAAGAACATCATAATTACGCGGTTAAACCAAGCAGGCAGCTAAGCTCTCCTCGTGATCTGCAAAGTAAACCAAATCATTAACCTTGTTTCTTAAGTTGCAATCCTGAAACAGGACCTAATGATGGCTCAAAACCTATTCCTTAAAAAAACATACCAAAAACTAATCAATGTTTTGCAGCAATAAACTTGTCTTGCAAATTATACTCATCACTGAACCACTTAATTGTACTGATCGAGGATTTAATCATATAATATAGTACTAATACGCGAGTTAATGACAAAAGATCAAAGGGGTTCTTGAATCAAACAATAAAAATTAATAGTAACCACAGGCACAACCTGAAAAGTATCAGGCAAATGGAAATATACGAGCAGAAAGACACAAACATCATCCAAATAACAGTAGTAGATAAAGAAAAGGCTGTAGACACTGTCATGATGGGATTTCATTCTAATGCTTAGCCTTCATACTGCTCTTCGGCACCCTCGTCGTAATCCTCCTCCTCATCTGCAGTGGCATCCTGATACTGCTGGTATTCTGCCACCAAATCATTCATGTTGCTCTCAGCTTCAGTGAACTCCATTTCGTCCATCCCCTCCCCCGTGTACCAGTGCAAGAAGGCCTTGCGCCGGAACATGGCTGTAAACTGCTCGCTCACTCTCCTGAACATCTCTTGAATTGAGGTTGAATTTCCAACAAAAGTAGATGCCATCTTTAGTCCGGTTGGAGGAATTCTGTCACAAACACTTGACTTGACATTGTTAGGGATCCACTCCACAAAGTATGACGAATTCTTGTTCTGAACATTGATCATCTGTTCATCCACCTCTTTAGTGCTCATCTTCCCTCTGAACATTGCGGAGGCAGTCAGGTAGCGCCCATGGCGGGGATCAGCTGCACACATCATGTTCTTGGCATCCCACATTTGCTGAGTAAGCTCTGGGACAGTGAGAGATATGTATTGCTGTGATCCACGGGAGGTAAGTGGTGCAAATCCCACCATGAAAAAGTGAAGACGCGGGAAAGGGATCAGGTTCACTGCCAGCTTCCGCAAGTCTGAGTTGAGCTGACCTGGGAATCTCAGGCAGCAGGTAACTCCACTCATAGTTGCGGAGATCAAATGGTTCAAGTCACCAACTACAGGCAAACACGAAACAAAAGCCTCTTAGCATTCACTAAATAGACAAGCATTAGTATACTCAGCAGATTAGTGATTTTACAATGTTAATGGCAATATTGTGAACAATTTACTCACAGCTTGGAGTACTGAGCTTCAGGGTCCTGAAACAGATATCATAAAGTGCTTCATTGTCAAGGACCATGCATTCGTCTGCATTCTCCACCAACTGATGCACAGAGAGGGTAGCATTATAGGGTTCTACAACAGTGTCAGAAACCTTCGGTGAGGGGAACACTGAGAAAGTGAGCATCATTCTGTCTGGATATTCCTCCCTTATCTTTGAAATCAAGAGAGTTCCCATGCCAGAACCCGTGCCTCCTCCAAGTGAGTGACATACCTGGAATCCTGCCTCACAAAAGAAAACAAAAAGATGTTAACACAAACCAGTCCAAATCAGAAAATCAATCACATAGGGCCTTCAATAAACCAATAGGTGACGGAAAATCTTTTAGATCTAAGACGACAATGCTATAGTTTTGAAAAGGAATGATGGAATATGAAAATAACCCCTCCACCATGACTGATGCCATTTCTACAAAACCATGGTAAACATTCTCATCACAGGCAAATGAGTCCTATATTATCCTTTTCATTTCCTACAGAGTACAGAGTGAGTACATTATATTTTTATCCCAAAATCCCAATTGTTCGGGGGCGTTCAAGGATTTATGATCCACAGTAAATCTGCAGCAATTGTAATTATAATTGTAATTAAGCTGTAACGAGGAGATAATTATCCGGCAAAAGCGGGTCCCACATAAGTGTTTAACGGCAAATGGCAACTATGCAATATCTCTGCTCTTCTAAGAACCCGATCCAGAGAAAACAACACAAGTTTAAGTTATTATTTGCTAGCTCAAGACAAAAAATCAAACTCCATATTCACAATTATCTATTATTTTCAAGTGGATTGAATTGAGCCCACCTCATTGGTACAAAACAAAAAGTCACCTTTTCATGCTTTTTAGCACCTAATTATCAACCCAAAAAACCCAAAAAAGAAAAAGAAAAAAGGTGATTCTGAAGATCCACTGACACAGATTCCATAAATTTTCATAAACTACCCCTAATCAGGCAATCACAACCAAAGTATAGTAACATGGGAAAGAAAAGCAGAAGTCGTAATACAAATAGGATTTATGAATGAAAGAAAATTCAAAATATGGGAGATGTTGACCTTGCAAGCAATCACAATTTTCGGCTTCTTTACGGACGACGTCGAGGACGGCATCAATCAACTCAGCACCTTCGGTATAATGTCCCTTAGCCCAGTTATTACCTGCACCAGACTGTCCAAAGACGAAGTTATCGGGCCTGAAGATCTGGCCAAAAGGGCCCGATCTGATGCTGTCCATTGTACCGGGCTCAAGATCCATGAGAACAGCCCGAGGGACGTAGCGTCCACCGGATGCCTCGTTGAAATACACATTGATACGCTCCAGTTGAAGATCATTGGACCCGTCTCCCTTATAATGCCCGGTTGGATCCACCCCGTGTTCGTCGCAGATTACTTCCCAGAATTTGGACCCAATTTGATTCCCACATTGCCCTCCTTGAATATGCAAGATTAATTTTGATCCCTCATTTTTTTGAAAAATGGAAATGGAATAGGAAATGGGATTATGGGAATGGATGAGGAAGAGGAAGAGGAAGAGGAAGAGGAGGAAAGATGTGTTTAGTTTCTGTGGGTGGGTGGGAGGAAGAGGAGGGCCGATATTTGTATAATTTTGGAAGAGGAGAGAGACCGACAGAGTGGGGTTAATCAGGAATAATAATACTAGTAATAAGAATTGTGTGTTGTTGGGTGATGTGGTGGTAAAATTAAATTAAATTCAGTGAAAATTTGGTTGGGAAGACAATGAACGAAGGGATATAGAGATTGTGTGGGGTGGGGTGGGGTGGGGTGGTGGTCTGTAATCCCGCTGTCTCAGATGGTCATGTGTGACAGCGGGATTACAGACAGCATAACCGCTACAAGAGGGTGAGGAGAAGGCCCCACGTGCTCATCCTCTCTATATAAATAAATTTTTAATATACAAAAATTTTATTATCTCTTCTAATATTTTAACGAAATTATTGAAGTTAATTTTAATATAAATTCTGTTGATTTTGGTGCGTTTTATAATGATTCTTATAATAATTTTTTTTATAGTACTTCATGGAGCTATGAATGAATTTTTTTTTTATACAATATATTTGATTTTCGTCAATTAAACCATCATCATTCGTTCACTCATCTATTAGTATCACTAGAATTATTTGCTAATTGTTAAATAAGACATTTATATAATATGATAAATAAAAATTATTAATATGTTATTAAATTTGAAAAAAAAAATTTAACCGAAAATCTAAAATTAAGAAATTCGTAATTTAAAAATATTAAAAAGTAATTTTAAAATACAACTTTATAAAGTATTTTTCGTTGCCAAAGTGCTACACATTTAATTCAGGCAAGTTTGAAGGTGGAGGCCTGTTTCATCTACCTTGATTATTACACTACTAAATACTAATCATGATTAAGAATTCTTGATTAACAAAATTTACTTTCTTTACAAGTAATGAAGTACTACTTGTTACAAAAGGCCACACATGCATTGCAATCTACATCATCCTTCTCTTACCTACAAGATAGACAATTGACATATACATTGTCCATTTTAGTGACAAAAATAAAATTTAAAAAAAAATCAGAAAAAATCCATTTGACAAAATTTTCCTGATCAAGAATAATGTGCATTGCACATGCTTGATGATTCAACTAGAAATTCACCCCACATGCTTAGTTATTCTGTATAATAAGTTCAAAAATGATAAACATGTGGGGTGGAAAAAAGAAAGAAAGCCTGAAACTCTCACAGGATTCTGGATTGGTTATTGATCAATGATTCATCACAGTTTAACTAAATTATTCTTTAAGATCTGCTGCAACTACTCTAAAGCATCAATTAAGTTGACCAAATCAAGATCAAATAACTGTGGACACTGAAGAATAGAAAGCTAATTATGCAATAGGATAAAGGAAATTAAGGCACTAAATAGAAAACAAGAAAGAAGGTTTCTTTGCTAGTTGTTTTTTCCCTCTTTCTATACAAATAATTCATCTGTCGATCAATCCCTGGATGACAAAATGGAATATCTATCCAGTTTGTCTTTAAATACCAAAATATGGTCCAGACAATTTACAAAACCTCGTCAAAGAGTTTGTCGAGGAATGGCACTAACGCTGTTGAAGCATGATCTCACTGCAATACCTCTTGAAGTTCAAACATTCTTCCGCCAGAAAGTCACTGCCAAAATGTTTAGATTAATAGGATAGGATAGAAGATAAAAGAGCATCTTCCCTTCCTCCTTTTTCCCATTTCAATCGTAGTGACAAGATGATTCAAAATATCAAAAACTTTTACACTACTTCTAATTCACAAAAGAAGAAGGGGGAAAAAAACACTTACAAGCTCCGCTCAGCCATTTCTGATGTTTCCCACCTGGGACTCCATGGATATTCATTAACAAGATTTGATTTGATGGGCACATTTTGATAATTAAAATGCTACACAACATAGGGAGAGACATCAGAAACAATTCAGTTTTGCTTTTGATAAAAGCATATGCAGAGAGAGCAATCTCTTTAGGGTGGCTCAGTTGGAATGCATATCACGAGACATAGTAAATTCGAGTACCATAGGTGAGAGATACTGATGAAATAAAACTTCTGTACATGCACTATCAGATGACTGCCATAATCCCATTACAAGATTGGTTACTAACCTGAGAACTTTGAAGCACCAAAGCTGGTTGTTGCTTTGGGAACTGAAGTGGTAGAGAAAAGTGAACCTACATGAGCAAAGACTCTTGTAAGAAATCAAGAAATGCAACGTGCTCATCCATATATAAAACCAAAAATGACTGCTAAGAGATTGACAACTAGACAGGATAAAGATGGCAACTAAACATTCAATAAAAACATGCTATCCACTCTCTGAAGCCAATTTAGCCAGGATAGGTAGAAAGAAAAAGTCAAATCACGAACAAAATATAAAAACAAAAGATTACTATATATATATATATATATTGGTGCAAAAAAACTTTGCCACAGAGAAGAAAGTTGATTGCAATCAGATATACGAGTCACTTTTTGCCTTTCTTCCACACAAAGACAATGAACATGAATATGCGTGTGCGGTGTGGTTTACATAAAGAGACGTAGCTAAAATATGGAAAGAAAAGAAAAATCTCCAGAGAGGGGATGGACACGTTCAACATTTCGAAAAAGCATATTGAGCAAACAGGAAGTACCGCATGTTTGTATATTCATGAATCATATAATAGTCTTATCCAAATGTATGGATCATCCTTTAAAAAGGCCAAAAAAGAAAGCAATTAAGTAGCTTTAAATTGTTAATTCTACTGTACACGTTCGTAGAAAGGCAAAAATGGAAGGTTCTTTTTGTGCATGAAATAAGAAAGTGACAAGATGGCTACCTTTCAGGTGAACTCGAGATTCTTGTGATATACCTCAAAGATGTAGCAAATTTCATATAATGTATTCTTTGAACATTGTCATGAAGGGAGATATTGCCAAGCACACTGATAATTGATCTTTCCGGTTACAGCGAAGAGCCATGTAGTTAGATTCTTACTTACACAAATGTAACTCCTATACATTACTCGCTGCTCTCATTATATTTGACAGCATTTACTTATCAGCCAAATGTAGCAATTTCACATTTACGTACGTATGCATTCTTTTAGGTTTTTAAGATTTGGATGTTTATACGTGACAGTAGTCAAGATAGTAGCAATTGGCTTTCACCCTAAAGGCTTTCCTTTTGAACTAAAGAGTCACACGTCTAGCTAATAAAGGTGCATATAACTACAATATAAAGACATCCTACCAGAAAAGTGAATGTCCCAGAGGCACATAGAAATGACACCTTCCTGCAAAACACCTGGAACGCAAACCAAGGAGGAATTCAGAGTTTCATGAAGTAGCTAATATACATGATCCATCTAACAACTGCAAAAATGCTCACTGGGTCGGCTTCAATTGGTCGTCCAAAAAGTGGAGCTAATGCTGTAATAAATTTCCTTCTAACTTCAATTAATGCAACAGCATCCTTAATCTGTGGAAGACTAAGAGTCGTATTGCATGAAATGCAATCAAGTAGAATTTTAAATGAAAAACTAGAGTTTAAATGCAGCTAACCTGATTTTCAAGCATCTCTTCTAAATTTGGCAGATATTCAGCCATGCACCTAAAGCCAGAATAAAATCTTTTAGATAGTATAATAGAGATATAAAGTTTTCGTTAGATCCCAAAACAGAAATTAGTAGAGGAAAGACAAACAAGAAGAAGATTCATGCAGACAGAATTATATTGATAACTTACATCCCATCTACCCATGAAGGAAGCCTGGAATCTTCAACAGAAAACCAAGACTTCAACTCTGGAGAAGAAACTAATTTTAGTCTAGGTGCTGATGGTGTAGTTGAATATTTTCTACCCACGGGATATATAACCTGCAAGCAATAATCCAGGAGGCGACTAACTTCCACTGAAAAGGGAAAGGCAACTAAGGGCAGACATTTAACTAAACAATACTAGTTTGTGGCTATGACAAAATTTACAAAAAAAATTCATTCTAGATTAGTCTGTAGTGGATTACATTTAGAATTTTCCTCAATAGTCAAAGAAACCAAACCAAAAGATTTCCTATACTTGAATCTGAATATATTAGTAGAAGCAACATTCTCCAAAAGGAATCAACACAGCATCTAAAAATCTATGCAGAGTTAATTTCTTGTATTCGTACTTAACTTCTTGTCAATTATGAGCAGAAGATGCAGTACAAAATTAACCTGCAAGTAAATCTTCTGCTGGTGTCGCCAGGTGGATCCCACAACCATTTTGTTTAAATCCATACCCAGTAAAGGTACAGCAAATTTCACCTCTTCTGGCTGCATTATGTTGTTATTAGCAGAGAAAAGAAAGTATGCATAGAAGAATTAGAAACATCAATAAATTCTTCCTGTCTGTTGTGTACCTTGTCAAGACCTGAAGTCATGCACATTTCGATTCCCTGCGACACACAAAGATGAAGCTTTTGATAATAATTCTTCAAAACCTTAGAAGTCAAAAAGTATTGGGAGTCCAATATAATCTTCCCAAGCAATAAGAAAAACTAGTTCCATGGAAAAAAACAGAATGTATTATATGTAATTATTACTTGATACATAAAATTTGACAAGAAATAATGTTTCTAAAGACAGGTAAGTAGCACATAAAAATCTATCTTTGGGAGAACAGTGGCTTGAAACTGTTATTAACGCCATGTAGGTTAAAGAGTAAAAGTAGCTGTCTTCTGATTAACGAGCTGATGAGACAATTGCTTACCAAGCTGTAATCAGTAACAAGTCCAAGAGTATGATCAATCACACTAGGACTGAGATATGGCTTAGATTCCAAAGGATGCAGTAAATGAAAATTTTGTGTAACGGGTGAAAACCTAATGGAGAAGGGCCATCAAGCCGCTTCAAGCAACAGCCCTCATTTCCACACAAGCAAACAAAGAATCTAATAGGATCAACCAAATAAATGACAACTCAAACTTTATTACTATCAGAGAGATATTAAACATCATGGTTGGAGCACTGCAGAGATAACTCGGGACACAGGTATAAAGCTCAGAACAAATATAAACTCTAAACAAAGAATACCCCATGAAAAATATACTACATTTGAAATTCAGTTAATAATACTATCGTGCTAAAAGTGGCAACCCCCAACACGATGGGTTCTCTATATATATTTAGAAAATGTACACCACCTAACATAAAGTCACACAAATGTATATACAATATAATATTTAAGCAAAACTCACCTCTCTTGATAACATTGTGCTGATTTCAAACTTCAACCTTTCATCGTTAACTTCTCCAACACGTTTCCTTTGGTACTCCCTATACAAATCCCTAGTCAATAAACAAACCAGCAACAAACTCAGTCCTGGCCGATAAAACCAATGTTTACACACTATAAAAATTCAAAAACAAACAAACCTAAGCTCGAGAATTAGAGCCAAGAGGTGAGAAGGGTCTCGGCTATTCCAATCAGTGAGAGCATTTTTAGAATCACCACCACTAACATACGGCCTAAAATGTTCATCTTCCGGGCTGAATATCACATCCGGCGGTGCCAGTGGATACAACGCATTGTATATCACATCCCCTAATAAAAATAAAAATAAAAAATCATAAAAATTGAAAGAAAATTACAGAAAGAGTAATCATAACAAGAAATAAATTTAAAATAACCCCAAAAAAACAAAAAAGGAATGCTGACATCGGATGTATTCGAGGCAAAAAGGGATAACAAAGGTAAAGTGATCGAGAAGGGTAGCGTTCTTGCATCCAGACCACATCTGCTCCACCTGAATATAAATTAATAATTATAATTATATTTCAGTTTTTTTTCCTCAATTTAAAAATGGACGGAAAAATTAATAATTAAAATGGTGAAAATTTACCTTAATGGAAAAGGGGGAGTGAGCAAAGAGGTAATTGAGTTGGGCGGATATGAGAGGAGGTATTTTATCGCTCACCATAGTCGTCTCTAGTTATATAGAATATTAGATGAAGCCAATGTTCGGAAACCTACTTGGGGCCGCGTGAAACTAAAAGGTGATAGCCGGCCGGAGAGGGGATGAAATCCGGCGAGCGTGTCTACAGTGTCAGCGCCAATCTCACTCTTTAACAGAAGTAGGGATCCGTTTTTGCTTTTAACGCTTGGTCTGATTTTCTTTTGGGTTAATTAGTAGTAGTAATTACATTTACCAACTAAACATTACTACTAACAAACGACTTGGTTTTTTGTCGTATTTGTAGATTTTGTGGTGTGGATTAAATGTTATGGAATCTATGATATAAGTTGATGTAAGTAAGATTTTATAAAATTTAATTTTGATCGCAAGGTTTACATATAGGGTCAAATACCGGATTTATGATAGTATTTTCCACTAAACAAACCTTGTCATTTGGTCAATTAACAAATACTCCTTGAATTAGAAATATTTCAAGGAATTTCCCTAAGGTTTGGGTTTATTTTCAAATAAACCCTTTTGAAATTTCGTCTTTTTCTTTTTTTTTTTAAACATAATTTTGTCCAATACCAGATCTTCGAATGCTTGCCTATAGCATCTTTTATCATCTCAATTTATTTTTTTCTGCACTAGTTTTACTATTTTTATTCAAATTTCATATGGGTCTTAATAGTGTAACATTTTTTTCTTGGTATAAACTTCGTCTGAAAAATATTAATTTAATCCCTTATCTTTGTAATATCAATTAATTTGATTCTTTATTTATCACAACAGATTAATTTGATCTTTTATTTTTTAAAAAGTGAATTAATCTAGTACCTATGATAGAAATTATGGACAAATTAATAGACCAAATCAAGTGAAAATCACGTGGCGTTAACCTGCAGTAGATATTATCAACGCCTCAATCACTTAATTAGTTTGTCCACAATTTTCGTCACAATGTTTAAATTGATTAATTTATTTAAAGGCGAGGGGCCAAATTGGTTTTTTATATAGATAAAATGATCAAATTAATTGATACATTAAAGATAAGTAATTAAATTGGTATTTTTCCCAAATTTCACAAAGTATTCAAAGGACATATTAAAAAGGGAGAATTTCTATAATCTTTTTACGGAACGGTTCCTTTATCTTTAAAAACATGTATAGTACAAGATTTTAAAACACATAATATTATACAGTATAATTATTTAAAATACAAAAGAATAATTTTAGAGTCGGTAGAATTTTTCATTAAAAAGATACCCCAACTCTAGAGGATCGAAACATCGGAAGATTAACATAATTTTCTGTGTAGTACAACTGTACCAAGATATTATTTGAAGAAATAAGTAAAACAATGAAGAGATCATCCAAGTGAAATTTCTGAACAATGTCAATTATCTATTTCCTTACTTGATACTTTTATAGAGATATTGGTACAAAATGCAGAAAAATGAAGCTACAATTCCACTCAACAAGAATTTTACAGAATCCAAAATCCATTATGGCTTGGGACGTAACTGATACATAGAGGGTTCCAAAGCTTCTCCCTTTCAATTCAGCATTTCTATGTACTGTACATGCTAAGTTTGTACTAAGAAAACTGTGCATGTTTCAACATTTCCCTTGCTCAATTTAGTGACCAAACCTGCAAACCAACATGCAAAGGGAAATAATCACTACCGGAATTTTTAAGGGACTACTATTACTATATGTCAAATTTTAATCGTAAAAAGGTGTGACTGACCTGAATTTTTCCATCCGAGGAACCAGCAAAAAGCATTTGTCCATCCATATCACAAGTTAATGATGTCAATTTCGTATTATTCCCAGCTGACATTCTAATATAACCAATCTTTGTTACTCTTTCTTTTAGCCATACTTCGATTATTCCACATTTTGATGCCGTAATTATGAAGTCACTGTTGACAGTTATCTTCTGTATGTCCAAACTAGTTACCAGTGTGCCTAGGACTGCCTTGCTGGGGAGAGAAAACACCTTCATATGCAAATATGTTGTGTCAAAGCAGATCAGATAAGTTCAATAATGTATGACAAACAGAAGTATACCAAAGGTTTCATTTGTACCTTTCCTGCTATTCCATCAACTGAGGAACCACCAGCAATTAGATAAACCATTGTTGATTTCCAAGGAGAATATGGTTTGTTTGCCTAGCAATTTCCTTGTACCGGTGTAGAATATGGTCGATGTCAGAGTTCTTATATCCACCTCCTGTCAATTGAATTATAACTTCAGTCTTGGGGGACAATAAAACACGTCACTCATTAAAATGAGAATTGTAGTTATGGTTAAAGAAGTGTACTTGTACGCAGTAACTGGTGCAACCGCAATAGATTTTATCGCCAAGCAAGGAGAGGCATTTGACATTTTTGTTAAAGTTTACATGCTTAGGAACCCCTGACCAATTGTAAACCTGCACAAATTTGATACTCGAAATGGGGCTTTTTATATTTTGGACATCTTATGTAGGAAGTAAAAGGTTTGCTGCACTGACCTTTACTCCAGTTCCTTGAGATGAAAAACATGCCAAGTTGTCATTTGCAGACAACTCCAGCACTGCCTCTTTAACATCATGGATTTGAACACAGTGAATTTCTTCTTGTTTGATTGCTCCCAGACCTGAATATAAGACTCACTTAGATTGTTTTGTTGATTGATGCATTGAATACTTGCGGAAATAGATGATACATGCTTGTCATGGGGATCAAGCAAATGCCATGAAAAGCAAATTCAAGAGCTCATATATGAGGCACCCTTACACCTAATCATTGAATCACAACTTCTTCAGCAGATATGTGATAATGGTTTGTGCAGGCTATTATAATCAGTTTCTGAACTTTCTGTTCCTTCTTATATCACACTTGGTTAGTCAAATTTCCATGTCATAGCCCAAAGGGTCGACTGCCTAAAGAGAATAAAATTTATTCCCTTTTGTTATTAAGTTCACTTACAGTTCAGCAATTTTGTTTTCTTCAAGTGCACATATAACAGTATGAAGTCTTACCCGGATGGTTTTATCCAAGGAGCCACTGAACAGTTTCGTACCAGATGGTGAAAGGCATAGACATGTGACTGCTTTTGTGTGCTCCCGAAATTCTTGAATTAACCGTGGTAACCTTCTTTCCCATATCCCACACCTGAATCAATTGGAATCATTAGAGAACAAGAAAAGGATCTTTTACATCATCAAAGCTCTGGGATTGCCCTACCAAAAGGGGATGAGAGTTGATAAAGTGTGAAAACAAGAAAGACAGGTAATGAAACACATGCAATATACTACTATGAGATAAGAATGAGGGGTGATGTCGTTGCAGATGGAGAGAATTAGACCCTTACTTTTATGGTTCCATCAGAATGGCTGCTTATGAGTAGACCTCTAGTGTGAAGAATGGAAAGAACTTCACCATTCATGGACACATCTAACTCTGGACCTTCAGCATAGGACCATAACTCTGCCTGAAACTTATCTAATTAGCGACACGGAAAAAAAATCCTGTAGGTGCTCCAAATTAGGGGATGCATAAATCATACTCACTGCATCAATGGATGGCAAGTTTATCAAAGCTTTCAACAAATCGTTGACCACTATGGAGTTTCGCTTGAGCTTTCTCAAGGTGTCTTTTGTACATGTTTTTGGCATACGCTCCCATTGCATTGAGTGCACCTTAAAGAATTTAAGCTTTGTGTAAGTAACTTAGCTGTAAGTAGTCAATGTTTTAACCTGTGGATTATCAGCTAATTGGATATTTTACCTGGCTTGGTAATAAAGCTTCTCAAAGAAAGGGTTGCCAAAATCTTCTCCTCTAGGTTCTTTGACGATTGCAATACATTTATAAACTGATCAAGCAAGCACTTTTGAGCAACATCTCGTATACCAGTATCAGGAAAACTGTAAAGCATATGGATGAGCCATGTGACCATGACAAGACAAGATTTTGCTATCTCCAGGGAATTACTCTTCAGGCCTTCCTCCAGAGCTCTGAAAATTGTTCCCTTCTCATGGTTGAATAGAACAAATGCCACTCTTTTCTCCCAAGATCTAGCAGCTCTATCTTCCTCTTCCTGTAGACAGTTATATAAATATTAACATTTTGAGATTAATGTTTCTGTTTGTGGATATTTCTGCATGTGAAATAGGAAAAACTTGTGAATATTTACAAAACCACGAGGAAGGATAATGTTATATACCAATGTTTCAGTGAAATCACTTTCATAAGTTTGTAGCTTATCTCCCTTCACCAAAGCATTGTAAGGCTGATCAAACCCTGAAAGCTTAAGCAACCAGGCTTCAATGTAGGACTTCCCTGAGGTGTTTATATACCCTGGAAGAGATGATAAGGCATCCACTGCTGCAATTTGCAAAGCTGGGAATTCCTTTCTATGAAGTGCTTCAATCAATGCCTCGATTGCATCTTCTCTGTAGATACTCATCTTCCGAGGTTCAACCTAAGAAGAATATAACATTTGAGAATCATGGTTCTGTCATCATAAGAAAAAACAGATGACTTGCAACAGTAACTGAGGAAGAATCCTCCAGAAGACAAACCAGGAGATCCAACTGAAGAAGAAGGGACGCAATGGCAGGTTTCTGCTCCATTGGAGCCATTTGTAGATAAACAAGAAGTTCGTGTGCATGTTACTAAATGCTCCTTCTTCTTTAATTATTTGCAGAATTCGGTTGCATAATGTTCTCCTGTATAACAGAAAGAAATGAGCTATCCTTTAAAGCTAAGTCTGTGTAGTACAATAGAAATACTAAATTCAGAGTCAACAGCAAGGCAGCATATCATACATTCTATAAAGTGATGTACTCATTTTCTGCTTTATGCTATTTCATTCATGAGACAGATATTTGGCATGTTGATTTGTAATGCCCACACTTCTGTTAAGAAATTTGGGGAGAAGGGCACTTCACATTACACAATATGAAATCACTATTTTACATGATATAAAGTTGAAATAAACAAATACTCAGTAAACTTTCAAAGCTTTAGTGCTATATCTTTTTTAATTACTACTTTGAAAAGAATATAAGTTGTCAAAGAAAAGAATAGTTTATTGATTTTATCAAAGCTAATAATTTTCTCGAGCTAACTTACTCTTATAAAAGAGGCAACAAGGTGTCACGTCCTGATTGCCTAGTTACTTAATAGTGGACCAAGTTATGTCAATCATAAACTAGACAATAAGTTGCAAAAATACTAGTGTTATGGAATTCCTTAGCAAAACTACCCTAAAAAAGGTGATAACAATAAAATACATCTACACTGGTTATGGTTGTGAATATAACAGAAAACAAGTTTACATCTGTTTCAGAACCCATGCGAAGAAGGAGACTAATTAATACTCTATATCCTTGATAAATCATTCACGAAGTTAGTTGACAGGGAGTAAAATTGAATTGGAATGTGATAAGCAGACCAAGTGGTGATATACCTGCTCAATTTCACTAACTCGGAGAAAAACTCTATGCATATTCCTCTCACACTATCATTTCCAGCATGAAACAATTCAAGAACGGGAGACAATTCAATTCTGCTGGCTACTGTATTTCTGCAACTCTTATCAGCCCGAATGCAGCATAAAAGTATTAACACACTCGACAGTCTTCCATCTACCCTATCCAGGCACTACTGTGAGCAAGGCAGGAATTGAACCAGCAGATATAATGTTCATAGCATTTGTCAACCTGGTGCTCTCATCACCTCCTGTAATTATCTGCTCGAGCAAAACTAGTGCAGCATCCTTAGGTGCTATTACAAATTGAGGATCATTAGGGTCTTCACTCTTGCTGGAAATGAGCTGGTTCAGAGAGGGTATGAGATTGTGAGCAGAGAGCTGAGAGAAAGATGGTCTTAGCAAGTATACAAGTATCGCCGCCTCTGCAAGACCATTTTGCATCAAAGTAGCAAGGCACTCAAAATCAGAGTCCACACTTGTAAGAATCTCTCCAATACTATCATCTGTGTGTATTAGCTGTGAAAGAATGTGAATTGTTGTTCTAAGAACTTCCCGGTTTAACGAGGCCGACAATATCTCGATAAACCCATTGACTATCGTTGGAGAAGACATGTAAGAATGAATGCCTGATTCAACCTTTGAGTCATTCCAAATCTTGGCAATGGTTAAGACCGCTCGTGCTTCACATTCTTGCAGATCCTCCGAATCACAGAGACATGAAATGTAAGGTTTTAATTCGTTGATGACTGTTTCCACAACAGCTTGGGATAGTACACTAGTTGGCGATGTAGACACTGCAGCTCGCACGAATCTTCGCGGTTTATGTTCTGTATCATTGTCCATTGTCCTGCAACTTGGATAACTAGTCATCTGGGAAAGAGTGGACTCTGATGACATCTCTTTTAAAGACGGTGTGCTTAAGTTACTTCTTGGAGTTTCAGCATATGACATCTCCTGAGCAAGGTCAGGATGCTGTTCCTTCCAAGATGTAATTAATCTTTTTAGGACATAGTTTGTTTTGGGCAGTTCAATGACTGAAAGAGGCTGCCGTGTAATGGGACAAGTTGTGTTTCCTCTATCTATCCACTCCTGAATGGCTCTTCTTTCATACGTCTGTCCTGTTTCAAGGGTAACTGGATCATAGAAGATCTGGCCAGTTATCGGGCAGACAAAATCTTTTAGGTGGCCTTGATTGAGGATTCAGCTTTTCAGATAAAGGTAGAGAGACAATGCTATGGGTTCCTTCATCACTTTCATTTGAGAAGCTGCCATTGATCAATGAAAAAAGAAAATGTATCATTGACAGTTCGGAATGAAAATATCTGAAATGCAAAGAATGAAATTCCCGAAATATAGTTTCTTGATGCTTGGCTTAATGTGGAGACTAAAGATTGCTTTCCCATTTTTGTCTCGCAAAGTCTGAGGGCTAATTTAGGGGGGTTGTCAATCTGCAACTCAATTACCTTTTCTCCAAGACTTGACTGCTCCGTCGCGAATGATTGATGCTTTTCCTCCCAGTTTTCTGCTGCTCCTGAGTTTCTAAGCTTCTTTCAGTAAACTCCCATAAAATCAAGTTCAAAGTAACATTAAAGAAATATATACTGAAGAAAAATACCAAGTAACTCGAGAAAACATACTGTCAGTTCATTATCAGGCAAAGAACTAGTGGTTGAAATCCGAGATTATTTTCTTCAGAATGTGGAGAATCAGGCAAAGAAGCAGAGGCTGTGCAATCCTTGGCTCTTGTGGACACTAAACGCAACAAAGATGTATGTTCCATTCTACCATGTTTGCCTTGCTTTGCAGGTGTCCCCTTCATTTTTGGAGAGTCCACAGGGGAGAAATCTGTAGGACTCCGGTTACGACTCTTTGCTCTGGTTGCCCGTACTATTGTAGCAGCTTCCACATCCTTGTTCACTATACTGTTGCTATAAGATGGTCCAGTTTTGACACCTCTGGCATTTGAACCTACATTCGCCTGAGGCTCATAATCAAACTCGTCTTCACTCTCTTCAGGAATTCCTTGCTGGCAATTGGGAACATGGTGAAGAACTTAATCAATAACATATTCTTATGCAGTGAAAGTAATGAAGTTTTACTCAATTACCCAAACAAACTGATAATCTTACAGTTCGATCCCAAACGGCATAGTCTTCCAGATTCTCATTTGATGAAGAAGCTAAATTTAATCTGCTCTTAAGTCAAAAGAAACCACATTGACACCACATTTAGCAACTTCCTTTCTACAGAACAAGAATAATTTCCAAAATATACTGGACATAGAATTGTAAAAAAATGAAGTCTCAAGTAAGGAAAACAGTTATTGCAACTATAACAAGATCAAAAACAGCGAAAATAATTATTGAAGGGAATCACACTTGTATACCTTGATGCTTCACTTGTATCTTCCTGAGCTTTAATAACTGGTGAAAATCCAGCACTCTTAGGCAAGATTGGACCAAATTTGACATAGTCAGGGATTTTATGGCTGACCTCATGCAAAGGAGTCATTGGTGGCTCTGCAATTGGTAGCATAGGGATCACCTTCTTGGTTGTTGCAGAATCATAGCTCATGCACTCCTTATAATACCTTGCATAAAGCCTCGTGTTCTCATCCAAGGATTGCCCATAAAGTTGTTCAAGTTGTTGCATTTTCTCAGCTTGATCAGGCCTCACAGATAAAATCAGTGATTCATTGGAAGTAATGATCAAAATCCACAGTAAAAGACAACTCATTAGAATCAGGAATCACATCCATCACTATCCTATGTCTCTCCTCCGAATACCATCCAATAATGGAGCTCATGTGTGGAAGAAACAACGATTTCCAAAGCTCAGGAGCAAAATCAATCCTAGAGAAAAAAGGGTCTATAATAAACATGTCCAAGATATGAAGAACTGCATTTTGAACATTATTTCTCAATTTCCACAAGTACGAAAGGTTCAAATGCGCCCATGCAGACAAATAAAAGTTAGGAACCCCTGCAGTTCTCTGACTAGTATTCAACATTGCACAAACTTGTAACATTTTCTCGGCATAATCCAATCTTGCCATCTTAGTCTCCATGTTAGATGTGTTGATTGCCTCTTCAAGGGCCTCAATTCCCCAATCCAGATTAGCCAGAACTGCTTGATCAGAATACCGAACTTCGGTAGCTTTATCAGAACTTCCATCTTCAGCTGCTAGTCTCTCAGCACAAGCTGGACTGTTCTTTTTGTAGAGTCCTTTGTTCTCTATCAATTAACCTATCTTGAATGAAACTCCCCACAGTTGTTATCAATGATCTCATTAAATCATTATTATCCATTTCAAACCTATAATTTCCGGCCATTTTTATTACTCAAACTCTCAAAACCAATCCAATAAGTTGCCTAATTCTTTTTTGAGTCAGCAGGTAAAATAGCATTTGACTATTAGTAACAAATTCTTGTACAAATTTACTACTAACAGAGACTAAAAACTAACAATAATCCAAAGTTAAAAATTTGATTAGTAATCATAAATTAATGGCTGAAACACTAGAAAAAAAATTCTTGCTAGAGAGACAGAAAAGAGTACTGGAGTTGTGGAAATGAAGCAGCAATATCTCTGAGCAGGTGTGTTTAGATTCTTTAGAATTCCAAGAAATCAGCTGGTGAAAACTTGTTGAATAAGTAAAAGAGCTTCAGAATTCAGATTGATCGATCACATCTCTTTGAAGGGTCATTCTGTGAAATATTCAGTTGTAGGTAGTATTCAGCAAAATTCGAAAGGCCAATGAATGGAGTATGAACAGTCACAGCAATCTCATTCAATTCAAAGGCAAAGTGTAACAAAGAGGAAATGGTATTGATTTAGACATGTTTGAAAAGGAAGCCGGCCTTATTTTAGAGGCAGTAAACTAGCTGCCGGCCACCTTTGGATTAAGCTCTGTAATCATCAACGTTAAACAACATCTAAGTAACAGCAAAGCGTGGACTGGGAAATTTAGTACTCCCTGGTTTCATAGTTTTAAATTGATATACAACGATTAAAAATACTTATAAAATTATATAAATTAATAAAAAATAATTAAAATTAATTAAATTATCTTCTTATATTAAAATTTTTAAATACCTAACTTTAGGTATATGAATATGTCAGCAAAGTTTAAAATATATATATATATTTTTAATACTTTATTAAAAAAATTATTTAATATTTTTAAAAATTTCAACATAAGAGATAATTTTTAAAACAAAATAAATTATATAACGCAACAAATAAAATTAAATAAAGGAAGTAGTACTATTTGTTGGAAAATATTTAGATAGATTCGGTCTTTAGCGTCACCTGTAGACCTTATAGTCATGATTAAATATTAAAAAATATTACTTCACATTAGCCGATATCATAAATTTTCTAAAATTTAATCCACACCACAGAATTTACAAATAAGATAACAAATCGGAGAACCTAAATATTTGTTGAATTTATTTAATGTTACCTACGACAGCTGTGTTTGTCAGCCTACAACTTGGCGCGTGAGAGTATTAATAAATATTTTTCGTTCTATTTTATTTGATATAATTAAAATTATATAAAGATATAATTTAAGAAAAGTTAATCTTTGACCTACTGATAAATATTATTTTTATAGTTGTTTCTCAAATAAAATTCAAATTTTGTTAGTAGTTGATTTTAGAATTCTAAATTTTGAAATAATTTGTAAAAGTAATTAATGATAAATCATGACTTCACATTAATGCTATTTTTTGAAACTTACATAAAAAGTAAAATAGATAAAATGACCATTATATATTTGTTATTTTAAGAAATGAAAAATAATTTGAAACAAATTAAAATATAAATAATGATAGATAAAATAATAAGATGGGAATAGCAATAATAGTTAAATGATTGATAGATGACACAATTGAATTGTGGCTTATTGGCATTTTTGGAATTTGGGTCAAATTCATTGAAAACGTCAAAACTTTCTTTTGAGTAAGACAAAATCGTTTTACGCGGTACTTATTCAACTTTTTGATCACTAATCAGGAGTATACATTTGGTGGGAGGGTATTTTTAAGTAGTTTTGTTGTGATAGAGTGAGCTAATACTATGGTAATAATTAATCTTGATTTGATTCTTTATGAATTTGAATATTTCATTGAATTTTGATTTGTCTAGTTATTAGAACTGAGTTTTGAGCTTTGACGGAGTGAAATTTGAGCTAAGCTCATATTGGCTTCATTTTCTTTTGATATATATATAAATATTAAAATTATGTTCTACAATGACTTCTTATATTAATTTAGGACATTAGCTATAAATGCATGTTGTGTGAGCATAGTTTGAATCGCAAATATCATTTTTATACATATAATGTCCATCCACAACTGATGGTGTAAAAAAAAAAATTATACCGATACACATAAAATATTAAGCCTAATTGCTTTTGCCCTTGTCAAGTTTTTCACAAGTTATTTACAATTTGCTGAATTTTATTTAAAAGAAAGAAGAAGAAAGTAATAATTAACGGAGAAAGGGCTAGATAAAGCCCAAGACGAAACAAGACAAGAGCCCAACTATCCAAGTCTGTCAATCTCCTTTGCTGATTAGGCCTAATTGGTACGAAAATGTATGATGGGCCGGGAGATTGAGATTGAGATGAGATTAATATATATATGTATGTATATATAACTAATAAAATATTCATTGGAAGCGATTAATGAGTTGAGTCTGGATTTCATATTAATTAAATTTGGAGATAATTGGTGTTTTCATTTGGGATTCGGTTGAATTTAAATGGGTTATATGCTGGGTAAAAGCAGAAATATAAAGATATCCAAATCCCAATCTAGATTATCAGAAGATTAAGTCCCCTAAAGATGTCCAGCCATTGATTATTTTCAATTTGACTTTGACATAGGATGCATTTGATGATCTTTTAATGATCTGCAAATCATAGCTAGCTTGTGAAAATCCTCTCGGGATGCTAGCTGTACCACAGACAAAATATATTCCATTGTTGTGGTTTTCATTATGAATTTAGCATTACCGTATAAAGTCACGAAATGATAAATTTATCGATATATCATTATATGTATAAAAAAATATTAATAAAATCTGATTAAAAATTTAAAATTAGATGTCGATGGTTTATTATAAATTTTTCGTATCAATTGATTTTGATAAATAATGTTAAATTTTTAGTCACGTAAATAATTTTCATTAATTTAATAACTCCTTTATCATTAAACGGGGTTAGATAGTCTAGTCAAATTAAAGACTAGGAAGGAACTATGAATAAAGTTGCTAGTCTTCAGGAGGTCCATCCATTACAAATTTCCGCAGATGCATGGGGAAATTCTTATATGTGTCCAGTTTACGGTAGGTGTGACAAATTTCTTGATTCACATTTATTTATATCACTCTAACTCATTAAAATAAATTTTTTCAAGTGATATTGGGTGATATTGATAAATGTAGACTAAAGAATCTATCTCATCTACCGTAAATAGTATCCATATAAAAATTTTCTCATTTGCCTGACCACCACCCCCACTGTATAAACTATAAACTATAAAGTACTCGTAATAAAACCAGAAACACAAACATCGTCTTGAATTAGTGATCAAAGAACCTCTACCCTTGAAATATATTAAAACAAACAAAGTTGTTCAAAATCTGATGCCTCGAGATATTTTTTGGTCTAACTTTCAACGTATCCAGATACAGAACTTGTGTAATGGAAGAATACAAAATGCATTGATTTATTTTAAGTCTTTAAGAGACCCCTTTACTAACCTCTTTTTTTTTTTTTTTTTTTTTTTGTTGGGTTCCTTTAATCATTCAAATCTCAAGCATCATATTAAAAAACAAAAATAAAAATAAAAATAAAAATGAAAGGAGTATTTTGCATTCAAACAACATAAACAATTGAAGTGGTATCGACTTTGGACGGCCAATACTGCATTTACATTTAGTGGAACCGGTTCAACGAAAAGACGCTCTCCTGGGACCTTCCTGGGAATTATTATTATTATTTTTAAAGGTAGCGTTCTATATCAACTGGTGCGTATCTTCAACTAAAGATAAGGGGAAAGACTTAGGTAGAACTGGTATTTGATCTTACTTGTAAATTTTGTGGTGTTGATTAAATGTTATGAAATTTATGACATAAGCTGACGTAAGTAAGATTTTATAAGATTTAATCTTGACCGCACTTGTAGACGTTGTGGTGTTGATTAAATGTTATGTAATCTATGACATAAGTTGATGTAAATAAAATTCTATAAGATTTAATTTTGACGCAGAGTCTCCCCCACATGTGAATCCAAAACTGGATTTATGTAAGTTTTTTAGAAAGATAAGATACAACAAAAGGTGAAAAACACCTTTAATCCCTACTATTTGGCCTATTGATTTTTTTAGTGTTTAAAATTTTACAAAAAATAAATTTCGTCTCTATCTTTTAAATTTTAGTATCATTTTATTCTTCTCCATCTTTACACCAACAAACATTTTATTCTTTACGTGATAAATTTTAAAAAATTATTCCCTATCTTTTATTTTCTCTTCACCAAACCAACAGAAATGACTCTTTCACATCAATTTTAATTATTTATTTTTCTGTCCATTGTCTTAATTTAATAGAAATTTATAAATAAGAGATGTGATTTATTTTTAATAAAATTTGAAAACTAAAAATATTAACAGACCAAACCATAAGTATTTTTTTTACCCATACAACAAATAACAGTAGCAAAATTATAAACGAAGGATTCCAAAGATAGGAGTACTAAAGATTAAAGACAACAATGTAAACAATTACTCAAGCCAATTACATGTTCAACGAATTTCATCATCAATCTTCCCATCACAATTTGCCATTTAATAAGACAATATATATTCCCAGTATATCTATACATAAATAGATTAATTGAAAAAAAATTTGATGTATTATTAGATTAAAAAAAAAAATCAAATCCGATTAATATATTTAAGTTTTTGGGTGTTGGTTCTCTAACCTAAATAAGAACAAAGCCCATTAAGAGGATAGCAAAGCCTTATCCTTACCCAATTGTTTGGAAGGAGGCCCATTAGCCATTAGGGCATCTGCTGGAGAAAATTCCAGATCCCAGAATCCGATTCTTTTCTGGGTCCCACCAACCATCGCACTAACCGACAAAAATAGCGCATGACATGCACGTGGAGGAGGCTTCACTCTCTCTTATCTCCTCTCTTTACCATTCCTGCTATCATCTGAACGTCACGTGTAAAAACCAACGGCCACGATCAAAGAGATCAAGATATTTCTTTTCTCCTCGGTAATATAAAATACCCCCTCGCCGCAGCAATCTTCCTCGTCCCAATCCATTTACTCTTCACTCGTTGACTCAGTCCGATTCACGAGTTCACTACAAAGTCTAGTTCTCTTGCTACCATGCCGAACCCTAAGGTATTTTTTGATATGTCAGTCGGCGGTCAGCCCGCCGGCAGGATTGTTATGGAGCTGTACGCCGATACGACTCCTCGTACCGCGGAGAACTTCCGTGCGCTCTGCACCGGCGAGAAAGGCCCCGGAAAGACCGGAAAGCCATTGCACTACAAAGGATCAACCTTCCACCGTGTGATCCCCGGTTTCATGTGCCAGGGAGGCGACTTCACCGCCGGAAACGGCACCGGAGGCGAGTCGATCTACGGATCGAAGTTTGCGGACGAGAATTTCGTGAAGAAGCACACTGGACCAGGGATTCTGTCCATGGCTAATGCTGGAGCTAACACCAACGGCTCCCAATTCTTCATCTGCACTGCTAAGACCGAGTGGCTGGACGGCAAGCACGCGACATTGTCGTCTTCGGCCAAATTGTGGAGGGTATGGATGTTGTGAAGGCCGTTGAAAAGGTTGGCTCGTCGTCTGGAAGGACCTCGAAGCCGGTTGCGATCGCCGATTGCGGCCAGCTTTGTTAGATCTGGTGTTGGGGGTATTTTGGTCTTTTTAGCTTTTAAGATGGTCTCAATTTGTAATAAGGATTGTGGTGTTTTTCTCACTGTCTTTCAGTTTCTTTACGTGTTTTAAGTATGGCGTTTTAATTTTGAGACTGACCATTTTAATTACTAGTACTATTATCCATGTATGAAATAATTACGGTTGCTATTAAAAGAATTTTAGTATGTGCAAGTAATTTATATCGGCGGCTTTGATAACACTTGAAAAAGATAAAGATCATCAATTGATTTAATTGGTAAAGGGGGAACAGTCTGAATATCAAAGGAGTGAGTTCTAAATTGGGGATGAAATACACTCCTAATTCTGGAAGGTTTACTAGAAAAATAAAATAATTGTTGTGAGCTGTTCTAAGTCTTGAAATTATAGGAATCACCAATTCGTAATTATAGAAATTAAGTTTTTGATTTTAGATGCAAATCACCGAAACCAAATTCCTAAAATTATGCGAATTACCAATTCGTAAAATCAAATTTCATACTCTTTATAAGAATCACTAATCCTAATTGGTGATTATAAAAATAAAATTTTTAATTTTAGATATTTAAAATTTGTAAATTTTGTAACTTTACAGTTATATAAATGTACTGTTTAATTTATGGAGACAATAGTGATGCCACCACGTTGATGCCTTAAAAGATGGCCTCTTTCCTAGGCTTTACGCTTAAGAAATTTAGTCGACTTTCGGCCCAATAACCCAACCAAAATTGAATGCTTTTTGGGGGAAAAATTGTATCAAAATCAAGGATATTGACAATTTGGTACGGCATACTAGCAGGTCTATTAAATTGATAATAGCATGGATATTTATAACATGCGTAATCGTTTATATTAAGTTACCAAAATAAATATGTATTCATCCCTTGCTAAGTATTTTATTCTTATATGGTTTAGTATTTTTCTGTAGGATCAATCTTACTTAAATTGTTAGTGTGGGAAAAAATTTTGTATAAGGAAACACAAAAGCATATTTTTTTTTTTGGTATATGTAACATGTATCCGTTTGTTTTAAAAAACAAGGTTTTAGTTAAAAGCCAATATATAAATAAAGCGCCTCAAATCTTTTATGCATCATACAATTTTGTTAGTCTTCTCCTCTTTATCAAAAAAGGAAAGTTAAATTCAAAACCCAATGAAAGTTAAAATTGAGGTAAAGAGATCACCAAGAGTCAAAAAATGTCTTGCATTGGCCCAATTGGGAGGTTGAGGGGAGGTCCTTGAAGATCAAAGAGTAATGGAGATCTCCCTTCCCCCTCCCCTCACACACAAAAAGGAGAAAGATATGGAACCACAAAGGATGGATGAGACACTCAGAGGTGATTAATTGTTTTGAGCTGCTTTTGTTGGTAGTGGGTAGGGTTGTGTACAATTGGGTTGGACCGACTAGTTCAATCGATTAATCATGAAAAATAGTGGGTTGAGTGTCAAGTAAAAAAAGTTGGGTTAAGTTTGAATTTACAAATTAAATCTGATTTAATTGTGAGTTGATTTTAAGTCACACTAAGTTCAGCCTATTATAAAGCTCGGTCCGAATAATTTATTTATATTATATAACATGAAATATATTGTACATTGTGTGTTAAACATTTATTATATAATGATTTTATTGTATAATTTTGTATATATTAGGTGATATTACTTAAATAGAGTTATATATGTTTGAAATATATAATTTTAATTTTAATTTTTTTTAAAAGAGATGTTGTGAGTTTATGCTGATCCGATTTTAATCCGAAATCTACTTAATTTTGTGAGTTGAGAGTGAACTTCAAAATTGTGAGTTTTTGTGAATGGAATTTGGATTGACCTTTGTTATTTTAAAATAAACTGAACTTGAGCACATAGAAATTAGCTCAAATAACCCAATTGATTCAGATAGGCCTAGCAGTGGGAATAAAATAGTGACTTATTAAGGGCACTTTTGATATTTAGGAGGAAAAAAAAAAAAAAAAAGCTGCTTTGCATTATTGCAGTCTTTATAAGTTGAAGTTTTTTCACTTTTGCTTTTTTTTTTTCTTCTAATGAATATAAAAATATTGTTTGTCACAAGTAATTGGTAAATCAATTATTTGTTTGTCACCCTTGAAAATTTTCTATCTTGATATATATATATATATATATGCAACTTATTTAAAAATTTAAAACAGTTATTAATTACTTTTCAATCTATGTAAAGAATGTTTAGTGTTGTACAGAGCATTTGGTATGCTTTGGCCTTTGGTAAAAGAAATGAAAATTTTCATTTAAAATTGTTCAATCATGAACGTTCTCATGAAAGATGAAACATTGACAACCTAAGAGTCATACATACGGACAACTGCAATTGCGGTAGTTAAAGCGCAATTATTAAACGTCAGTAGGTTATTTACCACTGAATTCACTCTCATGCAACTGTTTATCTTTTCTTAAACATTGAATTTAAGGTGCAAATAAAATTCAATAATACCTCTGTCATTCGTTTTATTATTTATTTTATATTTTTCCTGATTCTTTTATTCCCTTCGAAATTCCCATTTGAATTACTATGCAAAAAAGTAAATAATGTTATTAGTACTTAAATTTTTGACTAAATTTCATTTTGATATCTCATGTTTTAATTGTATTGTTTGAATATCTCATTTTTATAAACAATGTTTAATTGGTACAATTGTTAATTTTTAATGACCATAAAATACTGGAGATCATCACGCACTTATTACTAGAAATCAACAAGAGTAATTTTAGAACACATTTTGAATTGAAATTTCTTAGAAATTTCAATTCTAATTGTATAAAATTAAGCAATAAATTTTTCTGGACAGCTTTCACTCTCAATGAAAAGGTCAAAAGATTTAAAATGATGGAATTCCACTTTATCTTCATGGTGTAATGTGTGATCTCTCTGTACCGGGCCATGGACCGAGTCAAGTTATAACATTCAAACATAAAAATCGATCTGGAATTTTATATCAGTCATATATACACGTGTCATAAATTTCTGTTTGTTTTTCTTTTTATTATTTTTTTTAAAATAGAGATTATTATAATTAAATATTTAAATTGAAAAAATTTTACAGTCTCTTTTAAGTTATTATTTTTTTATATTTTAAAAATTTATATAATATAATATTATGTATTTTAAAAATTTATACGGTATAAATTCTTAAAACTAAATGAAGAATTCCATTATAAAATTCTCCTTTAAATTGATGGGTAGTAAATATCATGTGAAGTGTGAAAAGTAGCAGATTCTAAAATGCTTGGCGTCTTCAATGGGGCATGGCAGTTGACAATTGTTATGGAACGGGTACGATAAGATTAATCCAATAGCAGTAATCCACGTGGGCAATTCAACTTCTTCACGTCTCATCCAATAAAATGGTTGACTTTCTCCCCACCCCTTTTTTGACATATTTGTTTAAATGACTAGTTTAGGACACATGACCCGTAAGGTATTTTCTGGCTAAGGTATGGATTTATGTTTTAAATTTTGCCGAAATTTGTCAAACATTTTAATTTTTTAATAGTGTTTAGTTAAATCTCTTTTTATAGAGGATAAGGGAATATCTTATCAAATAAAATATCAAGTGATATATTTAAAATAATAAAATTTTATTATTTAAAGTTGTGAATTTAAAAATAAAATAAATTGATGAGTTATTATTTAAATGTTAAAATCTCATTGGTTTTGAAATATAATTTGACATGCCACTTGATAAATTTTTTTTTATAATATAATAAAGTTTTTTGTGTAGAATAATAGATTAGAATGTTACCGATTTGAAGAAAAAAAAAACTAGTTTAGCACACCCTTTTACAAACGAAACCTTAAAACTACCAATAAAATGGAGAAAAATAACGTTAAGATAAGATCTAATTAAAACACAAGGATCTAGTAATTGAATATTTGAATACTTAACAAAAAAAACTTGAATATTTGAAAGCAAGCGTTATTGATTCTTATAATTAAAACAAAAATAATTGAACTGTAAAGAGTAAAGAATTTTGAACATTCCCATTTTCGTTCAAAAGGTAAAAGCACAAAGAATAGTAGACAGCATAAATTTATGCGTAAATTTATGAGTTTTAATGGACCCCAGATATGTCTGACCAATTCAATGTAAATGCCGTGTTCGTATAAACTGACAATTATATCCCTTGTTTTGTATTTGGTTAAAGCTTATCACTTACCTTAATACTACCTTTTGGCTTTGCTACATTAAAATACACAAAGTATTGTTGGAAAAGTCAAATTTGTGATTTTCTTATTTAGGGCTTGTTGTACAGAATTAGGTGGTCATTAAGCCAGATTTCTTTTCATTCTTTTTGTCTTCACAAATCACAACTACATATTGACAACTAGAATTATATGGACGAAATTAGATCTCATTAGTGGGATCATGATGAGCTTATTTACCTATTTATAATCCGTGTCTTATATGAAGAATTCGATAACAACCTAAATTAAATTCTTTATCAATTCATCTTATTCAATAACAACACAAATTAGGGAGACTTTAGTTTGGTGGAGAAATTAACCAAGGTTGGTATTGTACAAATAAAATATTATGCAATTAAATTTATTCTAGTGGAAAAGTTAATGAAGTTTAGTTTTGAATTGTTGTACTTGTAATCTTGGTTTGTGTTACTATCATCAAAAGACGAAGTATTTGAAACTTGATAGTACTAACCTTCTCATGAGGACAAATATAACTAAGGGACGTTGTTGATAAATATATTATCATGCCAAGTGGCCAGGTTTTGAAAAAGACATTAATTTGGATTCATCAGTTGACATATTTATTGCAGTATAATTTTTTAGGGAAAAAAAAAAAAAAGTGCAAAGGAAGAAAAATAATGAATAGTATCATTTAGATGATTGATATCATAAAAAAATATATTTTTAAGGGTGTATTTATTTGAAATGAAACGACGTATTTTGGAAAATAATTTTCTTATTTTTTTGTGTTTGGTTCCTTAAAATTTTAGGAACGAGAAGATTTACAGCAACAAGTCTAGTCCGCTGAAAGTAAAATAAAATGTTGGTCGAAATCAGCCGCTGATTTTGCTAAAAATTTCTCTGCCATATCGCCAACAAATTGCTGGCAATATTTTCTTTTATAGTTTCCTCCTATTAGTGAATTTTGAAAATTCTTGGTGCCTACTAAACTAGTGGATTTCCATAGAGAAAAATTAGATTTAGTTGAAATTGGATCCAACAATTGATATCTACTTTAACATGGGATAGTTGTACTTTATTTGGAAAGAGCAAACTTTTGATAGTATTAGTCAAGCTTAAATTGTGCCGAAGTTGGGGGTGGCGAAAGTGGGTGAAGTAGTCGGAGACAGTGGACGGTGGGTTTTTGAGGTTGAGGTTTCAATGATAAATGGTCTCTCTCTTCTCTTTTTTTTTTTTAGTTTGAAAACTATATTTTCCATGAGGTTAATCAAACAACAGAAAATTATTGAAAAATTATTATTTTTCTGGTAAAAGATTTTCATGGAATATATTTTTCATAAGAAAACATTTTACTTCCAATAATATTTACACAAGACAGTACTTAATAATTTCTTATTGTATTAGTATAACATGTAGCATAGTATTCAATGCTATCCAGTGGCATAAAGAATGTCTAGCATGTATGCCAAATTTGAATTCGTCAGTGTAGCAAATACTAGTATTAAAAACAAAATAGTCAAAATTGCATAATTTTCCTCTGCTCATTAGGCTAACAAAATAAAAAAAGAATTCTTGAAAGTTGGATGGTAGTTCTCAAGTTCCTAACCCACACAAGACCAATAAGACCATTATTTTGGTCAACACTAATACTCGTTTTAAAAGTGGAATAGTAGTAGTATGATCATTAATAATCAATTTCATCTTTTTCCTTGTAGGATTAGGATAACCAAGAGAAGGGCAAATTTGTAAAACAACAACCATTTTTAGCCCCGCCCGTACCCACAAGCAGCAAAAGGTAGGCGGGACTGACTTCATATAACTGGTTCATAAATTACAAAGTCGGTGTTGAAATATAGACAGTCCATCGGTCTAGCAATATTTTTATATTATTATATTTACATATATATATTATATGTGTATAAATAATTTTAAAATTTAAATAATTTATAAGTGACGTGTATTTAAAGTTGACGACTTAACAAATTTTATAAATTCATAATATATGAAAGATTTATTCAATTACAAAATATATTTTTTTTAAATTATTTAATTGTTTATAATATTTATTTTGTACAATGAGAAAAAAAAAGTTTGTTCCACAAAATAAATCACCGCTCAAAAACAAAGACTTTTGTGCCCATGAAAAGTACTGTTTTATCAATTCGTCATCCCAATTCCCCCATTTCCATTTCCATTTCCATTTCCATTTCCATTTCCACCCCCACTAAATTTTAATTTTTTTAAATTAAATCCAAAAAAAAAACAGTCAAGCTATAAGGGGTTTTTGCCGACTCTCTCATCTCCCTTTGGACCCTTTCCCTCTCTTTCTTCTTATTCTTCTTCTTTGGGTTTCCGTGTCCGCGTTCCCTAATTTCTTATAACTCAGTCAGCCATTTGGGCTCATCTTCATTTCTTGAATCTTGATATACCTCACGATTTGCTAAAATGTTAAAATTTACCTTTTATTTATTTTTTTTTTAAAATAACCATAATAGTACACACATTTTTTTTCTTTCCTGCTAATTGCATCTGTAAGTGTCAGCGCTGCCAATTTTCCTGCATATTTTAGTTTTTTTTCTGATTTGGGTTGCTGACAAGTTTCAATCTTTTTCATTTTGCAGGTGTGAAATTGGATAAAGATTGCTACTTTTTTGTGGGATTTTAGAAGTTTTGTTCTTGAGAGCACATTGAAGAATGGGAGGGGTATGCTCAAGTGGGATGAGCAAGAGGAGAAATGACAAATCAGAGCATGAGGTGGGAAATCATGATCATCAGAATAAGGGTGATTTTCTTCTGGGTTTTCTGGAAAGCTCAAGTCTGGGAAGAATTCAGGGGGAAAGCAGCAGAATAAGATTGATGATTCTTCATATGCATATCCTGATTTCGATGCTTTTGAGAAGAGTTCTAATCTCTATGATTCTGGTGAATTGCAATTATCTATTTCCAAAGAATTGAAAGCTTCCACCCCTGCAAGGACTCAAACTCTTGCCAAGGTAGATAAATGCCTTCTCTCCTTTTATACGCTTACATTTTTAACTCTTTGATTAAAGGTTA
Organism: Cinchona pubescens; assembly: GCA_025175665.1. Taxonomy (NCBI): domain Eukaryota; kingdom Viridiplantae; phylum Streptophyta; class Magnoliopsida; order Gentianales; family Rubiaceae; genus Cinchona; species Cinchona pubescens. The sequence goes on from JANKKI010000012.1 coordinate 764,003, forward strand.
TGAGTGATTATCAGTGGTTGATTTTTTGTGAAAACAAAATTAGGATTGGGAAATATGGTACTAAGTGGATCAGTTGGCTTCCCTTCTTAGTATTAGCTTTTGCAGACCACAGAAGAAATGAATGAATTTGATGCAGTAGGATGAAAGTGATTAACTGTTCAGATTAGTTGTAGTTCAAGTGTTTTGTTCCGAGCAGAGAGATCAAGGATCAATTGCTGGAATTGTTAGTCTTCTCTGGTGCTATGTAGCTGACTTTGGATGTTAGAGGGAAGATATTGACGGTAGACTCATTTGCCATCAGCTCTCTGATGTTGGTAGGGGGAAAAGTTGATAAAAATGTCAAGTCTTTGGGTATACAAAGAAAACATAAAGAGTGATAGTATTCAAATCACTTGGGAGAAAAAATTTGCACTTTTTCATGACTGCTTGCTATATGCTGGAAATGCCAGGGTGGTTCAAAGATTGTGACCTGCCTGGGCCTTATAATAGTTAGGCAGTTCATTCACAATGAAAAGAAAATGTCTTTCTGGGATGCACCTTTGACAGGATGATTGATGTTTTCTTTAACACGAGATATTTACCATAAATTCCGAATGAAAATTATGTGACTGTGATTTTAATTTCCATTTCTGATTCTCATTGTAACAGGGGCCTCAAGTAAGTTCATTTCTTGGAAAGGCCGGCATAGCAGGATTAGAAAAAGCAGTTGAAGTGCTAGACACATTGGGTAGTAGCGTGTCAAATTTAAACAACAGTGGGTTTATTGGTGGTATGGCTTCAAGAGGGAACAGAATATCTATCTTGGCATTTGAAGTTGCTAATACTATAGCCAAAGGAGCAAATTTGTTGCAATCCCTTTCCGAAGAAAATATTGACTTTCTGAAAATGGAAATTCTACTTTCAGAAGGGGTGCAAAAACTGGTTTCCACTGACATGAAGGAGCTGCTCAGCATTGCTGCTGCTGACAAAAGGTTACTAGCATCTCTCTGGACTCTATCCTATTCCTGCTTTGATTCTTTTCTAGTCGATATGGGTGTATACTAATTCATTCTGGGTTGGGAATGAAGAAGCTTTCTTATGTCTTTTTTGGCTTCTGCATTTCGTAGGGAGGAATTTGATGTCTTCTCCCGTGAAGTAATTAGATTTGGAGATCTGTGTAAAGACCCACAGTGGCACAACCTAGGTCGATTCTTTTCGAAGTAAGTTGGATTGCTTTAACCTTTGCAAGCCTGCTTTCCTCAGTAGAAGAAGGTTCAAAAGATTGCTCATTTTGCTCTTAACGTGTCAGGTTGGACTCGGACCCTATAAATCCTAAGCAACCAAGAGAAGAGGCAGAAATGACAATGCAAGAATTGACATCACTGGCTCAACATACTTCTGTGAGTGTTATTCCTGTTTTACAGTTTTGTACTCTATTACATGGTTCTCAATATTTTTCTTTAAGAAACATGTCATGTCTTACTGCATTGCTGTTGTTCAGTGCCTGTTATGCTACTAAAATTTGTTCTAAGAACAGGCAGTCCTTGTAGTTCAGCATTCTTCTTTTGTGAGAAAGCTTTCAGACGTGTAAATCACATGTATACTTTGGAGGGACATATTTTAGTATGTGTCAAGCTCTATCCTTCACTGATTTTTGCCCTATTGAAAGAAACTTAACAACTCCTTCCTGTTTGGTCACTTTGCTGTATTGCAGAATAAAACTGTATCCTATTTAACTGTGAAACAAATTTTGTTTACTGATATTATGTCCAAGGTGTAATGAAGATGGGGGATAATTTCATAGCTGATAAAATTAGTTGAGCTGGGTGCAACAATATAATAGAAGATATTCAATTTGCTAAAAGGCAGCTTTTACGGTCATTATTACCATTTTTTCTTGTTAACACCTGCTGTGTTCTTTCTTTCTTTTCCAAGGTTCTTATCAACACTTCATTGTCATTGTAATCTTGTTGCATTCAAACTTTACGTGTGTAGTGTGTTGCTATGACCAGTTAAGTATGCAATCCTTTAATATGCTTGAACAAAGTTGCAAAAGAAAATTTGACATCACTAAATTAATTGTTCATAGATACCTGTTCTCTTTGACTCAATCGTTCAACAAGAGAGAGACATTTCCATTTGTGCCTAATTTATTGAACAAAGTAGAAGTCTGTATTTCATCTGCATTTTGACTGGTGAAATTGTTTGTTTGCTGCAGGAATTATATCATGAGTTGCATGCTTTGGACAGATTTGAACAAGATTATCGTCGGAAACTTGAGGAAAAGGGAAAGAACATATTTATCAATTAATTCACCAGAATCATAGAGATGAGAAATATGTTCTTTCCCTTCTTCAGTTCAATATATGCATGTTTATCTGATCTTTACTCATTACACCAAATTTTCTTAAAACTTGTACTGCTGACCTTTAAAGTTCTAGACATTTTGTAAGCCTTTTAAGGATATAATATTCAGGGGCTGCATAGCTTTGATAAAAATTAAACTAATTTGCTCATTATTTTCATCTTAATTTTTTATGTACCTCTCTTCAAACTCATGTTTGGATCTGCAACATTCTCTGCATTATTAACAAAGATTACCATGCAAAACCTGTTTTGATATGTATTTTATTCACCCTCGCTTCTTATTGGGATCCATTGTGTAAGTTATACAACTAACAATGCAAAGTTTATAGTTTCCGTTAGATTTTATGGCTCGTAGAGCAGTAGAGGAATATACGAGTATGTAAGCAATGCTAAGGGCAAAAGTAGGCATTGGAGTAGTTAGACAAGACCATCCTATGTTTGCTTTTTGTCTCAGATCTGAAGTGGTGCTCATGGATAAAACTTTTTGTGGATTTATGTGTTCTACTGAAGTTTCTACATAAATTTTACTTCCTTTTGGGCTTCTGAAATAAGAGGTTTTCATGAAATTTGTTAATGGTAACACATTTTTGTCATCTGGTCATGTCGATGGTAATCGAAGTGTCTCACTAAGTTATATAGTTATATACAAGTTTAAAACTTCCTATATGTGGAATTTGTTTCATTTGCCTACACCTCTCTTGTATAGCTTAGCTGCAATTGCTTACGTTCTGTTCTTCCTCCAAATTGACTCATTATACGGCTCTTTATTCCAGTAGGTATCATTTGCTTTAATACTTTTTTAACTTGATGTAATTCCTGATAGTACATCTGTTTTTCTATTACTGGAACTGATAATTGTTTGTGTAAATTTTTCACAGGAGAAAGCCTCATGATATTACAAAGTGAGCTAAAACATCAAAGAAAACTTGTCAGAGGCTTGAAAAAGAAGTCTCTTTGGTCCAAACCTTTGGGGGAGGTACTTCATTAAACTCGCTTTATGTTCTTTGTTGAAGCCAATCTTACTTGGTAACAGAGATAAGCTCCATGATACTTTTCCTTTCACATTTTGCTATATGGTGCAATTATCTGCATTTTCTTTTTGTCGTGTATTTTCCCACTTTAGGTTGTGGAGAAACTGGTCGATGTAGTTACATTTATTCATCAAGAGATTTCAGATGCATTTGGAGATAATGGTATGAGAAAATACATTAATACTTGTTCATTTTCTCTTGTGGAAATCGTTCGTGCAAGGTTTTTGGATGCCAGATTTAAGAACCATTATAATATACTGACACTGAACTTAATCATGCACCAGTTTAAAAGGGCATTATCAGATTTCATCTCAATATTTATTTTGTTTTATTTTCTTGGGGTATTATTTCTCTCCTAACTTTCTATTTTACCACAAACTATGACCAGGGTTGGTCTCTGGTGGCAGAGAGCCTAACAAACCGCAAAGACTAGGTGGAGCTGGTCTTGCTTTACATTATGCTAACTTAATTACTCAAATTGACAATATTGTAAGATCCTATCTTTATTGACTTATTTGGACACATTCCTTTGTTATTTGACTATGTTTATAGTCGATTTTCCGCCAATAATATTATTTTTTATTTTAGGCATCACGCCCGGCTTCTCTACCTCCTAATATGAGAGATAATTTGTATTGTGGGTTGCCTCCCTGCATCAAAACAGCTCTTCGCTCCAGCTTACAGACGGCGCATGCCAAGGAAGAGGTTTGCACTCCGGACTACACTCTTCGATAATATTGCTCTCTTTTCTTACCTACTTCTTTGGGTGCACTCACTTGGAAATTTAAAACATTGCTATTAACCTCCTTCTCTGCATCATTAACCCTTTTTTTTTTTTTTGTGTGTGTGTGTGTGTGTCTCCAGCTTACAGTTCCTCATATTAAGGCTGAAATGGAAAAGAGTCTACACTGGCTTGTTCCAGTAGCTGCAGATACTACAAAGTATGTAATATTAATGTCAAATGAATCTCAGGATTGCTACGCTTTCAATTACTTTGTATTAAACAAAATAATATCCAACATAATATTTGATTCGTGCGACTGCTACTATTATATAGTTTCCGAAATTTCTTTTTATGTTTTGTAAAATACTGATGCTGGCATTTTCTTATTTCTGATGAAAACAGAGCACATCAAGGCTTTGGATGGGTTGGAGAGTGGGCAAATACAGGGTCAGTTAATTGTTCATGCACACACACACACACACTCGCTAAGTACTAGTTGGAAATCTAAAAGGACTGTTTTGAAATTAAATGGCCGTTTGTTTCTCTGGCAGGAATGAGTTTGGCAAGAAAACATGCACGAATACCAACCTTATTCGATTACAAACACTCTATCATGCTGACAAAAAGAAGATGGATTCCTACATCCTTGAATTGGTGACTTGGCTTCACCGTCTCATCAGCGTGGTGAGATACAGAGATACGGGACACAAGGCTCCCCCAAGCCAGTCCCCAACTCGCAATGGACCGAATTTGCACACTGTGATGTTAAGCAATAATAGTAAAGTTCACAGAGCCCAACTTTCCATTGAAGATAGGAATCTGTTGGAGGAGGTAATGAAAAGGAGAAAAATAGCTCCTGTAAGAAGCAAAAGCCAGGAATTCGTTGCAGCCAAGAAGAGGAGAACAAAGGTCTGGGCACTAAGTAGGAGCACTGGGACCTCCCCAAGAATAGAGTTGGGACATCCAAGAGCTAATGTTTTAGACAGACTAGACGGGTTAGATACATCATTTTGAGCTCTTTCGTGATATATAATTAAGATCTTAAGGCTGAGCATTATTTATTTTTTGTTTCATTTGATTCTTCTTCCTCCGGTTTGTCTTTGTTAGCTTCTTGTATATAGTCTTATTAGTAGTAGTATATCAATAATGTTATCATAAAAGTAAAAATGTTAGTATTATATTATCAATAGCAGTTGGATGCTCGTCGGAGTGGTATATATTTCAAAAAATTGGAATTTCTGTATTGAATGAGAACACTTGTAGACAAGCAAGTGATGTGAATGTGTCCTTGTTGAACTTTGGCTTAGAGATGTTTGTTGGCAACCGATGAAGAATGCATTGGCTAATGGTACCCTTGTGTTTCTGTTGCTTAAACTATTGATTCTGCTGCAGACTTGTTGCAGTAGAATGTTGAACAAATAGTTACATTTCCACAAAACAATTATGCTAGATTTTCCTTTTATTAATTCTGTACGATGTCTAAGTATCTTGTAGCTTTTTAATTGGTCAATTTCAGGCCTCCATGAAATCTGAAGAAACACATTGTCAAAGGATACAAAAGAGTCCAAAAGATTGGAGTATTGTTTTTTTTAGGGAGGGGGGTTGATTTATTAACAAGTGAGGAGGGCAAAAGGGATCAGATTGGTAAAAAATGAGAGTGCTCGGTTTGTCGTAACCAGGCTTTGAGCCGGACACCCATCTCGCATATTGAGTGCGAGCATTGACCGCTCATCATATCCCGTTCACTGCCTGAAGGATCATGCTTTTTAACGCTCCTTCCTACTACACCTTTTATTATCACAGCATCACAACTATTTAGAAGAAATAAAATGACACTGGCTAAAAAAGAAAAAAAGAAAAGAAGACTGACAGAATTTAAAAGATCTATTATCTTTTTTATATAAAGGGAGGATTGGAAGGAGGGAAAGAATGGAGGGATGGGATTTTAACATTGACGACCGACTAGCTCTAATGGTTAAACATATGTTATTTTAGTAAATTAAGGTGAATTCTAATCTTAATAAAGCCCAAAAGTTCTCTCATAATATGATATAACAGAAGAAAATCAGCAATTAAATAAATTTGTTCTGGCAACTGGAAAGTATCAGTTCTAAAAAATGGAACTACAATGCAACAATATAAGTAAAGAAACTTAAATTTAAATGAGAATTAAAGAAAAGCAGCTTTTCCACATTTGATAGTGTTTCCAGGGATTGGATATTCATCTCTGGGAGAAACTTTGGTAGGATCATTATTGTTTCCAGGCCACTTCACTCTTATATATAACTCTTGACCGAGATACCTTCTTTGTGCATCCTGGGATCGCAAATTCCACATCCCGTAGTTGTCCAACTTCACCAGAACAGCCGTCCATGACAATGGGTAAACCTGCTCAATTGCCATTGCAACAAAGATTAAAGCAATTCAAACAACATCAAAACTTCAAATTCGTTCGTTTAAGTTTTATTTTACAGACCTGAATTGTGGCGCGATAAATACCATCTACCATGTTGTATGTGCTCATTTTACTCTCATCCCAGTGTTGTTCCGAATCCCATCCTACAAATGGTAACCAATTTATCAAATACAGGAGACAAAAAAGAAAACTGGATCGATCAAATGATACAATAAGTTTTTGATTGAAGAAGAAAAGTAATTAAGTACTACCCAACAACAAAGAAGCTGTGTCCATCAAAATGCCAAGAGTCGATGTACAGGTGAGGATTTTCGAATACAACATGGACAAAATCATGATAATTTGTATCAATTACTGAAACATCCAAACTAGGGAGAGAATCTGCAGGGGGTGGTACATCTGGAACACTACCAGATTCGAAGACACCGCTTATATTGAAATAGTCTGCTAACTTCAAGGGCGTGTCTGGGGCAACAAATGACACCCCATTAACTGTGTACCTCGACTTTCCTTTAATGTGCTCCATATTACTCTTAAGAACTAGCGTCCGAGTAATATTAATCATGCTATAACGGAAAGAACCTTGAGGATTTGGCCTGGCTGCCCCTGCTGATAAATCCATTCTGTTATGACTAGTCTCTTATCATCATCAATAAAAAAGACAGTTTTAATATTTCACATTTTATATATTTGATATGTATTCTGTCGTAATAATATTTATAAATCAAAACACACGCGTCAACTATTCAGGTGACTAGACAGAAAATGAGATGAAGAATATTAGTGACAACTATTCAGGTGACTAGATAGAAAATGAGATGAAGAATATTAGTGATTTTTACGTGATAAAAAGTTTCATAAGTGTGCATACCTTATAGATTGAGCTTGCTGTAAAGAGTATCCATAATCATATTGTCTGGTTCCAGGAAAAATCGAGGGATTGGGAAGTTGTCCTTCCAAACTAGAATAGTTTATGATTCCAATACCTAAAAGGTCCTCCAGGAAGAAACGGGGAGCAACTAGCATTTGGAAAGTTGTATTAGTAGTCTGATTCATTGCTGTGACAAGAACTGAGTAAGATTGACCCACATGAATGTCTAGATCATTATAATATTGTTTCAAGGTGTAAGACCCTTCTGCATTCTTCAACTAAAAGCATTGGGTGATTTTTAATTCTGAAGTTGAGACTCGTCCTCAACCCCACATTTGAGATTCTTAACCTGTATGTAGCACCTGAACATTGAAAAATTGATTTTACATTAGATTATTTGTTCGTGTAGAATGAAAATTATGTAAAACTTATATAGTTCTTAATTTCATGTTGATCCAATATTAAATACTACATTAATTACTAATCCAGGATTTTAACATAAAATATAAATGAATCAAAGATGCTTCCAATTACTAGATTTCTTAGTCAAAAAGCTTCCTAAATAGCTAAATACTTACCTGGTTGAAAATTGAAAATTGCTTGATTTGGACCGAGCCCATTAATAAGAATTCCATCGGGGAGCGGCAAAAAGTACCCATTGTCCAAGCCATTTCTTAAATCCTAGAAATTAAGCAAATAATTATAAATGATTGTTTGGACAATCTAATTATTCATTATTCTATCAAAAATAATAACCATCCAAACAGATATTCAACACATACATATCATTCGCATGCATAATTACCTGATGATTTGCATTATACCAATCTCCAATCATTATATCATATTCGTAATCAGGTTGAGGAAATGGAATTGGGATAATATCCCGATTATTCAGTCGAATCGGACCATACCCTCCGGCAGCCTTTTGAAAAAGAAGTGAAGGGAAATAGAAATAACTTCCAATCTGATCTTTCGCTTGAAAAATGTACGTCCAGTTTTGTCCGGGCATTATTGGACAATTTGTTCCTACAACTCCATCCTGCCACGAACTTTTTCTTAACTGAACTCCATTCCTGTTATATGGTTTGCCCAATATTAATTAATAGTTATCCATTAGTCAAGTATATACTAGACAAAAAAATAATATACTGCTAACTGGTAATAAAGATCTTCACTTGTAATTACCAAGTAATTAGAAATGGTTCAGTCAAGTTGTTGTGAATATTGACGTGCACTACATCATTTGTTGTAGCATTCAAAAGCGGCCCTGGAAATTGGATTGTTGATCGTAATCACCTGTTATGATTCACCGCATTATTAAAATATATATATATATAAGTGGATCTGTTTTGACCTAACAATTTTACATTATTTTTTGAATAATAATTTGTATGCCATAACTAATTTTTTCAATTTATCTAGGTTACATCACATTCAAAATGTTGTTACTTAATATTCCAAACAACATTCTTAATAATAGCTATCTAAATGAATTCCAAATATCTATAAACATGTGTTGGTAAATAAATAAATAAAACTTTTAGAACAGTTGATTGAGGCATACCTGTTTATCAATATCGACAGGTGCAAGTTAGGAAAAAGAAATAGTCCAATCATAATACAATTTTGGTACTTCAGAACTTACATGATTCATAAGTATGGATAGAAAGAAAAAGAATGATTGATTGTTCAAAGCCTGACATTGTATTTGCAAGCTTCATTTTGACATGTGAACTTTTCTATAGAAATGGATGTGGAATGAAGAAAAAAAATTTTATAATATGCTTAGATAGAAAGAAGAGACATATATTAATAATGAAGTTCCAAATTAATGGTCATTTTCTTGCTTAATACCTAATTGTATTTTAATTCCATAGGACTCTCTAGATTAATGAGATTAATAGCAGGTTTGTCATAAAGATAAAGCTTGTTCAGAATTGGGATAGTGATGACCGATGAATGTGATGATGATTGTCCATTGTGAACCAGGCAAAACAAATATAATTCATATTACAAATTTTTTTTTTCAAATGTACGATCTTTTGTTTTGGGCACCTCCGTTTTGGATTAGGATAAGCAACAACAAAAAAAATTATCCTAATAAATGAGTTTGTTGGCAAATTTTCCTTTAATTTAATACAAAATTGGTAAATTTTCCTTATTTTGGTATCAAGATATATACGGGCTAATTCCATATTTAGATAATTCACTCTCCCAAGTGAGGATGATACAATTACATATTGAGATAATTCACCACAATACACCTCTATGAACCATTGCCTTTTATTATAAATCATTGAAAATGGAGACAAGAAAATAAACGTGCTTCAATCCCCGCTTAGGATTGAAGTGTTTTAATAAAAAAGTGGTGTTTTAATAAGAAAGTACTTTTAGTCTGTTAGATGGTAAAATTATTTTTGTTAAGCGTTTGGTAAGTATTATTTCTAAATTAAGGATTAGAATTTTTTGTCTTAAAAAGCACTTTTAGTACAAGTTAAAAATTGGTACATTTGGAATAACTTTTCTTTTTAAAATAATTCAAGATAAATTTAGATTTGAATGAAGATTTAATACTTTTTTTAAATTTAAAATCATATATTATCAAATATAAAAAAATACTTATGCAAGTTTGTGCTCAAAAAATAAATATTAAGCATTTAGTAGATATTTTTTCCAAAACTCTATTAAGTAAAGTGTTTGTGATAAGTCACCACAATTCCAAATGAAACGAGTGTTTGTGATAAGTCACCACAATTCCAAATGAAACGAGTGTTTGTGATAAATCACCACAATTCCAAATGATTTGTTCTTATACGAGGAGAAACCAGAATGAATATAAATGAAGAAAAAATAAAATATATATCCGTAATATATTTTACTTTTCATTTCCATATACATACATAAGTACTTTTCTTTTTCTTTCTTATCATTTTGTAAGTGATAAATTTAGTCCTCAAGAGTCGAGCAAATGGGAATGTCAATTCTATCTCAAAATTACTGAAATATCTTCATTTGGATAGTTATTAATTATTATTCTTGAAATATTATTTAGAATAATATTGTAATAACTTTTGATATAAGATATATGTGAGGTAAAAAGTTAATTAAAAAGGGTGTTACAAAATAATTACAAAATATTATTCGTAAAATAATGAAAAATTCCACCATCCAAAATTATGATACTCTGTTTATCCTTAAACCATTCCTAACTCATAAGGTGATTGAATGACTTGTACAAAATGCTCAATAACTCAAATAAAAATATATACCAGTAGAAAACCTCCTGCATGCACGGACTTTGAACCCATAATTGTGTGGATTAAAGCTCAAATTATGAGTTTTTAAATTTTATTTTTATCATAATTATTTTTGGTTCAATAAAAGGCACTTGTTATAGTGGTATCCAAAGCACTTGTACGTACCGCTGTTCAATTAGTACCCGAGCTTCCCCTATCTTCCAAAAAAAAAAAAGTAATTTACGTATAATAAATAAATACTAATTTCTTCACAACTGGGCTTCTCATTGGACCCCAAAGTCAAAAGCTATATAGACTATATGTAAGCGGGCCACCCAACAAGTAAAGAAGCCACCGACATGATATTGGATGCGGGCTAGTTAGGCTAAGACAGGCACGCCTGATTGGCTTGATTCGTCTTTTGGTCAAAGCCCATCCGAAAAGAGAAAACACGTGTATGGTACCAAGCTTCTTATTACTTCATACTTTTCAATTTTCATACAAAATTAATTATATGATCTATTTTCACATTTATTTTAGAACGACACACTTGGAAAAAATTTAGTGACAATTTTTGGAACAGTGTGAAAAAAGAACAAATTTGGTGCAGTGGAAGTGTCATTTTGCTACACATTTCAAGGATAAATTGTTCAATTAAATTGAAGGTCATCCATTTTTTAACTGACTTTTATCTTTCTAATGAGGAATTATAATAATGATGGAGTCAGAATAAAACTACACCACAACAATGCGTTAGTTATAGGAAAATTCACTAAATTTCGACATTTATTAAGGTTCTATTTTCTTTTATCGATCATAATGTAAAGAAAATTTTAAAATGGACAAATTAGAACATTTTCAGTTGTTTCTCTTGCAAAATGAGGTTTTCAATAAACTATATAAAAAATAAAAAATTTACTATTCTTCTAGCGTACTTCACATTCAGAAGATCATTATAATAATTATTTCAATAATATTCCAAACAACATCTAATAATAACTGTCCACATGAATTCCAAATATTTATAAACATGTATTAGTAAAAAAAGAAAAAAAGAAAAAAAAAAAAGCTTTTAGAACAGTTGGTTGAGACAGTACCTGTTTATTAACACCGAGAGGTGCAAGTTGGGAAAAAGAAACAGTCCAATCATAATATAGTGGTACTTTGGAACTTGCACGATTCACAAGTATGGATAGAAGAAAAATGATGGTTAATTGTGACATTGTATTTGCAGACTTCATTTAGAAGTGCAAACTTCTCTGCAGAAAAAATACGTGAAATGAAAAAAAAAATAAAGACATATATTAATAATGAAGTTTCAAATTAAGGTTCATTTTCTTGTTTAACCCCTAATTGCAATTGAATTCCTTAGGACTCTCCTGTTGAAAATTAGAGATAAGGATAAGTGGTGAATTTTTTGGTTGGCCCCTCCCTCCGTGTTTTGAATTAGAGGGAAGCAAACAAAAGCTAACTTAAATTTTCCCAAAAAAAACAGAAGAAGATTATCTTAACAGAATAATTAGTTGGTAAACTTTCTTTTAGTTTAATACAAAATTGGTAAATTTTCATCAATTTGGTATTAAGATATATACGGATTAATCCGTATCAGAGATTGAGATAACTCACCCTCCTCAATCAGAGAGGATACACTACACATCTCTAAGTTAACCATTGTCCCCTGAAAATAGGGAAAATAAAGTAAAAGTACTGTAATCCCCGTTTGGGATTCGAGTGCTTTACTACAAAAGTACTTTGTCTTTTATAGGTGGTAAAATTGCTTTTTTTTAAGTGTTTAATAAGTATTATATCTAAATTAAGGATTAGAATTTTTGGTCTCACAAGCACTTTCAGCACAAGTTAAAAATCAGTTCTTTTGTATTAAATTTTATTTTTAAAATAATGAAAATAAAGTTTGACCATTTTACTATAAATTTAGAATTGAATAAATATATAATATTTTTTAAAATTTAAAATCATATATTACCAATATACAAAAAAAAAAAGTAATGTAAGTTTGTGCCCAAATAATAAATATTAAACACTTACTAAATACTTCCTTTAAAACTGTAATAAATAAAGTGTTTCGTGATAAATCACTGCAATCTCCCTAAATGAGGTTGAAGAAACTCAAATGAAGTGAAGAAAAATAAAACATATATCGGTAATATAAATAAATTATTTTTTTTGCTTTTCATTTCCATATACACAAATAAATACTTTTCGTTTCCTTACTTATCATTTGTAAGTGATAAGTTTAGTCCAAGGAGTCTAGCAGGTGGGAGTCTCAACTCTCTCTCTCAAAATTACCAATTACCGAAATATTTTATGATACTCAATTTATCCTTATACAATTCCTAGACAATTACATATTGATTTGTATGAAATGCTCAATAAACACTCAAATAAAAATATATACTACTAGAAAACCTCCTGCATGCTAGGACTGTTCATGGACCGGTATTCGGTCCATTAGGTAAAAAAAATACCTGACCCTCATCGATCGAGTTAAGAAAAAATTTTTACCCTGTATTCGGTCCATACAAAGTGGGTACTCGACCTACTGGGTACCCGCAAAAAAGGGTCGGGTTGACCGAGTACCCGAATCTCACTAGTAACATACATTTAATCATATAAAATTTTAAATAATGATAATTAGGTAAGTTAATTTCACAATTAAGTCAATAACAATTAAATTTAAGTCACAAAATACATCCCAATATTATATCCCACTAGCAACAAACTAACAAGTAACAACAAACCAACAGCAACAACAATTAAATCACAAAATACATTTTAATATATGAGCAAACCAATAGCAACAACAATTAAGTCACAAAATACATCTTAACATATGAGAGTGCGAGGAATGACGGTGCGAGAAAGAGAAAGGGAAGAGATGATTGAGGAGGAAGAGAAAGGGAAGACAAGGAACTGAAAAAGAAGAAGTGAGAGGCTACAAATAACCCTAATAAGTATTAATTTCTAATGAAATCCTATTAATCAAATTTACAAAATTACCCCTGAAATAGACTGGGTCAGCACTACCCGGCGGGTCAAAAAAATGTGACCCGATACCTGACCCTCAACCTGATACAGTTCTAGATCTTCCAAAATGCGGTTCGGGTACCTTCTTTTTTTTATTCCGAGAGTCGGATCGGATCAGCTAATTTTTCGGGTCGACGAATCAGGATGAACACCCCTACTGCATGCTGTTAGTGTGAACCAATAATTTGTGGATTAAAACTAAATTAAGAGTGTTAGTTTTTTAATTTTTTGTTTTTAATAATACAAGGTTTTAGGCCTTGTTTGGAATTGTTGTGATTTATCACAAAATACTTTACTCTGTAGAACTTTAAAAAAAATGTTTAATAAGTGATTAACTGGGTGCAAACTTTTTTTATATTTGGTAGCATATGATTTTGAATTTTAGAAGTGTTTTATCTCTATCTAATAATAATTTTGTTGAAATAGCCCAAACTTTATCTTTAATTATTTTAAAAATAAAAGCTAATCTAAAGTATTAAGATCTAACTTCGTGTTAAAAGTACTTTTGAAGTCAAAAAATCTATCCCTAAATTTAAATATAATACTTACCAAATACTATAAAACGTGCTTTTATCATCTAAAATATTGTTTTTTTAAAAGTAAAAGTATAAGACGCAACCACAATCGATTATAGTGGTAACCGAAGCACTTGTACGTACTGCTGTTCAATTAGTACCCAAAGCTTAATTGTTGACTAAACCGAGCTTCCCCTTAAAGAGGTACCATAAAAATTGGAAAATCTGAGGGAGGGCTGAATTTTTGGGCAGTCAACCTAAGTAATTTGCTCGTGCTCTTCCCCCACCCCAAAAAAAAAAAAAAAAAAAAAAAAAAGAGTAATTTACGTGTAATACGTAAATATTAATTTTTTTCACTACTCGGCTTCTTATTGGACCCAAAAGTCAAAAGTAATATAGGCTATATCTAAGCGGGCCACCCAACATCTAAAGAAGCTACCGACATGACATTGGATGCTGGCACGTAAGGCATGACCCATGGGCTTTACTCCGTCTTTTGGTCAAAGCCCATCCTAAAAGAGAAAACGCGTCTTCGTTACCAGCTTCTTATTACTTCCAATTTTCATACATCATGATTTCTTAAGTCACATAATCAATTAATGGAAAACAATTTTACAATTTTTTTATAAAATTATTCTGTTATATTTTAAAATTTTATATAGTATAATCTCATGTGTTTCAAAAAATTATATTATATGAATTTTTAAAATTAAGAAAACGATTCCTATTTATTTTCACATTTATTTTAGACCGACATACTTAAAAACAAATTTAGCGATACAATTTTTGGAACAAATTTGGCGCAATGGAAGTATCATTTTGCTAAACATTTCAAAATCGAGAAACAAGGATAGATTGTTCAATTAAATTTAAAAGATAATATAGTTTTAACTAATTTTTATCTTCTAATGAAGAGTTAGAATGATGAAGTTAGAATAAAACTACACCACAGCGATGTGTTATTCGTAGGAATTTTCACTAAATTTCAACATTTATTTAGGTTCTATTTTTCTTTCATCGATTGTAATAAAGAAAATTTAAAAATAGAAAAATTAAAACATTTTCAATTGTTTCTCTGGCAAAATGAAATTTTCAATGAAGTGTATACAAAATATAAAAATTATATATTCATTGTTCATCTTGAATAGTTTTGCATTGGATATTTTTCCCATTTTTCATATATAATTGGTTTTCTTTGGTATCAAATGCAATTCTTCCCAAAAACAAAAGTAGAAAAAGACAGCAATAAATAATTCGGGAATTAGTTAAATATCATGCGCCACGGTCACCATCCATAACCAAATTGTTATTTGTTATCCTTGTTTTATCTCCAATTCAAGCCTTACACGTATAAAATAGGTTAACGATCTCTCCCTCCCCATTCTCTTCATCTATTAAAATAATTATAAGAACTCGTATAATATAAATTTTTAAAATATATAATATTATATTATATAAAATCTTATAGTACAAAGAACTATAAAATTTACTTAAAAGAAAATCACGTACAAAATAACAAATTTAAGATAACTTGCTTAAGATAATTTACATGTTAAAATTATATTAAATTATCAATTTTTGATTTTAATTATTTAAATTTTTTTTGTGAATTTAATGATATATGATTATAATTTTATTATTTTACATAAACATATCGGTACACATTGTTAATGATTTTGTGACATAATTAATATATAATTATACAATCTATTTATTAGAATTAGCCAATTTGGTAGTAGTAATATTTACAATAAGGCACATGACATGCATAGTCGAGTCAATGAAATGAATGGATGTCGGTCCTTAGCTGACTCAACACCAATTTCCATTTTATCCCAAACAAGATAAGAAGCCACCTCCAAAACCTTATTATACAAACGCCACGCTACACTACCCGCAACTTCCCCCAAATCCAGAAAATTTTTCCATTTAAATGGCTTCCGCATTTTCCGCCGTTGTGCCGAGTTGCATTAGATTCCGGCCTCAGCCGCCGCCGAGTCGGCGAACCTCAGCTGCTTATTCCACCGCGGAAAGGACTTGTACATCTACTACTACGGCTCAGATTGATGATTCGCAGACGTCGTTTTACCAAATGCTTGGGATACCGATGGGTGCCACGTGTCAGGCTGTTCTAATAGATAAAGGCTGCTTATAGAAAATTAGCTAAAGTTTTGCATCCGGACGTTGCGTCCCCGCTATCACCGGCCGACGAGTTCATGAGAGTTCATAAAGCGTATACGACTCTGTCTGATCCGGAAAAGCGGGCTCATTATGACCGGACGTTGTTCCGGCGGAATTTAAGACGGCCGTCTTGTGTATTGTCGGCCTCGCCTAGCTATTCCGGGTATAATTGTCGCCGGACCTGGGAGACTGATCAGTGTTGGTAGTCCACACCCATATTAATTATAATCCATTAAAGTTAGTAATGTACATAGATTTATTCTATCTACTGTTACTGTTGGAGTTTTCTTTGCCGACGATTTTATATTGCGGAGTGATTAGTATTCAGTACAGTATTCGTGCAGAGCGATGCACAAATTGTGTATACATGAAGATTCTAAAATCAGACTTTTGAGTTTTAAGAGAGTCTGATACTAGTCAAGATAAAATACTTTGTGTTTTTAAGTGTAATGACTACTACTACTAATACATACATAGAAAAATGTTGTTGTAACAAATTCTGTTTAATGTTTTTGTCTCTTCCGTTATCTTGTTTCTAAAATTGGAATTCCCCCCATCCCAATTGTTTACAACTCAAATTGGCTTCAAAAGTTTGTTAAAAATGAAAGTCATGCTTTGCTTGAAGTGGTTTGATCATTAATCAGCCGGGGAAGATGGGATGGTAACTGTAGAATTCCTTGGATATTTCTAAATTCTAAAACAAAATTTATAGTGATTAGTTAGCAATTATTAAGTGAAAGTTAATAGGATTGAGAAATTAATTATTCAATTTACAACGGGAAATTTGTAGGTGCATCCGATTCATAGTGAGTTCTGACATGAGAATTTTTTGCGTACGGCGAGGATTGAGGTATCAGAAGATTCGAAACACGTGTCCTGATTTCATTGAAGATTTTAAAGGGATTGAATTTTTTCCCCAAATGAAAGGTTGGATGCATTGGATCCACATATTTTAGAATGTGCTAACAAGGATTCTCCCTCCCCTCCCATCCAACCACCCAATAAGTTACAAAATCAATATAAAACCATGCATTTAAGATTATTTGTATTCAATTATCATTGTTTTTATACAGTCGGTTGAATTTTATTAACTTTTTACCAGATACAATAACATATGAATAATTTTGTTACTTTTTTAATCTATAAAAATACATTGATATATTTTATTAATGGACAGTACCAATTTCATGATCGTTCTTGACCAGGAAAATATGCTTAGGTTTCATTTGGATGGTAAGGATTTTTGTAAGGAAAAGTATTTTTTTTTTAAAAATTTAACACCTGTGTTTGATACAACATTTAACTTATGGGAATAAAAATCTTTTTTCAAAATAAGAAAAGTTGTTGCATAATACTTGGATTCTAAATCCTAATATACTTGTGGTATTATTATTTTTTACTTTCCTTAAGATTTTAATCCTAAAAAAAGGGTAAACATCCTGACTCTTTTCACTCTCCTCTCATTCTACTGCAACTGTCAACATCTACCATCATATTATTATTATTATTATTATTGGTACAAAAAATTAGAAAGTAAATGAAACTAAAAAAAGGCCATAACGTTATTAATTTGGTCTTAGTTTTGATTGCATTGTGATGCAAAGAAAAAAAAAAATTCCACATCATATTTGATGAGATATTTTCGACAATATAATGAAACTATAAAATACATTCCTTGCTATCCAAACACAAATATAGGAATTTATACATTTTTTCTATCAAGATTTCTGAAAATATCCAAACATAAAAAAAAAATATTTTCATAAAAAACATTATAAGAAATCACATTTCTTATTAACTTTACTTTCTTCTCAATTAAACGAGGCCTTGAGGCACCAAAATGAAATCATTTTATTCTTCACACACAATAAATGAAGGAGGCTATGAACCTTTTTTAACGGTAACGAGTAGTAATTCATATTTATGTGAAGTGACATCCACGTAACTAAAATGGGTTGACCTGTCTTTTTTAACTTTTGTTTAAGCCAAGTACTATGTAGTAAGTCTCCCAATTACTGATGTTAAGGAATGCTGTATTGTGAACTTTAAAAAGCCCATAGCTTTCTCTAACTTTGACAGCCTTCACGAGTATCACCATTAATGAAGGCCCAAGTCCAATTATATGGACTGTAGTCTTAGACCAGAAGGAACAGCTTCTCGACGGAGGTGCTCTCTTCGCTCGGTACTCAGTAGTCAGCAGAGATGGCGCATGTGGCGTTGATGAGGCCTCTAATGCGTTATCATCACTCCTCCGCCGGAGCATTCTATCATTTCCTAACGTCCTTCTCATCACCACCTTCCTCAACAATCAGCAAATTCCGCCGCCGCCGCCATCATCAACAACTCATACTCTTCAATTCAACATTCAGTTGCTCTAGTAGTACTCGCACCGTCCATTTCCGTTCAGGTGCTCTCAGATTACACGACGTTCCGTTGCCCCCTGACACCTCCGATAGCGACTCTTCCTCCTCCGATAAGAAGAGCCGCAACGAGAAGAAGCGTGATGCCAAGCGCGCCTTCCTCTGGGGCATGGAACTCGCTAACTTCTCTCCTCCTCAAATCAAGCGTATTCTCAGGTGCATTTCCGAAATTATCCTCGCCGCTTTCTTTTTGTTTTACTTTCAAATTTTTAATTAAAAAAAAAAAAAAGGGTCTGTAAATGCTGAAGTGAATTGATTTTGATTCTGATAACAGAGTAGCTTCGCTTGAACGTGAGATTTATGATGCTCTCATGTTAGTTAAGGTGCAATTGTTGTTCTGCGTCTCCTTATTCGAGTTTATTTGTTTTTCTTTTTTCGGAGCTGGTGTGCGTAATGTTTGTGAAAATGCCGCAGAGACTTGGTCGTGATGTTCGGGAAGGAAAGCGAAGGCAGTTCAATTATATAGGTAAGTGGAGGACAATTCAGTTTGCGTTGTGCATAGTTCCAGTAACTATTAGTAGAAAGTTGTGCTGATTTGAGTCTGATTGGTCCGTGTAATGTTTTTCAAATCCATTCGGCCTGTCTTTTAGGAAGACTGCTGCGAGATGCAGAACCTGAATTAATGGATGGTTTAATTCAGGCAACAAAAGATGGTGACAATGACAAGTTTAAGTCTTTATGTGGTCCTGAAACACAGGCCATTGAAAATGTTGATGAATCAGCTGAAGAAACTGAAGAATGTGAGAAAGAGGTATGACTGAGCTTTTACTTAGATAACCTGAACTTCCATTGGATGATTAGATTCTGCCTGTAGAAAGAAAAAAGATTCTGAATAGGGCTGTAAATGAACTCAAGTAACTTAATACTTTGAAAGAGACAAAATCGTTCAAACTTGTTCATTGAGTTATCAATCCAAACCTGCACAACTTTTGAGGCACGACTTTTTTTACGAGTCAAGCACGATCATCATGCTGTCCAATTTGATAAGTTTGTGAACATAAAATAGAATATTAAAAGTAGGCAACAGAGTATCTTCTATTTTTCCTACTTAATTATATATCTTATTGAATCTCTCTTTCTTTATTTTTATGCATATATTTTGAATCACAGGTTGCAAATCATTTCCCCAAACAACCGTAATAGGCATCCACATCACATTTTTTACCCATCGTAATTGAATTGTAGACAATGATAGAGCAAAATTATAGGGTAAGAAAATAGCAAATTAGGGTAAAAGTCACAAATTAACAAACTATGGATATGTTCGAGTTCGGCTCTAAAGTTATGAGCCAAGCCAAGCTTTTTTCAAACAAATACCAAACATTCAAGCCAAGCTTGATCATCGCTCTTTGAGATTGACTTGAGCTCGAACTGAATACAAACAATTTTTTCTATTTAACGAGCCAAGTTTGAACATACTCCTTGTTAAGCCTCGATTACAGCCCTAATTCTGAATATAGGAAGAGATTCAATTCCTTATTTGAAATATCAAATCTTTGATTTTCTTCAATATAGTATTTGGAGAACCGCCATACCTATCTAGACCTTTTGGCTAAAGTCAAGTTATTGTTTGAAGAACTGCCATTTACTACACTAATTTCTTACTTTTCTTCTTAAAGACCACCGCCATACCTTTGCTTTTGTTTACAGGATACGGAGTATTGCGTTGCTGTTGCAACCCGATGGTTTGAGGGATTGATCAATAAAGATATTGACATTATGAATGAAATTTATTCATACCTATGTTGATTTTGACCGTCAGGTTATTTCTCTTGCTTTTCCATCCCTTGAGAATGCATTTTGTCTTTCGTTTCCCATTGGTTGATCGATATCATTATCAAGTAACATCCTGTAAATTGAGAACTGAAACGTGGATTCTAATGAAATGATAATAAGGACCTGGATACTACAACTGAGAGTCGCAAACTATAAATTCTAGTGTCATGACACTCCATATACCAAAATTCCAGATTCAGAGCTGCTAAAAATCTAATGGAAGTTGACAGCTTGTGACCCTGAGTAATTAACCTTTGGGTCAGTTCCAATTTAGCTGACATTGTTTCTGGCACGTTCATAGTTTGTATAACTTGAGATTAATAATATATGTTAACGCCTGAGCTTTGCTTTAAGGCTCGAGATCAAGTAGCTTAGTTGTCTACTCCAAGTGCTGGCAGATTTCATGTTTGTGTACTGTGCTGTAAGAAATGGTTGGAAACGTTGAATTCATAAGGCGCTTAATGGGCTCTTCTCATGAAAAGCTCCAAATTACTTCAGTGGTTTTTGGTACTGCGAATGTAATGGTGCAGTTTGTACCTACTTTTGGCTCCATCATAGGCCAAATTTTGAAGGTTGGTTTTTTTTTTTTTTTTTTTTTAAGTGTTGTCCTTAATATGAAGGAGAAGACGAGAAGAGGAGAGGGATTGTACAAATATCTTTCCAACTATTTGGCAGAGATTGTCCCATAATTCCATATCAAAATCTTCTTGTAGCTCAGTGCCTCTTTGATATTTATTTGCTGCTTGATTCCAATGCTGATAACTGCAATTAGTATCCAGTATTCCTTTTTGTATTGACAAATGGCTTTTGCTTGCTTGTATAGAAACAGATATTTCTGCAGCTGAAATAATCATCTTGGTCTTTTCCTAATATGTCAAGACTCTTAGTAAAATGTGTTTTTTAAATGTTTAAGGTTCCATTCTTTGTATTGAACTGGTTATGATACATGTTCTCTGTTTTGAATCTGGACATAGGAAGCTGAACAGTGTTTGAGTACATTTGTGCTTTGTAGTATCCAGCAAAACCATATAGAAATTGACACAAGTTGATTATAGTATCGAACTTTCCACAGTATCCAGAGTTCTTACACTTGCTATTTTTCTACTAATGCCTACTTGTACAATGAGTTCTTGTACATTTGTCTCAATTTCATTTTCACTTTTGAATCTCCTTAACAGGAATTAAGAAGGCTTGTAAGGAAAGTAGACGATGTGCAAGAGCATCAAGTCAATTCAGGATCAGAAGAAAAGGGTGAAGAAGTAGGTGCAAAGGTTGTAGCTGCTAAAAGGTCCCTCACTCGTTTCCTTCGTTGCCTTGCAAAACAGCTTCCGGTTGAATAAATTATGTGGTCGTCCCTGTATCTATATCTAATCATATACATGTACACACTCTAACATCTAGATTTGCCATCTTAAACCCCATTTTTTTTTAAGTCATTTCCTTGGTATGAACTTTGACTTCGTTACTAAAAGATCATCCAAATGTGGATGCAAGAAAGGATTAACAGTGTTTCCATTTGCAGAGTGGTATGGTGAAACAGATGTTTTCTGTTAAGAGAAATTGGCAATTGTCAAAATACGTGAAAGACAGACTAAAGCCCGTTCTGTGTGAACTGGATAATTTGAGTTAGGCTGTTAGGCAGCACACCTTCACAAACCTTATTGTAGCTGTGATGTCAAATTATCAGATTTTTGTTTTTATTCCGAAAGCAAGAATCTTGAACGGCAGTAACTTGATTTGTCCGCTAATTGAACTTGGTGGAAGTGTTTTTCATGCGACTCTTTGGTTTCAACATTAACGGCTATGGGTCTGGTCGGGTCGTGTCTGGATGCTTCCAGTTCTCCTTCCCAAGCTCCAATCGACAATAGTCGTCCATCTTTTTCGGAAACCACGAGTTTTTCTCACTTTCTACCTCATCGGAAGAAATAGATGTGTTGATGTGGACAATCCTTATTGCTTATTGCGTGTTCAATTTCTAATGCATGAAATCAGCAAGAATATCGATTATGGTCCAAATTCTACACGGTTGTTAGCCGTGTACATGCTTAATTTCAGTTCTACTAAGATTGCACTACTTTTTCCTTGAAAGGGAAAACATGAGCTACAGGTCAAATTAAAAGGGTATTACGGAATAATGATGTTGTATTAAGCTAGCTAGTTGTCAAACAAAAAATAACGTTATCCCTTTTGATTCGCAGCTGCAGCAGCCGGCTTCAACGAAAAATCTTTACTAGCATCAATTAACAATATCTTATTGCAGTCCACGAAACGTGAGTGAAACCGTATCAACTTGATCATTTAATAGCTACAACTATTTTTTTAAGCTTCATTTTAATTAAATAGAGAAATAACCTGACGGCCTTTGTGGCATATGCGCAATGACCAAAGAAAATGATACCCGATATTCAGGGTTTTGTTTTTCCTTTTTTTCCGGTGCTGAGTCATCTGTTATATTAATATAACACTATATAATAATAGGAGTAATATTTATCTTTAATTTAATATTTTTTATATTAAAAATAAATATATTATCCCATCATATAATATAATATAAATGTAATAGCAAAAATTATAACAGAAGAGTCAAACCCACTATGTATAACTCATCAACAGCTCTACTTCAATGTTCCTTAACCCCTCCCCCTCCCCCTCCCCCCTGCCCCCAAAAAAAAAGAAAACGAATAAAGGAAAAGAGGGGGATAAAAATTCTTCAACAAATTGCTTTTTTGGTGTTCAAATTTTCCGTCGATGGGATGTATCTTGTTGTTATTGGTCTCGTGTTCTTGATAAGTTGTACAAAGTATATAAGAAATGTAACTTTTCTTCTTTTTTTAAACAAAAAAAAAAAACAAATTAAAAAAAAAATGCTTATTATGTAGCTTATTAGGCATTTAGCATGCATTTAATTCATCTTACAAATGTTGTTGCCAGCACCTAACACCTGCAGCTTGTTGGCCCCCGCACGAGGCAGTGGAGTCTATAAGTGGGGGACAAATGCAATTGAGATAAGAGAAAAGCCGACGAGACGCATTGAATGACGCTAATTTATAAACTAATCTACAGAAAAATTTCTTTAATTAGTCAAAGCTCCCGGTTTCCCCCTGGTTGGGGATATTGGAAGTGAGGTCCCGATCACCCAATCCAATGTTATTTTTACCAAAAATACAATTTAAAAAAATATATATATTTGAATATATTCGTTTTTAAATTTATCTATAAATTTTATAATTAAAATTAAATTATATAAAATCTTAATTACTGATATCATTTAATTTATAATATAAAATTTATAAATGAAATCATAGATCTCCAAAGAATTCAATCCCTGTAGAAAGAATTCAACCTGGGATGTCCACGGCAGTCAAACCCAACAATTCTCAGAAAAACCAAAAAAAAATTACTGTAATTGACCAATGTTTCTAATGCTATCATATATTATGCATGATTTCTAGTGATGAGAAGTATAGTAATTCTTGATGAATTTATAATTCATTTTGACGCCTATATTTTAATTAGACTTTTGCCCAAGGACTGTTGATCAATTATTATTTATTATTATTCTAGTCAGGCCAGCAGCCATATACTACAGCTTGTGGTGAAAGTTAAAAAAACGGAGACCGTAAACTAATTTGGTATTTGGGTCTTCCTTACTATTCCCTCCATTGTTTTCTCTGTGTCACGTAATCTTTAGCATAAATATTAAAATTACTATTAAATAACATAAATTTTACATAAAGTTAATTTTATATGATTAAATTACACTTTTGACTAGTGATAAATTAAACGAATCTCAACATTAATTACAAATTGAGTAATTAATAGAGTTAGAAAGAAATAAAAGTAAAATTAATAAAAAAATAATTAATAATTCATTGGATTTATTGGTAAAGTAATACTTAAAATAAAATAAAAATTTTTTTTGTTAAAATGATACTTAAAAGAGAATAGAAGAAATATTATTTGCTTAATTGACCTTCTAATAACATTCTCGAATTGTCAACAGAAAGATCGCCAAATGGGACTTTTTCTTTCCTAGCAGTTAGCACCATGTTTAGCCGCCAATTTAAAATCAAATTATTAAATGATTTTTTTTTTTTAAAAAAAAAATTATGAAAGGAGGCTGTGTGATTGATGAAAATTAATGTAAAAAAAATAATTTAAATTTAGTCATTTTAAACTTTTATCTTTAAATAAAATTAATATAATTTAATAATTTTTTTAAATTTTGCACACTAATTAAAAATTATAATTAAAATAATACGAAGGGAGTACGATACAATCAGATTATCTAAGAGTGTCAAATTAACAGATACTTGTGACCCCACAACCTCCAAGTCCTAGAATTCAAATTTTGGTAGTATTTGGTTGCCATTGAGCAATAATTTTTATTTATGACTATGTTCGTTATTTTTATTTTTTTTAAACCTAATCGAAATACTAAATGTGATCAGAGTGGTGCATGTTACATGTCTACTGGATCTGTTAATAAAAACATCTCATGCTGTCAGAAAATATATAGCCTGTGAATTTGTGTATCCTGATATTCATATCAATGAATATCTCTCTCCAACTGCCGAGTCCGTCTATTTAATAGTAAGCCAAACCAAAATCAAGTTGGTTGGGAACATTATCAACGGCCAACGTCCGGTGGTTCAAAAAAAAAATTTATGGTGATCGTTGAATAATTAATGACATTTTAATAATTATTACTAATACAAGAAATTTACTTAAATTGGGTTGCGTTAACTTTGTTACAAATAAGGGATCATATTTAATTTAAATGGGAGTTTCCATTAATTATTGAATAGATATTAAGATATATATTTAATAATTGTTCAATAATTGAAATAAATTTTGTTCGGTGGTTCCAGGCAGAATCATGTGAGAAACTAAGAATGTCTTATAAACGTAGCAAGAACTGATTACCAATATCATTACGCTATAGCGACTGATCCCTTTAGATTTTTCTTAATCACTTTTTGTGATGTTAAATCAAGCCACTTGGAATTGAGACGACATTTTTCATTCGGATTTTTAAGCTGTTCTTTCTGTCTTGTGCTAAATGTTTTCAGAACTAAATATTTTCGCAATTTCTTTAACAAATTTTGCACCAAATGAATTGACCCAAAGCCACCTTCCATCCTACAAGATGATTATTCCCTGATGTTGAAACTCCTATGCATGAACCAGGAAAAATTCAACATATATAAGACAAATTAAGCTTACCAATTTTTATTCTAATTTTGTACGAGTATTAAAATTATGATGAAATTTGATCCACTTGTTTTTTGAGCCAAGATGGGATGAAATTATTAGACTAGGTTTATGGGTATGAGAGGGGGAATGAGAATCAAAGTTAATGATAGCCATAGATGGTGTTTGGTTGAATACTATGAAAATCATTTTGGATGGGAATGAAAGTATTAGAAAATACTTACTTTTATTCCATACTTGTGACATGGGTTTCAAGTTGAGTAACTTATTAACATAATGACACCCATTCCTATGCTAAACCAAACAAATAAGGGGGAATGATATAAATTCATACCAATAGTGGAGTTTATAATTCCCATTCTGATTCCGATTCGCGAATGTGAACCAAACACTTCCTAAATCTCAAACATGCATTAATCAAATACTACCTGAGAAAGACAAGTATTTGATGCTTGCAAGCATTTCTTTTACTTTTCGTACATCCAACGAAATTCAGATTTTATAAGAGTAGTAGTCCCGTTCATTTAGATTTTAATAGTGATGGCTGCACATTGTATATTAGGTTTATACGTCTTATCTAGTTATTGCAAATGAAATACAAAAAGTATTAGTGTAGAAGTAATTAATGGAATTTTGTTGCTTATACATTTTAAATATAGAATATTTATATGCAACTCAATTTAAATACATACCACATAGATCTTACACTTGAAAACTTTCAAAATTCCTTTTGATTTATAGTTGACATAACTCTACAACTTTTGCGTGGATAACATTTATACAATTCGAATGTCAAAATTATAAAAAATCATTTACAAGTCAATTTAAAGCGGGAAAATCATATTGAAGTATCAATTTTTAATTTTTAATATTTAATCTAATTTTATTTTTTTTCGTAAATACATATGAATGACTTTATCGTTTATATAGATATAATTCAAAATTATAGTCACGTATATGGTATTCTTTCTTTTGGAAAGCTAGTCACGTACACAAGTGCGTCAAAGTGAAAGAATTCCTTATTATTTACTTTACGTTGCGAAATGAATATTTCAACTTGTTAGATAATGTTTAAATAATAAAATCTTTCTGTTTCTTCATTATCTTAATAGCTCTCATATATTTATTTCGTAATTAATAATGAATAAACAAAACTCACTCAACGAATTGTAGAGATAAACTACTAGTAAAATCAAGAAAATTCTTATCGTGGACCGTGTCTTTGATATAGTGATATAAACCTTTTAGTCCAAAATAATTCAAATCAACTCACATTACATCACTTATTGATATAAAATATTTTAAATTAAATAATTTATAATATTATATCATAAATTCAATTTATATAAAAATTTTGGTAAAACCATATATAACACGTGTCTTAACCAAATTATCACGTGCTGTCAGTAAGAGTCAAACTTTTGTATTCTACACACTCAGAATACAATCACTCCAACAGGTACTTTTGCACTATAAGTCGCCTGGCAGCAAAATTTTACCTGAAAACTAACATGAAAACATCGAAAAGGTTAATTTTTATCGCAACAAAAATTCGCTCATTCATTCGTAACGGATAAAAAGTGAAGTTATTATAGTCCAAACTTGCACAAACACGACAACTTTACTTTGTTGAAAACATCTAACCAATTACGGAAGAAATAAAAATAAAAATTAATAATATTTATAAATATTATTTAAATAGTATTATAAGAATTTACATTTTATATGAAATAAGGAAATTAAAAATATTTATTTTAATTATTCACTTGTGATATACTTTTTAAATTTATAAATTTTTCAATATATAAAATTTATTCTTTATTCAAATTAAATAAATAAAAAAAATGATATAAACTTACTATACCGATAGTAAAATTTATAATTTTCATTTTTTTCATATACCAAATTTTTAAATTGCATCTCATATTATAACATGAATAATAAAATTTTTTTTTGTTAAATATCATAATCGTCATTAAAATTATTAAAAAATAACCATTCGTCACATTTCAATTATTCAACCGTTAAATAATACCATGCAAAGAAATTTCGTTAACTGAACCCACATTAAAGAACATCATCAAAGACGTCGGCTTTTCCCAGCCCAGCTTCATCCCCATGATATGGGTGGGCCCATCATTTCTACACAAATGCATTACCTTCTCCCGGGCCGATCGAGTCCCTCCTCTAAAAATTGCCTATATATACCCCCGCCACCCCTTCCAAATTCACCAGAAAACCCCACTCTTTCTCTCCATCTCCATTTTCCAACACCATTCTTTTGAAGAAGAAGAAGGTTTTGGGTCTCCTCCTCTCTCCATTTTACTTACACAACCACCTCCTTCTTCTTCTTCTTGTAATTAAACCAAGCAAATTGTAACACATTTGTCATTCAATGGCTCAAGTTTATTTACTCGCCTTGCTTTTAACATTCATTCAACAATTCAATTCAGGTAACTAACCAATAAATTCAATGTACTAGTATATTAATTGTCCATTAATTTTTTTTACTTAAATTTTTGAATTAATTAAATTATACAGGAGTTTATGGATCAGCAACATTTACTTTTATAAACAAATGCGAACAAACCATCTGGCCCGGCATGTTATCCGGGGCAGGAATTGCCCCGCTTTCCACAACCGGTTTTGCCCTTCAAGTCGGTGAGTCGAAGACCATTGAAGTTCCTTCCTCTTGGGGTGGCCGTTTCTGGGGTAGGACCCGCTGCACCCCCGAAGGATTCTTCCACGGGCTCATTCAGCTGCGTCACTGGTGATTGTGGCTCCGGCAAGGTGGAATGCTCCGGTGGCAACGCTGCTCCGCCTGCCACTCTTGCTGAATTCAAGCTCGACGGTGACGGTGGCTTGGACTTCTATGACGTCAGCCTTGTCGACGGCTACAATCTCCCCATGCTCGTGGTCCCACAAGGTGGTACTGGGGCCAATTGTACAGCCACCGGATGTCTGGCGGATTTGAACGGCGCCTGTCCTTCGGAGCTCAAGGTGACCAGCACCGGCGGAGAGAAGTGGCGTGTAAGAGCGCCTGTGAGGCATTTGGGCAACCTGAGTACTGCTGCAGCGGCGCGTATAGTACTCCAGATACTTGCAAGCCGTCTTCTTACTCGCAGTTGTTTAAGAACGCGTGCCCACGCGCTTACAGTTATGCCTACGATGATAAGACTAGTATCTTCACATGTGCAGGTGCCGACTACCTTATCACCTTTTGCCCGTCTCCCAATGGAACACCAGGTGAATTTCCTAAAACCACCATGCCTAACGTAAACATTTGGTTTCTTAGCATGGGCATTTCAGTCCGATGGGCCATTATTGGGTTAGTTAGATCCGTCTATACCTGTTTTATCCGTTCATTTTATTTATGATATAATTTATATTATAAAATTTATAAATAAAATTATCAAACGAATTTATTTAAATATAAATAAATTTTAATACAATTACAATATATAAAATTTTTATATTATTGAATTTATATACATACCATTTATAATATGTATTTAAATTTAATAATATAAAAATATTTTTACACCAATAATATAAATAAGATTAACCCTTGAAATATTTACCTCCCGATAAAAGCCTGTCATGGCAATTTTATTTCTCATTTCATTTCGTAACTTTATTGGGACGGGGGCTGGGAAAGTGACGAATTTCAGCAGAGATTGGATCAATAGGGGTATGATAGTACTTTCACAGATTAGGAAGCTCTAGTTCAACGGCTATAACAAATTTGGCAAACAAACTTGAGAGTTGGTTATTATTTGGGAGGGACAAAATGCCTTTTTCTTGTTGATTTTGATGTATATTTGATTTTATAGTCAAATGCAAAATCGGAGTGGTCAGCTTGAAAATTTTGACATTTTTTAAGGGACAATGGAAACGGGGGATAGAATAAGGAATTTGGACGGCAAACGCAAATACTTGAGAGTACTTTTCATGTGCGGGAGGATGGTTTGAACCCTTTGTTCGTATTGTAACAAAATGCCAAAAGAATGGATGCCACAAAAAAGTTGTAAAAAATGTGACAGTTTTTTTTAATTAGTTACTAATTCAGCTAAAACAAATAGTGTGAAAGAAAAGAAATTTTGTCAAGGATATGCATCTGCACTCTGCACCATAACCACAGAATTTTGGTGCCGTTACCTCTTTACTAATTCTCTCGATTCCCAAGAATCACAGCACTGAATCCATGTTTATATTCTACTTTTTGCTAACTTCTAAAAATCAAAATCAACTGTCCTAAGGTCTTTTAATGTAACGGTCATAAATTGGAATAGGTAGTTATTATACTACTAGCAAAAAATAATATTCTGATCGTTCATTAATTTTAAGATATTGAGTTCGTATTGTGTAGACAATAATAGTTATTTATTGATTGAGGAAAAAAATTACTGGTTTTTCGGGTGGCAAAATTTTGTATAATATTAACATTATTGTTTTTCTGAAATTGCAGCCAGAAATCATCCTCCGGGACAGAAACTCCGGTGACGGATGACAACAACAGTTCTCCGCTGATCAACGGAAGCATGATTTACGAGGGATCAGCCTTGGACGAGAGTAGTGCAGCATCCACGTGCGTGCACGTGTTCAGATCACAAGCCATTGCCGGTGCCGTCGCCATCGCGGCAGCAATGTGGCGCTTGTGTCAGCACTTCTAACTGGCCCTTTTTCTACCACTCTTTCAATCCACATCTAACATTAACTTTTTGCGACCCATTACCCTCCACGGAGGCCCATATAATCTTGTATCCGGATTTTGGGTGTCAGATCATGCGTGGACCAATACAGTTTTTGTGGTCCTTTCGTTTCTGTGGGCCTTTTGGGTCCTTCTTCTTCTGGCCTTCGTGACGAGGAACCCAGTCAGCATGGAAAGCTTGGTTGCAACAGTACTAACAAAATACCAGACAGAGTTATTATTATTGGGGGGGGTGTTGGTGCCAATTTCACATAAATTATTGGTATCCTATTTTATTTTATTTTGAAGATTTATTAGAAATAGTAGTGGTGGTAGGAGATTCATTTTTAAGGTTAGATAATTAATAATGTTTCTTGTACGAATTCCTTATGTGAGAAAGTATACAATAGATATCAATGATATTACTATTATTTGGTCATGTTAGTGCCATTATCTCCTGGCTAATATATTATATGTCCATGTGAAGGAATAAGTTGAGAGGAAGTTATGGTGCAATAATTAGAATATTGAAAACAGAAGGATAATTAGTGATGAAGGCGTGGATGATGATGCTTGCAGGTTTCATTAACTAGCTATGACAAATTAAGCATGTCCTATCATTGTTGCAAAGCTCCTTTTTTAATATTTCCAGAGGGTCACAACCAGAGAAAATGGGCTTATTGAGATTGATTTCATATACAAATGCCATCTTTTTCCTGAATGAATCAAAACATTTTGTTTATTATATCACAATTGAATGAAGGAATTGCATTATACCATCAGTTGGAATGTTGCAAGCAAATTACTAGTACAATTTTGAGAAGCTTGTAGTGATTAAGTTTGGAGAAATTTGGTAACAACTTGGAAAAAAAAGGCTGTCATTGTTGTTGACTTAAAAAAGAAAGGAAAAATATGTAGTTAAATCTGGTCTTGAATTTCACTTATTGTGGACCACGTGGTGAGGATTAGATTTTGTAAAATTATTATTATATCAGTTGATGTTATTTATTTAATATGGTTTAATTTACACTACAGAATTTACAAAAAAAAAAAAAAATCAAAGACCAAACTTACCTAAATATTTCCTTAAAAAAAATAACAAATTAGTTCTGTTCTAACATTTGCAAAAACAATAATCTCTTTCGCAAATCAAACTACATGGAGCTATAACAGATTGAGGACTGTGGGTAGGTAATTAATTGATGTCATTGTTAGTGTTGTGGGTGTGATTAAAGTGTTAAGCATGTTAGAAGTAGAACGTGGCAACTTTTAGCATATTTATTATAGATGTCCCAAGTCGCAACATTTGAAGTCATCTCAATTACTTGTTAATATCATCAATTAACTAACAATGTTGAATATAGCTTTGACTCGGACACGTAGGAAACTAGTCACGAATGAAAAAGAAAGCGAGTGTTAATTCTTACAAATAATGTTCTTGATCCAACCTACAATCGAAGACAACTGAAAAGGGAATTATAGAAGAAATAAATAATGGAACACACACTAAATTGACCTCTTGCTTAATTCTTTATTCACATTTTGGTAGGAATACCAAATTAACTTTAATATCATGATAACCAACGTTATCATAATCCGGATCTTTCATGGAACATAAGAGTTTAATTATCAAAAATATAAATTAAATATTGAATGTGAAAACGTATTTGAACTCATAAGAATTAATGTGATTCTTGAGTATCCGGATGTGATTCTTGAATATACAGATGTGATTCTTGACCGTACGGATTTGATTATTGAATATTGTGGTTATTGATCTTCCAAATTACTATATATGTATTTTAGAGAATAGGGTTTTCACTTTTCTAATGATGGGATGTTAAGAAAAGTAACACAACATAGAATTTGGAGATCATAACCTCTATATATATATATGCTTTCCTTATTCTCTTAGGTTTTACCCATCATAAAATAAGAAATAATATTTTAGGGTATCACACATAAAAACCAATACTAATTAGATGACTTAGACCCATTTATCTTAAACTATAATAGATCACTTTATATTAGGCCAATTAATTATGATAACATATATTACATAATTAATATGTATGTGAACGTCCAAAACTCAACATTTTCTCACTTGGACTACATATATATTATTGTATAAAACCTTATGAGTTCAAAACCTTTAGCTATCATGACCATAGTCATCTCCGAACAATCTCGTCCATTAATCATGTCAATATAGGATCAAGACGATTTTCGTTATATTAATCGTAACTAAATTCATTCTTGGTCATGTACATCAACACAACTAAATGACATAGATCAAATATGGATGTGTAGCATGAAAATTACATGCAATGTGATCTTAAACATGCATATTTTTAACTGGTCCAACTTTATTCTTTATAGAGATCAAACTGAAATTGATGTTAGAGTGAAATTAAACTAAACACCTTATTTCTAAAACTGAATTCCTTATTTCAGCAGAAAATATTCATAAACATAAGATATGTCTCGAAAGATTTAAGTATATAAATTGAATACAAACTCCCACTAATTCTGAATATCGTTAAAAGACATAACACCCATATGAATAGTGTGGTCATGAAAGACCTTAGATTAGTTGATAATCCTTTAGTAAGCGGATCTGTAATCATAGAATTCTTGCCAACATACTCTATAGACAGTTGACTACTCTGAACTCTTTCTTTAACAACTAGGAACTTGATGTCTATGTGTTTAGATTTCGTTGAACTCCTATTATTGTTAGAATATAATAGTGCTGATTTATTGTCACAAAATAACTTAAATGGTCTTTCAATACCATTCACAATTCGCAGCCCTGTGACAAAATTTTGCAACCATATTTCATGATTGGAAGCCTCATAACATGCTATAAATTCAGCTGTCATGGTGGAAAGAACTATGAGTGTTTGTTTAACACTTTTCCAAGAGATAGATCCACTAGCAAGCAAATAAATTTAGCCCGAAATAGATTTATGACTGTCTTGATATACAGTAAAATCAGATTCAGAATGCCCAATGATCTCTAATTTATCCGATCTTCTATATGTGAGCATATAATGTTCTGTTATCTTAAGATGCCGCATGACTTTTTTGGCTGCGATTTACATGAATCATACCCGGATTGCTTAAATATCTACCTAACATCCCAACAATATACGCAATATCTGGATGCATACAAATTTGAGCATACATTAGACTTTCTTACTGTCGAAGCATAGGGAATATTTTGCATTTTCTTATTTTCAAAATCATTCTTAGGGTACTGAACGAGGCAGAATTTGTCTCCCTTAGCAACAGGGGTATCTCCTGGTTTGCTATCTTGCATGCCAAATCTCTTAAGTACCTTCTTGATATAGTTCTTTTGCGATAATCCAAGAATACCCCAAGAGCGATCTCGATGTATTTGAATGCCTAATACAAAAGTGGCGTCCCCAAGAACTTTCATCTCAAATTTTTTAGATAGAAATCTCTTGATTTCGTGCAATAAACCTATATCATTACTGGCAAGCAATATGTCACCGACATATAAAATCAAAAAAATATACTTACTCCCACTAAACTTGTGGTATATACAATCATCAACCAAATTCATCTCAAAATCAAACAATATCCATTGATAATTTGATAAAATTTGTGATACTATTGACAAGAAGTTTGCTTGAGCTCATAGATGGATTTCTTTAATTTACAGAATATATTCTTTGCATATTTGGACACAAAGTTTTCTGGTTGCATCATATAAATGGTCTCATCAATGTTACCATTGAGAAATGCAGCATTTACATCCATCTGATGTAACTCAAGGTCAAAATGTGCCACTAAAGCCATTATTACCCTGAAAGAGTCTTTCAATGATACTGGAGATAAAGTCTCTTTATAATCAATGCCTTCCTTTTGAGTAAAATCTTTTGTGACAAGACGAACCTTATATTTCTCTATATTACCCTTCGAATCCCTTTTGATTTTAAATATCCATTTGCAACAAATAGGTTTCGTATCTTCTGGTAGTGTGACGAGTTTTCAAACGTCGTTGTCTTTCATGGATTTAATTTTCTCATTCATAGCATCAATCCATTTGTGAAAATTAGCACTATGCATGACTTGATAAAAGTTGATTGGATCATCTTCTACCAATCCAATGCCATCCTCATGTTCTTGGAGAAATACGATGTAATCATCCGGAATCGCACTTCTCCGTTCTCTAGTGGATCTCCTTAATGGCATTTGTTCTTGAGGTTGTTGAGTTTGTTCTTGATGGGGAAGATTTTTAACATTGTCTTGGGGTACTGGTATTGCTTCTTGAACAATGTCAAGAATAGAGGGCTGATCATTGTCAATAACAATCGTAGGAAGGGAAATATATTTCTTTTCAAAGATAAAGTTTCTAACTTTATCACTCCCCCAAATTCAATATCCTTAAAGAATTGGGCATTTTTCGTCTCAAAGAAGGATTTGGATGTAGGATCATAAAATTTGTACCCCCGAGACCGTTTAGAGTAACCAACAAAATAGGTGATGACCGTTTTCGAGTCCAAATTCTTTTCATTTGGCCTATAAGGCCTTGCCTCTGCTGGACAACCCCAAATATGTAAATGTCTTATACTAGCTTTTTACCAGGCCATAGCTTCATAGGGAGTTTTGGTCGTTGCTTTAGTTGGAATTCTATTAAGGATATAAGTTGCAGTCTTTAATGCTTCTACCCAGAGTGAATCTGGTAAAATTGTATGACTAATCATACTTCTCACCATATCCTTTAAAGTTTTGTTTCGTCTCTCAGCAACATCATTCATGCTAGGAGATCCCGACATAGTATACTGTGGGACGATTCCACACTCTTCTAGAAATTTAGCAAAAGGTCCTGGACGTTGTTCACCTGATCCGCATATCTGCTATAGTATTCACCACCACGGTTAGATCTGACAGTCTTAATTCTTTTACCAAGTTGGTTTTCAACTTCACCTTTAAAAGCCTTGAAGATGTTCAATGACTGAGACTTCTCGTAAATTAGATAAAGGTAGTCATAACGAGAAAAATCGTCTATGAAAGTAATAAAATATTGTTGGCATTCCAAGAAGGCGTAGGGAATGAACCGCAAATGCCCGTATGTATTACTTCTAAAACGTCCGTAAAGATCTATTGGCACCTAATCTCTTTATGTTTGTATGTTTGTATGTTTGTTTCCCTTTAATACACTCAACATAGATTTGAAAGTCTGATAAATTAAGGGGATCAAGAATTTCATTTGACATAAGTCTTTCAATTATTTGTTTAAATATATAACCTAAACGCTTATGCCAAAGTAAAATAGAATTCTCATTGATTAATTTGCGTTTAGTATTACGTGAACTTATATGCAAGGTTTCATTATATGAAAAATAGTTTCGATTAAATAAAGGTTATCATGAGAAGACAAAAAATCAATACCAATAATATTTGGATTCAGAAAAAGACTAAACTAATATTTCTAAATGAACAAAAGTAATCGAATTTGTCCAAAACAGAAATAGAAACCAAATTTCGTCTAAAAGACGATACAATATATGTCTTTTTCAAATCTAAATAATAATCAGTTTTTAATAATAACCTAAAAGTCCCTATTGCTTCAACTTTAACTAGTTTGCCATCGCCCACATAGATTATGAATCTTTCAGCATCATTCCGCTTTCGGCAATTCAGGCAACTCTGCATGGACACACTTATGTGAGTAGTAGCACCGGAGTCTATCCACCAAGTGTATCTAGGCACTGAAGCTAAATTAACCTCAGAACAAACCAAAATGAAAAGCGTACATTTCTTTGCACGCCAAGCGTGATATTGGTACAGTCATTTTTTAGGTATCCAGGTTTCTTACAAAAGTAATAACTAAATTTTTCAGTTTGTTTTTTTTGTTATTTCTTTTGAAATGGACTACCCGCAACTTCTTTATCCTTTTTACTTTTCTTATTTTTGTCCTTAAAGGTACTTACCAAGTGAACACTTTCAATCTTTTCTTACTTCAATCTTTCCTCTTCTTGCACACAATAAGAAATGAGCTCATTTAGAAACCATTTATCATTTTGACCGTTATAACTGATCTTAAATTGACTGAATTGTGCAGGAAGAGAGATCAAAATTAAATGTACGAGCAAGTACTCAGACAATTCTAACTGGTTAGTGCCTTAAGTTTTGAAGCAAGATGAGACATCTTTAGGATGTACGATAGAATCGTACTTGTTTCTGTCTTATCATTTTTTACAAAACGTTTTTTAATTTTCATAAAGAACTCTTTGGTAGTTGCCTTTTAGGACACATCGCCCCTGAATGTTTCTGAAATTGCACGTTTCATAATCATAAGACTCATACTATTTGAACGATCCCACTTCTCATAGTCTATTTTTTTCTTCTACGAAACTATTATCTGTAAGAGAAGTGGGTTATTCAATCCTTCGCAAGGGCTAGATCCATGCAACCAAGAACGATCATTACGTTCTCTTTCCATTCTTCAAAATTGGTTCCATTCAACATAGTGATGGAATTGATATTGGTAGATATCATAGAAGTAGATATATTAACTGAAAATAGAACAAAATAATATATTCACATAAGTTTCAAATCTTAAATAATAAATTAAATTCAAATAATAGTAGGGCTCATCACAAAATACCCAACACAACATGCCAAATAATATTTAATATTTGGACATAAATATTAACTTGTATGTGGTACTCTTGGTGTAGTAATCAAATATTGACAATAAATTCTGTTAAATAATAAGTCTATCTTTGGACTGACTTATTATTCACATGAAATATCAAATAATTGTCACATATTTATTACTATAGGTGTATATATAATTCGGCTAAATATTAACCTTCCTTTGAGTCGACAAATATCCGCATGAATTACAAATACACAATAATCGTAATATTTTAAAATAAATTGACCTACACACGAGGGGCTATATTAATAGCATGTTGTGTCAATCAATATATTTTTTTAAATATTATATATTCTTAAATATTTAAAAATAAATAAATAAATAATTTAAAAAAATGACCATAATAGTTTATTGGTCATGAACCTCCATTAAACTGATTCCTTACGGTCATGAACTTTGTTCATGACCAATCCTTATTAGTTATGAACTAAGTTCATGACCGTTCCTTAATTCCTTTTTTTTTTTTTTTTAACAACAACTTAGTTCATAATATTCCTTATTGGTCATGAACAAACTTGTTCATGACCAAAAAACCGTATACGTCTTTGTTCATGACATTTTTTTTTGTTTTTTTGAATTCTAATACCAAACAAATTCAAAAGGAAAAAAAAATTAAAAAATTAAAATTTTGAATCCAACAATTTAATCCGAATAAATATAAAAATTATTGGACCCAAAACCTTAAATCCGTAATATAACCACAATTGTTCTTAAATACAACAAATTAAATCACATAAAAAAATTTGTTGAATTCAATAACTAAATCCATATGAAATCACATAATAAATCAATTAATGAAAAAAAATTGATTTTTCAATGATTCAACATGAAGATGTTCTGATACCACTTGTTAGAATACCAAATTAACTTTAATATTATGATAACCAACATTATCATAATCCGGATCCTTCATGTTTAATCATCAAGAATATAAATTAAATACTGAATGCGAAAGCGTACCTGAATCCAGAAGAATTGATGTGATTCTTGAATATCCGGAGCTTTGGTGTGATTCTTGACCCTACGGATTTGATTCTTGAATATTGTGGTTATTGATCTTCCAAATTATTATGTATGTATTTTAGAGAATAGGGTTATCACTTTTCTGATGATGGGATGTTAAGAAAAGTAACACAACATAAAATTTGGGAATCATAACATATATATATATATATACTTTTCTTATTCTCTTAGGTTTTGCCCGTCATAAAACAGGAAATAAGATTTTAGGGTATCTACACATAAAAGTCCATACTAATTAGATGACTTAAGCTCATTTATCTTAAATTATAATAGATCACTTTATATTGGGTCAATTAATTATGATAACATATATTACACAATTAATATGTATGTGAATATCCAAAACCCAACAATTTCATCATCTTAAAAAGTTATTATTTCTTCAGTACTGACAAGTTACAATTCCAATCAAAACTTGGATATCTTGCGTGAAACATTCTTTAGATACTTACATATACTGAATCAAACTCGTGAGTTTCTAATTCTTGGAGAGTCTTGACCCCGTGGTGGTTGAAAATGCAGAATTTGACTTTCTTCCAACAATTAACGCAATATTCCAGTTTGTTGCGTAGAAAAATCAGTCGGCAGAGAAACCGAGATACATACAATGATACAAATACAAAAAAATTAAGGAGGTATGTATTGGAGTTTTTATTTTAAACTTTCTCAGATTTTTCTCCCCAGGTTCAGCAAAATCGCTCTAGGTCTGCATAGCTACACATGGCATGGCATGATTGAATGCCTTCATTGTATTTATGACACATTTTAAATATGGCAAATATTTAAGTAGATCCGATCTTTGATCTCACTTGTAAATTTTGTGGCATGGATTAAATTTTAGAAAATTTATGATATTAGCTGATGTAAGTAAGATTGTTTAAGGTTTAATTCTGATTACAAGATCTACAGGTGGGGTCAAAAATCGAATTTATCTAAATATTTTTCTTTAAATATAATTATGATTCTTGAAGCCAATAGATTTGCAGATTAATATTTGATGCTTTTCATTGTCTAGATAAATTTAGAGTTGAACAACAACCAACAAGAAAATCTCGACTTTTGATGTAATGTTTGTGTGAAAATTAGGAGTTTGTTAGAAGAAGAATTGAGTGTTATCTAATCCCTCAGGATTGTTAATTGTTTCTTTTACTTGATTTATGAAGTCTACCTTTTCTTACACACTTACACTTAGAAATTAGAATAGGAATTGAAATATTAAAAAGGAAAAAAAAAAATGTATGATCACTTATTTTGCCATTCACTAAGTTGCATGTGGCACAGTTGGAATTTTCAGGTAAAAGCGTGATCAATGACTGTTGTACCCGATGATATGAGAACAGTACTTAAAACAGAGCGAGACAGTTGAAATATTATATTCGGTCCATTCTAGTGCATATATGGAATCTTGGTGGATAATTTTTATTATTTTTTAATTATTTAACGAGTGATATTATATAGTATATAACAAAGACTTATTTGTGTTTGCAAGGGAAGAGCCAAAGGGGAGCAATTGATGCATCCCAAACTTTGCAGGTGATGAAAAGAGAACCCAAAGAAAAGATTAAGGTCAATCAACAACTATGAGCTATTTTTGTTCCTTGTCAATTACTAGTTGATAATGCTAATTATTAAAACAAATACTATCGCCACTAAAAATATTTACACATTTAACTTG
The DNA here is from genome assembly GCA_025175665.1 of Cinchona pubescens. Lineage (NCBI taxonomy): Eukaryota > Viridiplantae > Streptophyta > Magnoliopsida > Gentianales > Rubiaceae > Cinchona > Cinchona pubescens. The sequence goes on from JANKKI010000012.1 coordinate 803,863, forward strand.
TTATAAAAATTAATTAACCACCCTTGGTCTTGCTTGGGGACTAGCTTTTGAATTTTTAGCTCCTTGGCCTTATCGCTACCAAACCCCCACCAACCCAAAAATAAAAAATAAAAAATAAATTTTAAAAAAATGAAGAACTAGTGCTGCTTATTGAGTGGACTAGCACATTTCGTTGATTAATTACATGGACTAATTTAAACCTACTTTTTGTTGAATTTTGCATATCATTAACTATATCTTATAGATTTAATTTGACTAAGAATCTTACTAGGAATAGGAGAAGTCATTGATAAATTATTCTATGTAATAAGATTCATACACTCATAAGACACAAGATATGTGTTATATGCAATTATCCACATACTTACAATGTGTGAGAACCGTTCATTTAATTTGGTTCATATGAAAATTTTAAAATATCACATAATTAAGATACAAAATTTATTCATTTAATTTGATTCATATAAAAAATTTAAAATATCACGTAATTAAGATATAAAATTTGTATTACTTGTTGACATTCACATACTTGTGATTTGTCAGCATCGTGCATTTTCTTTCATTTATGTAAGAATTTTTCGATACCACACGGTTAGACTTGGACAATTTTCCGATGTGGTACCACGTCAACACCAGTCAAGTTGTAGAACAGTATCGAAACGGAGCCAGCTCATCCACCGACTGCTACACAAAACGTGATAATTTTCGATTTTTCATCAGTTAATCTTGCGAGCGTGACTTAGATACATTGCTTTAATTAAGGTTCACGCACTTTGGTTGGGTGGCGATTATGGTTGGTTGCCATATACTTTCATTTCAGACTTCCTCCGTCAAATATGACTATTTTCGGTTGTGTGATAACAAAATGGATGTGATTTTCATACACATCCGATGTGTATTTGGTCGCACTAGGCTGGATCGTTGTCGTGGGTGCCACCACCACCACCACCACCACCAACAGCTGCATGCCTAGTGTTTTCCTCGTCCAGCCAAATAAAACTAGTGCAATGAAAATTTTACCCAATTAAATTTTCCTTTTATTTTCTTTGGTCCCCTCAATCTAAAGCCTTTTTTTCTGATAAGTGATTAAGAATAAACGAAAAAGCCTTATAGTCTTTTTACTCATTTTGAAAAAAATTATATGGATGTCATTCTATGATAGCGCTAGAATGGCATTCTTCATGCTGTTCACAAGATTAAAGGTTTTTTACATTAAATAAAAAAAAAAAAATCCATTTAAGCACCTAGTATTTGCATCGTTAGGTGTTTTTTGTCTCATATTTTATCACATTACCAAATGATCCATATTTTACCACATTTACTATTACACTATCAAATAAACTATTAAAATTATTTTATGTGGATACTAAAATTACTCTACATAATTTTAACAGTTTATTTGATAATATAACAATAGACGTGACAAGATATAATACAGAAGATACTGTAACTATTTGCACATCGATGAACTTGTATTAATCATCAATTGGTGTAATTCAGGAACCGGTATTGGGTGGTAGAATTCTTTTTTGCTTACCCATGGGCCCAAAGATTTGGGCTATTTATGGGTTATCCGAGAGAAATACAGCACTAGTCCAATCATAAAGTTTGGGCCATACAAGTGCCTTTTCCGGTACAAAAACTCCACTTCTTTATTATGAAAATTTTCCAATTTATTCATTTTTTTTTTTTTTTTTTGTCCATCGAGGAAAACATCTGTATTAATCACTTTAAAATATGAAGTAGATATTCAGACAGTTAGTGGACACTGTTTGTGTCTGATTCCATGCAAACTACTAATGGCTCATATTTAGCCCAACCAAACTCATCTAATTATCATGGGATTGGCAAGAGAAATCCGACCTATGGGATGAAATCTTCAGTCTTTGGATGTCCTAAAGATGTGTCTTGGTTTATGTAAAAATGTTGAGGGGAAAACCTCACCTTTTGAACTAACAACTTTTTGGAGCGAGAAGGCGTAATAATACCCAACAATAAAATGCCTACACGTACGTACTGGGAAATAGTTAGACTTTATTTGTGTCATACGCTAAATTAGCAGCAAATTAATTGTTGACCATAATCCTTGGTAAGCAGAGTAATGATGCCTTCTGATTAGGATAAGACTTTATTAACCAAACAAACGACCAGATTTCCGAAAAGTCACAATAGTTTAGGAGGTGTTTGGTTTATGGATATAAGAGTAACCTTGAAAATTAAACTTAATAATATCCATAAATGTTGTTTTGGTTTAACATTATAAGAATTATTCTATGTGAATGAAAGTGTTAAAAAATACCCATTTTCATTATCTATTTGTGACATGAGTTTCAAATTGAGTAATTTATTAATATAATGAAACTCATTCCTCATTTTAAACCAAACAAGTAAGAGAGAATAATATAAACTTATATCAATAGTGGGGTTTATGTTTTCAATCCGATTCTAATTTCTAAATGTGAACCAAACACTTTGTAATTAATGCGGTATATATATAGAGAGAGAATGTGTGTGTTAATTAACTAACAACAATTTGTGTACAGACCAACAAAAGCTTTCATGATTAGCTATCCTAATTAATGACCCAAAAACACGTCATGTAACCTTTTTTAGCCCCAAAAAAAATACTAATTGGAGCTTAAATCTGAACAAAATAAGTAAACTACAAGCAGTACGTACATCAAGATCGAAGAAGACAAGAAAACTTAGCTTAGAAGGTAGTAGAAATAGAGTGAAAGTAAAGTGGAAGTTATAGTTGGGGATATTCTATTTGGTACGTATTTAATTTCTAGGATAAAAAGAGATCAAGATCCATGCAAACATGCATTTTGGCAGTGGGATATGCAAAAACATGTTTGGTTGGTAGATAATGACATACATAGCCTGAAATAAAAAAGTTGAATTTCTTCCGACATTCTACGCCATCACTTTTGCTTCCTTATGAGGTTCCACCTCACATATCTCTCTTTTCTACTTTGCTCCTTATAGGTTCATGCTTGCTATTTTAAGAAGCTTCATTGGATTAAATATAGACCGTGGCTTTTAATGTCTACCTTTCCAACCAGATGCCACCTCAGCCATTTTCCTCCCTCGTTTTATGTAGAAAATTCTAATACACCAAACAGACCATGCTTTTCAAGTGTTGAATCCTGTGTAATGAAGTCTAAGTCTGTACCATCCACTATGCTGCACGAAAAAATTAATTTCGTTTATTCTATACAAGTATCGGAGCAAGTCTGTACTATTTATTATAATTGTACACAAGTATTGAAATAAGTTTGTACTACTCATTATGATTGCACGAAAAAATGAACTTCGCTAATTCTGTACAAGTATAGAGAGAAGGGATTGATGATGGTTAACTTCTTGTTGTTCTTTCAAGTCTACAAACATTTAGTGAATTAATTAGGGGTTGGAAGAACAAGTGAAGAGCAAAACCACCTCCTCCTTAATTAAAGAACTTTGCAATTCAGTCGTAGCTTTTCGAAAGGACGACACAAATCTTTTTGTAAAGTAAGATAAAAGGATAATGAATCAAAATTACAAAAGTATTTGCATAGAAAAAAGAAATACAATTATCCACAAGGGACATGGGTACTTTACACGACACCAAAACATGTCAATGCACGTTCTAGATTCTTAGTTGTTGAGTAGAAACAATAGTAGTACTAATATTCACCGACGGACGTTGACGGTTGATCTCATTCTGGATATGGTGACGCGTCCTCGACAAAAAAGTTGACAAAGATTATCTCCTATGACACTGAACCTAGGAAGACAGCATTTCGATCCATCGCTCTACTTTTGAAAGCTCTTTTCTCTGCGTGTGCCAATTAACCTTAATTAACCCAGTAGAGTCCAAGGATTTCACAAAATTTTAATGCGTATTAAAGTACATGCTACGTAAGTAAAACCACTGGCTAATTACAAGAATCCAAGTTAATCATAACAACATTCAGTGCAGATGATGTATTAAGTAAGTTTAGTCAAGATAATGCACTACATCAAAAGTAATGAGGCAATGCAATTAACTAGCTACAAAACATCAATGCTAATTTGGTCTTTACGTATTAATTCATTATCCGTAGCAATAATTAATAATATTAATAAGTGGATGCAGGTCTGAGTAGTGGAATTTCGAAATTATTATGTCAATGATCACTCAACTTACATTTAAGAAATCAGCAGCCAACTTTGGAATTGAGAGGTGCTTTTTAATTAGCTTATGTAAAATTCTACCTTTTTTTTTATTTTATTTTTATTTTTATTTTTTGAGAAAAAAAAAAGAGGAAAAAGTAGTTACTTTGTATAGAAATTAGTGATAATTTCACATTCAGTTTAGCATAATGGTCCCCTCAAGTTTGAATAATTACATTTACATCCCCTATCTTTAGATGATTTTCTAGCTACAAAACCAACCCAAAGTGTTGGCATGCACAAAAAATCCTTATGAATATCCTATAATGCCCTTGTCATCCAAAAAGTGAAACCTTTATTACTAAAACAAAATTAAAAATAAAACTCATTTTCCCTAATCATCTTTCTCTGCCAGGTAACCACTACCTAGCCCATTTAGCTGAAAAAGATGCCGTGCATCTTCCACATCCTTCTTCCAACCAAAAAAATAAATTTAAAAAAAAAAACAACAAACAGCTATCTCGCTTTCTCATGCCTTCCAACATGCTAGCAATATCTTGCTTCTATATCAAAACACCATATCCAGTGCCTCATCATTTACAGCTCCCTTCACAAATCCCCAACAGACCCAAAACATGGATCTGAGATCCCAACGCTTCTAAGTTGGTTTATCCCTTGCTATAAGAAGATTTGAAAATTGCACGTTATTCCTCTTCCAATCTAAAAACCTCCCATGTTCCTATACGATTTGCTCAAACCAACAATTACCAAGACGCCAACTTTTTCCCAAGCAAACAAAAAAAAAAGGAAAAAGAAAAAATGGGGCATTCCCTATCTTTAGTTTTTTGCAATTTTTGTGTATTAGTGGTCTTCATTATCTCGGTTGAATTTTGTAATTCTTTTCCCTGGTATGAATACATTATGAAATTTGTGTGTCATAGTGATTGGTCGATAGTTTAAGAATGAGAGGAGTTCAGGGGGTAGATTGGAGAGGAATATGGAATCAAAGAAGGAATGAAGATGGTTGGAGAGGTTGGAAAACTCACTAGAGATGGAAAGAAAGTAGTTGTAGGAATTTTGAAGGGAAATTAGGGTTTGAGAAGAAATAAAAGACTGTGAAATTGGAGATTTGAGTTTTAGGTTTTTTGCACTTGCTGGTTTTTCTTTAGTTAACAAAAAGGTTAGAATATTATTTGAGGGTTACTATTGTCATTTTATTTGATGGAGGGAGGTAATTGTAATTATGCAAACTAAAGGGGAGGTAATTGTAATTATGCAAACTAAAGGGGAGGTTCTTGTCAGAATTATGCTACACCTCAAGGGAAGAATGAGAAATTATCCCTAGAACTTATCTTGTAGATAAATAACCACACATGCATTAATTACAATTGCTACGCAGTAAGCGACTGTTCATTTTCATTTCATGCGTCATGCAGCATTTTGCAACAACTTGCTATCCTAATTCTGATAGTCAATTAACTTTATCTTCAATGAATTATATAGTACTATATTCAAATCTATTTTTTGCAATTAACAAAATTCTTTTAAAAATCAATCAATGCAGAGGCTGCTTCAAAGAGGAAACGAGGAACTTGATTGTTCGAACAAAAAAGGAATCTATTTTACCAATATATGATGGTGTGGACATAATTATTAATTAGAGGGGAAAGAGTAAAGAAAAAGAGTGAAAGGGAATATGATGAATAATTGTCAGAAGTGGGATTTGAACCCACGCCCTCTCACGAGGACCAGAACTTGAGTCTGGCGCCTTAGACCACTCGGCCATCCTGACCTTTTCTGTAATCTGTTCTCCAATTAAAAATACATTTTAATTTTTTAGGGCAGTCTCGAACTTCATATTTCTCTTTTTAAGTACAGTCTATAAAGTGGCTTAAAGAAATTTAAAATCTTCATAATGATAAATGTTACTGTTGTTATTTTTGGATGGAGATATTTAGGTAATTTTATCCTAAATTATCTAAACAAGTGAATGAATTTAGTCTAAAATTTAAAATTCACTAATAAATGAAAATAACATTTTAATGGTTAATAAATGGATTTCAAATCCACTCCAATTTCATGTATTTCAAAACCATCTAATTCAAATTTATTTATTTCAATCCTTCTTTCAATTAAAATCTACTCATCCAAATAGAACATATAAAAAAAGTAAGAGCAAATATTCTCTGTTAATCTAACTATACATAAAAGACGACAGAAGTAACTTATAATATTCTTCCTGAGCTATTTGACCAACTATTTGATCATTCTCTTAGAATTTTCTGTCACTCAAAATACAACTTGACTAGAGTTAGTTTCCTATAGACAATTAATCAGCTAAGCTCTAGATCAATGAACTACAGGAAATTTTTATATTACTTATTAACATGATTAGGAATCCAATTCCCTTTAAAAGGTGTTGAGAGTTGAGACCACAGAACCGTAGGATACCTGCAGAGCAGCCACAGTGAATGAAAAAATGAGAAAGCCTAGATTCTTGGCCTCAATTTTCTCATTGCGTTATTAGTTGGGTGGAATATTTTGACTTAAAAAAAAAAAAGGGGGCAAGGCCCCCAGCAAGAATTCTCCACGAAATGGACACTTTCTGTAGAACTGCAGTTATCTATAACAAGTGAAACTATGATCCTTTCAGGCAAGAAATGATTGGCAGCTCTAAATGTTGTGAATTGCGGAATGAATAGCACAGACTTACACCAATTTAACAGTTTAGTGGTTTATATATATATATATACTTCAATATTTCTATTTTCTTTGTGGAATTTCTCTTGCTTTTTGGCATGTTGATTAATTAGTGATTATAGCAAAACGTGTTTGGCCTACGTTAATATGCGGAATATAGGAAACTAATCAACGTGGGATCAAAACAACACTTCACTTTACTGAGGTTGAAAGTTGATGATAAACCATACAAGGGAACTTTTCCAAGTTTAGGTACTCTAAACATGTGTAAATTTGGCATTTCTTAGATCAACTTCCTTTTCCTTCTTGATCTTCCAATGTTCACACATACTTTATATCTTAACATCAAGTATATATAGTATTATGACATTCCAAAGACTTGCATGCATATCAGCAATTCCACGTCTCATTCCTCGTCAGATCCCCATTAAAATCCGGCCTTCTTTCTCTACATAACCACTTACCTGATCACTTTTTCATCATTTTATGGGTATTACACCCCAACCCAAGCCCCATTCTTGTTATCTTACGCCTACCTATCATCCCCAAAAAAAAACAAAAACCCTTTAATTATCATTCATCTTCCTCTTCTTAATTCTTCCCAAATGCAACATTAGTGTCCAGATATTTCATCCCTATAACATCTAATTAATCAAGTCCAAAAACACACCTAACATCCCCAGTCATCTAATTAATTCCGGGCTTCATTGATTTTCCTCAATGTCCTCGACTTTTTCTTCCCTTTCTATTGTCTTCATTTTCCTTTTACAGATCAACATCGAAGGTATGCATCTGAATTTTGATTCAGCTAGTTAGTTATACATGGAATTGTATGTGCATATGTTACTGCGTCTGTTCATGTAACCATGTAATCAATCAACACCTGATATATGAATTAACGACTTAATTATTAACCTTGTAACATATGAATAATGGCTTAATTATTAATCTTGTAAGTGCTAAGTATTTTTTTTTTTTTTCCCGCACAGGAATTTCTGGGGCGACTTTTAGGTTAATAAACAGGTGTAACTACATAGTATGGCCAGGAATATTAGCCAATGCTGGCAGTGCCAACTTGGGCAGTACCGGGTTTGAACTTCCACCGGGTGGGTCAAGGTCATTGCAAGCTCGATCCACCCAGCTGGTCAGGCCGGTTTTGGGGAAGAACCGGTTGTACATTCGACCAGGAAACTGGTCAAGGCTCCTGCACATCCGGCGATTGCGGTTCCAACCAGGTGGAGTGCAATGGTGCTGGTGCAATCCCTCCTGCAACTCTTGCTGAATTCACAGTCGGTTCGGGTCCTAGTTCCGGGTCACAGGATTTCTATGATGTTAGCCTAGTGGATGGATACAATCTGCCAATGATTGTAGATGCAATTGGCGGGTCGGGTGATTGTGGGACAACCGGGTGTGCGACTGATTTGAACCGGATGTGCCCGAATGAGTTGCGGGGCGGGAATGGGCAATCATGCAAGAGTGCATGCGAGGCGTTTGGTAGTCCTGAATATTGTTGCAGCGGCGCGTATGCTTCACCGTCCACATGTCAGCCGTCTATGTATTCCGAGGTGTTCAAAAGTGCGTGTCCGAGGGCGTATAGCTACGCGTTTGATGACGCCACCAGTACCTTTACATGCCTTGTAATTCCGTACGGGAGCAGATTATACGATTACATTCTGCCCTTCTTCAACAAGGTAAAGGATGATCACATTTCTTATCCTATATTCTTTTTCCAATTTGCATTATATTCCTTTTCTTTTCAACTGTTAATTATTTTATCACTATTAATTTCTTTTTCCTTGCAAAATTTGTATCAAAACACAAAATGTGTGAGTCTTGCATAGTGATGAATTTTGATTATAGAATTTAAAATGGAATTTAGAGATCGAATTGTGTTAAAATTTTATATAATGTTAGAAGTACTCAAAAAAAAATTGAGAATTTTGATTATAGAATCTAAAAATGAGATTTAGGGATCAAATTGTGTTACAATTTTATATGCTGTTAGAAGTATTCAAAAAAAAAAATGATAAATAGCGTTAATCTTGTACTATTTATAATAATTTATGCAATTAAATTATTTCACGAGTAACTTGTACGATATACGTTGAAATTCTTGTATGAAATGAACAAGCCCACAATGGGAAAATTCATAATTTTCATGAGTTAGATATCATCTTAGTTGTAACGAAATGGAATTGTATGGCAACTATTAGAGAATCTTATAGTGAAAACATCTCTTGTGCAACCTTTTTCTTTAGTATCTTTGCTTTTCACTAAGAGAGATCATCGCTTTTTATCTCTGAAAACTACAATGGCTGCCGTTGGTCCATGTGTGGCAAATTTTAGGGGGAGACACGAGTAGTTATGTGCTAAGTAGCCTGTCTTTACCAGGACACGTTTTTTTCTCCACTTTATGTTCTTGTTAAGGCAAGAATTAATTACGTCATATTAAAAAAAAAACATTACATTCTTGTAAATTTTACTTGGTTGTCAACCTTTTTAATTAATGTACGTAGTAGAAGTTGCATGGTTAATAATAATAGTATATAGCTGATCGATCCATCAATTTGCATTTCTTTTCTTTCATGCAGCCAGAAATCTTCTAGAGACACTTCATCGGATTCAACAAATGGAAATTATGGGCCACCAGTTGCAACCGTAGGAACTGTTGGTGGTGGTTCGGGTCCTGGGTCACAGGCGGAGGATCCAGATCCATTTACTTCGTGGTTACCAAATTTTATGAGTGGGGGGTCATCATCAAGGACCATTTCTAACATTGGCTTACAATCTAATCCAATTATTTCCATCATTATCACCTTTGTTATACTGTCTTTGTTTCAATCATATGAGTAGTTGCTTAATTTCGACTCTTTGTCCATGCACATGATGCCCCTCCGATCGAGACTTGGATAATTTGAGATTCACATTTACAGAAACAGTTATTCATGATTTACACCAAGAATGTAACCCACAATTTTCCTTGCGATTAATTAATGTACAGATTATGTTTAAGTTAATTAATTACTGATCATACTCAGTATTAGTATAACATTCAACTTATGCAATTCATTTGCTACATTTCATTTTTTTTTTTTTTTTTATAATTATATAAGACTTTCGTCTTACGCGTTCTTTATTATTTTTTATTTATGCTATTATTTACTAGTGTGTTAACATGAAGTGCAACTCAGTCTACTTAGATAGTAATACGTTTCTTCAATGATCTATGGGTCCGAATCATTAAGGGTAGTAGAACGAATAATTTAAAATATATATATATTTATTTACTAATAGATTAAATAATTTTACGCCTTCTTTTGTTTGGATGAAATTCATGTTCTTCGATTATTTACAAAGTTAAAAAGTTAAAAGACTTCCAACTTCTTTATATTCAAATCTTGGATCAAGAAAGGAATTCGTGTTTTTATACACTAACTAAATTGAGATTTAGTATGGCGAAAGAAAGTTAACATGATGTGCTTTACGATTTGTGCAAAGGAACGGTTGGTGAGTGCTCTCCCTCAACCTCAAGCAAGGCTTTGCTACTTTACTAAAAATTCAAGCATATGTTAGTTGTCTGAGATGGGCTGCAAAAATGGTATGGAATCATATTGTCTGCCACAAATATGTGATCACGTTGATACTTAAAAATATATGTGGTTTTGCACAAGAAATCCTTATAGTATTAGCCTATTGGATACTAGTAATCATTGGGCTTCTGTGTAGCCTGATTGGTTAATATTTGGCACAAATGGAAAATTATCTTCCAAAATTTCTGGTTAATTGCAGTTTGGGAAATGAAACTGCGAGCTTTAAAGATAAGTGGAATGGAAATTTAATTAAAATCTAAATCACCGGATCGAAAGATTTAAGCTCAAATTATTGATAATACAGTCTTATCTCAGAAATTTTATATCGGTCATGAGTAATTACTAAGCATGTTCAGTAGTTGCTCTTCAACTAATGAGAGCCTTTTATTTGGAATGGGACCCATATTTCTGAAAAATAAGAGGGTTATCCTATTAAAAAAAATGAATCCTACATTCTAAATGACAGGTTCCTATTAATTGATGAGCAATTACTAAATATATCCAGTAATTACTCCCGACCAAAATAAAAATTTCCCGTCTTCAGATTATTTATACTATTTTTACATGTTTAATGAGAGACAATGATGATCTCATTATATGCGAGTCTTAGTGTATTTTAATATTCTGTATTAATATTTTTCTCACTATACATGAGTTTTGGTATTTTAATTGCACCCCATCCCATCAATATGAATGTATATAATTCTATCACCCAAAAAAAAAAAAAAAAACCAATGATATTGCTATCAAGAGAAGTCAATTCTTTAAGTAATTGCAACTCCTCCCACTAAGTACAAAATTTCCTCTCTCTCTTTTTTTTTTGGCAATTATCTTATTAATTCCTGGAGAAATGCTAAGTAAAAAAGGCCATGCATATTCAAAGTGTCACGGATTTTTCAGATTGAAGTCTGATTGATTGGGAGTAACAATTGACAAAAACTATAATTGTCAGTTGTCATAGACACAAATTAACAACAAAATACTATAAGAACTACTGACCACCTGGGCCTCTAGGCTCCTAATTAAACCCCCCAAGGCTTCTGTCGGGAGAAAGGAAAAACATTGACACGACAAATGACCTATATTAGGTAGTTCGATGATCATTTTACAGGTTGGATGCGGTTGATGAGGTCTCCCTGATTGACAAAACTTGACATGCACCGCATTAGGAATTTACAAAAGCAACTAGAATATAATATGCTACCAATATTTGTCATATTCTTTAGCTAATCAAAAACCAAAACAAAAGCGAATTCCCTAAAGTTGAGGAATCAAAGAATATTTTCCTACATTAAGACAAAACACTCTTGTTAAAGTTCGCTACTAGATTTAAGATTGGGACACTCCAGCTTAATATGATCATCTACATATGCACTTTCGGTGTCATTTACCCATTAATTTATATGCAAAGTTATTTTTAAACATATCATATTTTTAAGACTAATGTTAACTACTGCTGCATGATTTTAAGAATGCAAATCATACTTAAGCACACCACAACTGTTGAAGTTTACTTTCCAATACGATAATATTTCTTATCCTTGTGATTTGCGAATCAACACTAGCACTCTCATACTATATTTATTCCGTCTCTTCTTTTGTGATTTGTTAATTATAAATTTGAGTCATTAAAAAAAAAATTGTTGCAATCAACTGCTTTGAAATATGTGCGGTGGTTATGCCTTAACTTATTAAACGAATCTTGCCGAAAGAGTTGCGACGCCCTTAGCTACTATCACCACTAAAAGGTTGTGGCGATATTCTGGAAGACATGAGTCAAGAGATTATTTATATTAACAAAAAAAAAAAAAAGATTGGGAATATTTTGTTAGAATCTCGATTCTATCTTTATGATTTTATAATCTAAATTTACAATTTTGATCCAAATCTTAAAAATTGGATCCCTATTATGCATAAACACTAGTTGAATCATTAAAATCTTGTAGTTTATATATATATTTACTAAATTAAATCAGTATTTTGATAATTTTTCATTCAAATGCTAGATTTCACCCATTTAGACTACTTATATTATTTTTTTAAAAGTTTTTAATAAAAAAATAATATTAAATTTACGATAAGACAGAACTTTTTATATTATGAGTAAACATAATGTCAAATATTATAAATTTAAGTAAAAAAATTATTTTATTATGAATATTAAAATTTTATGTTTATTTGTATAAGTTTTTATCAAATATTAGCTTTAAAAATAAAGTTATATTTTTGTATCTTTGATAAGATATTATGATCCTACAATCCTATCTTCTATGTAAGATCCTAAATCTACAAACTTGCTCTGGCCCTTGTTGGATTGTTGGTGGTGTCTTCTGGCCATGCGTATACTGAATCCAGAAAGAAGCAACCAAATTAAAATGGGAATTTGAGATGCAACCCCACCCCCTCAAATAAAGGACATTTATGTCATTTAATTGACAATTACAAAACACAAGTTACTTAACTACGAGCTTAGAATGATTGCTTCCTCTACCTGGGAGTCTAGCACCAGGCAGCAAGCACATCATTGGCGTTTTGGCAGCTACGCATCTATGAGATTATCGAGTCTCAGATTAACCCAGGCTGACGTACAGTTTCTAGTTCCTACTGGTATGATTGAAACAGCAAGACCAACTCAGAACATTTTGATAACTGCTTTAACATTTTGATTTGGTAAACAGCAACGAGTTTCTGCACTAAACCACATTCCCAAATAGATCACTGGAAGGTTAAAAGAGATAGATCAGGCACGACTTTGCATAGCGAAAGAGACAAATAACAGCACTTGACCTTGTAGCTCCTCAAAAAGTATCAAAGAAAATCAAAATTCCTGGTGATTATGTTTACACAAACCTATGAACTTAGTTGCCCGTGCTGTAATAACTCAGAAGTGCTTCTAATACATTAAGTGAAATCTCTAGTTCTCCAGAGCAGTGTCAACAGGGAGGACAGCTAAAATTAATTCCTCTTCAAGAGCATTCTTCTTTAAAGACCTCTTACAATTCATCCTTGACATCATAAGGCTCAGCATCAGTATCTTCGGATGCTTCTTTAGTACTGGATTCCTCCACAGTTTCTTCAGCATCTTCCTCCTCTTCAATGGCTGCATCAGGACACTCTGATATGCAGACTGCTTTTCACTGAATCATAAATACGGGAGGCGAAATCCTTGGGGTCATTGAGCAAAAAGCCACTCTCCATGAGTGCCGTCTGGTACATGAGGAGCGCTGTTTGCTTTACACTCTCATCCTACAGCAAACATAAATAATCAGATTAAGAAATACCATAATAGCCACTAAAATCATAGCAACAGATTTAAAGGTGACAGCTAGATTAAGGTACAATAGATGTAGTATACGTATTTCAGAAAAAGAGTCAGAGAATTACTTCAGGGTCATTTACAACTCTCTCCTGAAGCTCCTTAATAATTGGGTGCCTCGGGTTGATCTCCAGCACCCTCTTGCCACGCATGTATGCTTGCTTGTTAGCATCTGAAAGGGTTTGTGACTGCATGATTCTCTCCATATTTGCACTCCAACCATACTTTGAGGTCACAACAACACAAGGGGTATCTGCCAAACGATTGCTTATCTTCACATCATCCACATTCTCACTGGCATCGTAGGGCACCCTTCCACCATTTCGTTAACTCCTTGAAAGACTCCTTCAGTTCCTTGTCCTTGGAATCCTTGCCAATTTTCAGACCCTCCTTAGACACATTCTGGAATTTCTTATCCTCATAATCCATCAGGTATTGCATCAGGTACTCGTCAACAGGATCTGTAAAGAAAATAACCTGCACCAAGTATGGTGGAAAGAATTAAAAAAGAGAAATGACTGCTTAGAAGAATCTTGACATTACAATTCATGGTAAACAAAAAGCAGTAAACATCTTCTATTCACCTAAACAAGCAAGGGACGATGAAGAGAGATATCCTCAACATGTTAATAAGCTACTCACTTATTAGGCCATATTTAATTAACAAGCAAAGAAAACAATTGGCAAAAGAAGATAGTCTCAAGAAATTCAGTCTCAGATCACAAAGAACCATAACCTGCCAACTATTATAATACCTCATAATTTTTCTTGGTAAGCCTTTCAAGGAAGGGAGATTTCTCTAATTACAGTTCTTTGCTTGTGCCAGTAATATAGAAGATATCTTTCTGTCCTGCCTTCATCCTTGAGATGTACTGGTCCAATGAAGTCAGTTTACCCTCTGACTTAGAGCTGCAAATTCAGAAAACAAAAAATCACTACTTAACTCAAAAAGGAAAACTAATCTTGCCCTTGAAAGAAGAGCATGAAAAAGAATATATCTTGTTCTATATTTTCAAAGAATTCCCATACGTTTCAAATCGCAGAAGTTTTGCCAAGCGGTTTCTGTTAGCAGCATCTTCAATAATACCAAGTTTAATGGACTTGCCAAATTCATTCCAAAACTTTGTATATTGACCCTTCTTCTCATCGCTGTCGCTTGATTCTTCAACTTCTGCAACAAATCAAGAATTGAGAAAGAATTTAGACTTTAGAATTCTGAAGTTTTCAAAAAACAATCAATTTCACACTTCTGTCCAGAAACTACATGTGAAACTCAGCACATTGACAAAGACTCGTATTTCTTTCAAGAATAGATAACCATGAATATTGCTCAAACATCAGGAACGAAGATCAAACAGTATAGACATCATCCATTAAAAAGATTTGAAAAACAAATCGTAAAAGCATGGGACAGGATATTCTCTTATTTCTGACATAGGCCTACCTTTCTTTTCTTTGTCATTAGCTTCATCAGGATCCTCTTCAGCAAGCTTGCGGATCATATCAAGGGCCTTTCTTATCAGTTTCTTCTTTATAGTTTTCAAGCTGCCATGCTGCTGAAGCATTTCTCTTGATACATTAAGTGGTAAAGTATCAGAATCAACGAGACCCTGGTCACAAGTGCTGAAAATATTAACATTTGAACAAGATCTTTTATAAGAATTCAATAGCTAAACAGTCAGCAGATTTTAATTACCTTTAAAAAGCTAAGATATTTTGGCAAAAGTTCATCAAATTCATCAGAGATGAAGACCCTTCTGACGTATAATTTCAAGTTGGATTTGTTAGTGTTATAGTAGCTCTCATACAAATCATGAGGAGCCTTTGGAGGCACGAAGAGTACAGCCTTGAATTCAACATCACCTTCAGCATTAAAATGGCTCCATGCCAGGGGCTTCTCTTCACCAAAGTCCTGTTGGGAAATACATGTTAAAAACAGATAAATACTATGCCACAAAATTGTCAATTACACAGCATATAAAGCGACCTTGCAAGATTCGGAAAAACAAGATTCACCTTGGCCAGAGAACGATAGAATTTTGTATACTCTTCATCTGTCACCTCCTTAGGACTACGTAGCCATATGGCCTTCACATCATTCAAAAGCTCCCACTCATAAGTTGTTTCCTTCACCGTCTTAGTCTTGGGTTTTTTCTCTTCTTCCTCTTTCTCAGTATCTTCCTCTTCTTCCTCAGAGGAGCTGCTTTCAGCTGTTGGCATAATACATATGGTAATAGCAAAAATGAGACTGGGGTAAAATAAGTGTTCAAACACCAAATCCGTTGGAACAGCTATAACAGGGATATAACATAATCACTGAGTCTCAGAAACCAAGTACAGTACATTTTTCATCTTCATCACTGGACTCGTCTTCATCAGCAGGAACTTCAACATCCACTTCTTTGCTTGCCCACAGATGAATTGGGAAATTGATAAATTCAGAATATTTCTTCACCAATTCCTGAAATCAGACATTTATCAATTTAGAATAAAAACCAAAAACGCCAAACTAGAACACCACAAAATATAAACTTGATAACAGATGTGAGATGATAAATGTTCCTAGAGCCATTAAAATCCTTCAGTGAAAGCTAACAATAGTCAGAAGGAAGCAAAATATTTCAAAAAGGATGACTATTTTTCACTCTAACTGAGCTATGAGTGTTACACATGGAATGTGATGAAAGTCAGAGTAACCGACTCTTTCACCTCTCTTGATATCAAGCCAAGTATACAAAGGAAAGTTTAAAGTATAATCATCCTCTGTGAATAGTATAAGTGATGAAGCAACAATCAAGAATTGTAAAAGGAAAGTGAGTAGGTGGTGAAAGAAGACCTTGTGGTTATGTACAGTACACGAGAAATTTGAAATACTTCAAATATTTCTTTTATATGTATCCAAATGCTACAAGTGTCTAGCAATGGTTAAGACAGGATAAAGGATTGTGATGATAGGGAGGCAACAGCGCATCTTGCATTGGAAATATGTGCTTCAAATTGGTTAGAAGTGTGAAAATGATGAGTAGAGGTGCATAATAGAAGATCAAAGGCTTAAAGCATCTCAATGCTAATTAAATAAAAGCTCTCTTCCTGTTTTTCTGAGGAAAATGGTTTGCATTATATCCAAATACACAGTTGTGTTAGAAAAAAAAATGAAAATGCACCTATTATCCAAACAAGAGAATGATTTTCAAACAAATTTTATAAGACCAAGGAGCCAGCAATTCACCAAATGATGTAAGCAAAAACTATTTGTTAGTATGTAAGTCCCTTTGCATACCTTCAGTTTGTACTCATCCAAGTATTCCTGCGCTTCATCTCGGAGATTGCCATATGATGCAATCTGATTTCTGTTCCACGACCAAGTGGTTCATTCCATACATCTTCAGAAATGGCAAAAGCACCATCAGCCTTTGACTCCCATACATACCTGAAAACAGATACATTTGACAATTTTTATCCTTATTGTCAACCATTCTGTGATAAAAGCAATTGGTCAGAGACAAATTCATGAGAGACATAAGAGTACAACAAAATACGCACTGTTTGTCATCATTGTGTTTGCTTATGACTTCCACATAATCGGCAACAAGGTATACAGAGTAAAATCCAACACCAAATTGACCAATGAGATTAAGGTCCCCACTTGTCTGCATTTTCTCAACAAAAGCTGCACAGTAGATACAAGTTAGGAAGTTCAAGCTGTATGAATCACAGTAAGAGTCACATTGGAAACATTCAAGCTGTATGAACACAGTAAGAGTCATATTCGAAACATTCAAGCAGTTTGAATCATAGATAGTCATATTATTTGGACTTGGATACCTGAAGTTCCGAGAGACTTGGCAATAGTTCCCAAGTTTTTGATCAAATCCTCCTTTGTCATACCTATACCTCTATCACGAATGGAAAGCATTTTCTTTTCTTTGTCTAGTTTAATCTGCATTGCATTCATGCAGTTATAAGCTCACATGACATTTCAAGCTACCGAACACGTTAATTAAGTTTTTATCAAATGCGATATCTAACAACAAAAACAAGAAAGAAATATGAATGCTAACCTGGATCTCAAGTTTAGCATTGTCACCTTCACCCAATATTTCCTTGTCAGTGAGTGAGAGGAATCTAATCTTGTCTAATGCCTGAATCAAAAATAAACAAATAAATAAATAAATGAACAAATTTGGCATTAGCAGACATCTTGAGTAAGTCCTATAACACAAATATTTCTTCTTTTTTTCCCTTTATTTTTAGCATATAAGTGATGCTTACATCAGACGCATTGGAGATCAATTCCCTCAAGAAAATGTCCTTGTTACTGTAAAGGGAATTGATAATAATAATTGTCCATAAGCCGAGACACCTCAGCTTGGAACTGAAATTTCTCCGCATCAGCACGAAGAGTCCTCCTCGATATGGACTCCGCTTCTCTGCATCACCAAATTCAATAAATTAAATTCATTTCTCAGCATTGATATAGAAAAAACAGAGCAGACCAATGCAATAAGTAACAACAAACCTCTTGACAACATCTGAATCCGTGGATAAACCATGTGGAACAGCTCCAATCTTCTCTTCTACCTTTGGTGGATCCACGGGGGCATCCAAATCAACTTCAGCATTTGCGTGTATTTTCCTACCTATACAACCAAAATTTCACCCCCGCCATGTTCATTAACCAGTCATTACAGATTCAACATCTTCATTCATAATTACTATTTTGCCAAAGAAAATAAAAATTAAAAAAAAAGGAAAAAAAATCTCAATTTAAACAAGTATAAATCTAATCCTGAAAACATTTCTGAATCTACTAAAGCAGCAACCTCATTCGCAGGCATTACGACAATTTTTTAAATAAAAAATTAAATTAAATCTAATCCTACAAAAACATTATAACCTCAACCGCAAAAATTAAAATTTTAATGCTTAATAATCAAAATATACATTCAAAAAATCAAAATTTAGTTTCATATTATACATAAAATTTCCACATAAACACAGAAAATAAATAAAATTCCAGTAATAATTAACTAGATCCGAAATCATTAGAAAAAAGTTAAAACCCTAAGCATCGTACCTTGATCGGGAAGAAGGAAAAGAAGGCATAGTAGAAACAGAACGGCCGGCACCGTCCACCTCCTCATGGTTGTTGTTCGCTGCGAGCGAGCGAGATCTTTCTCAGTGGCAATTGCTGTAAATTCAACTTCAAATTTTCCTCATTTGGGCCGGGGTGAATATATACTCGCGGTTTTGAGCTCAATAAAGCACCAGAGTCGTGCGATCTCGCGTGTCTTGGTCTGCCACGAGATAATACTCTCTGATTGGCTAGGATTTGCCAGGGTGGATGATCGGTACGGTTATGATGAGTTACTAGACACGTGGCGAGGTGGTATTGGTGTTTCTTTGAGGTATTAGACGTGGAGGAGCTGGAGAAAACATGGGGTTCTGGAAGGCTCTATTGGTCTTTCCAGGGAAGGACTTGACTTGTTAGTGGGCTGTGGACTGACGGTGGGATAAATGGGCCAAGCTCTGGCGTGTTTATGAGACGTGGCGATCCACAATTGGTGATTGTCGTGGTCTATTTAATGTATGGAATCTACAGTGAAGGTATAATTGAATATTGACTATTGGGTGCTTAGTGGGCTTGACCTTGACGTGCTTGATAGTTGTTGGATTGGGAACAGGGGTTCGGATTGATCAATTATTAAACGAATTCTACAAGTCACTTTTTAGGAAATTATTAACTTTAAGAGTTTGTAAAGTATAAATTTTTTAAACATATGATATTGTACTGTATAAGTATTCAAAGTATAAGAAAATAGTTTCCTAAAAGAGATCATAGAATTTCTCATTTTTTACCACCCGTATTTAGTGACCAAAAATATGTAACTAAAACAGTTTAACAGTCAATTTGGTTATTTGCCATATAATATATTTGCAAAATTGTATATACACTAGTATTGATTTCCTTTGAAATTTTTGACATACTCAAACTATCATAGACATATAGTATTAATTTATCGTTCACATACTCATTTTATCATTCATATTTTTATGACTCATTTTTCGTTTATTTATATGTTCTGTTGTCCAATATTCTAATTACACAGAATATTACTAATCTAATAGTTGTTCTATAAAATTTGTCTTTCAATTTTAAGAGATTTTACAATCATATAATACTCCCAATTCTCTTCTCTATTTTATCCAATTCGTTTATACTCCATGCGGCACATAGCCTTTTAAACCTCTATTGTTAGAAGAATTGAATCTAAAATGCTCACCTATGTTTACCTCTAGATCTCCAACATTAACACTTTTTTTTTTTTTAACTTCTACTCTTGTTATTACTAAACTTAAATTTTATAGGTCTCTTGACCTACTAATTGTATAACCTTTTGACCTACTAATTGTATAATTTTTTGACTCTAGTGTTGTTATTTAGTTATTCTGTTTAACATTAAACCCCTTTTTTTATTATTGTACATCAACCAACACATTATTATCAGTAAATAAAATACACTGGCATATATAATCATGACCATGTCTCGTGAGCTTATTTATATATATAAAAAATAATAATAACTATAACCAAAGTGAAAATGTAACTCTTTAGAAAATTGGAGAACTCAAAAATAAAAAAAATGAAATGGTTCTTTTGAAAGACAAAGTGGGTCGTAACTTATTTAAATTGGGTTTAATAGTATTAATTAGTACTATGAACTAGCACTGAATCTGCAAGAATAATCTTCACGCAACCACAATTTCTATAATTCATAAACCTTATAGCTTTTAAATAATAGCAGAAATTAAAAACTAAACCAACCAGATGAACTAAGAAGACAACAGTAGCTTTTACCAAATATGGTATCTATCTCAATTCGCAGCCTCTAACCTAGGCCCACTCAAATTAAGCTACAGCCCTCGTTTCAATTTCTTTGCTAGTCCTCATCATTGTAGATTATATATTTGGTTAGGTGGTATTCGTAATTTTTTGTTTTGGCTTTCCAATCATACATGGTTGGAGCCGGGTCTTTTCTGTGCTTGCTCATCAACACATCTGAAAAGACTAAAACAACCCAGAGACGAGATATCTTGGCAGTTGATATTTATCTTTACAAGTTAGGCCGAAAATAGTAATTGTATTACACCTAAGACGCTTGAAATTAATTAGCATCTGCAGAAGAGACATTCATGGTATATGATATGGATTTTTTGATTCAAATTTATCAATATTATTCATGTAAATAATTATTTTAATAGAATAAAGTAATGTGAATGAATTTGAATTTAGAAATTCATTTCACCTATTATAGATCGGATTCATTTAATAAGATTGGATTTATTTAATAATTTTTTCAGAAGAAAATTCTACTAGTTTCTTTTTTTTTTTTGTTTAAAAAAAGATTAATAAAATGGTAATTTATCGGGCCATATTACTAGTGTAACGTCCCCTCTCATAATTTTAATAATAATGAGAGTCATATTATTTACAGAATATTTTGAATCAATCTATATTATAATAATTTATAGTAATAAATCTGAATTAAAGATAGGCAAATTTTTGTATTCTAAACCTTTTTGATGGTTAGTTGCCTGATTAGCGTTTAAGTTAATCATGTTCGATTCTTTCCTTCAAACCAAGAGCGCTGTCGTCCGATTTTCTGTATATATGGAGCTAAGAATTTACAAAAAATCTAATAGCAGCACCGTAGTAGAAAGGAATGTCATTAAGCCACGTGAGCAACCACCATCATTGACAGGCCAACTTGGAAACACGTGTCACCAATATTCAATTACTCAGATATTTTATTTTTCTTTTTAAATTGGTCAATATATTTCTCAAAAGCACCCAAAAAAAACTAAAAAAGAAAAAAAGAAGATAAGCTCAAACTCATCTGTAAGGCGAAGGACGAGTGAGGAGACCTCATCTCACTCTCCCCCACTCGAAGCATCCAAATTTCGTAATTCTCACTCCAAAAATTGATACTGTAATACGTATAAAAGAAAACCAAAGAGCAATTAAATCTACCCATCTCCCCACTCCATGCACCGGTAGAATCAAATTAAGTGAGAGCCAACCCAAAAAAGAAAGAAAAAGATGGCGATTTCCGACGCGGTGGTGGGGAACTTGACGACTTTGTACTTGGTGGTGATAGCGGCGATGAAGGCATATGGATTAGCAAGTGGGAGGAGCTTCGGCGGAGGATTTGTGCTGATTGCATCCACGGCGGTGGTGGGCGTGATCTTGATTGCTAGTCTGACGTGGGATGTGTCCCGCAAGGCCACCTATGCGCTTACTCGTAACGATCCTCGTATTAATAATAATCATACTCATGGGCTCGATGAACATCATGAAATGTGTCGGGGTGGCATCTGCTGGCACGGCGTCGCCGTCAAGTCAGCCTTACCGGCATCTCAAGTCCGGTTCAGGCTTCCGCAGCATCATCCTCAGCAGTAGCAGATATTTGAATAATCAATTAATACGAGTACCAGTCAAAGAGGAAAGCGGAAGAAAGCTGAGCTGTATAGCCTATGAACTTTTTTTTTACTCACTGTAATTAATATGTGACATAGATTTAGGAAAATTACATTTACATCGTGTTGCTTACTTTGTACTAAAATTACTGTGTAATCTGTATGTAAATACTGTAGTGTTACTCTTTTTGGCATTCTATATAAACTTTGTGGTATGAATATATGATTTCAGTGATTTCGGCGCTCATCCATTTTTATTTCATCCAATCTGCAAACTACCTCCCAGGTAGTACTATATTTTTCCTCTAATTAATCTTTTCTCCATTTGCGACTTGGGCTAGATTTACGGAGTTGATTACGTGGTTAAATATACTCTTTTTCTAGGTAAGATGTTGTAGTTTGGATGTGATTACTAGATTAGAGCACCCAATCACTTACTAAATTATAACGGAAATACCATAGAATTAGTGAATTAAAGGTTGTAGAAGAACATCTTATCAACTAAATTATAATAACAGCGAAAATTGCAATTTATATTGAAAAGATACATAGAATTGATTTTCTCGTCTATTTAAAATAATTGGCTTAAGCCCAGTTGGAATCGATAATTTAGATTGGAAATTTGCTAAATCAATCGATATAATTAATTTCGTATTCAACCTCTAATTAACATTGAAATCTATATGGTAGAGTAAGCAATATTGAACATAACAGTATTGGGTTTATATGGGTAAAATGAAATTATACAAACACATAAAAAGATTTGTCAAAGTATATGAATTTTTGCATGTTTAAATATGCATATGATTGGATTCTTCTGAATATATCAAATCGACAAAAGTTATTCACTATGCCCAGTATTATACTATCACGCAACAAGTAATGGAAATTCTATGGGAGAATTTTTTTTACAGGCTGGTGTCGTTCTCAAACATCACTAACCATATTTGCCCTCTCAGCCTTGCTCTCGGGTAATAATCCACTTGCTTCATTGAGTGGATCTAATCAAACTCCAATTTTTTGTACTACTTTTACAGTGCTTCAAATTCAGTCAGGCCACCATGTCACTTTCTTTGGTCCTGCAAATAGCAAAACTATAGATTGGAGTACATGAGCTTCGATTCCCTCGTGGCTTTGCTTCATTGGAGTAAATAACGAAATAATGCTCACGAATGTGAGTGGTTCTTGGATATTATTTTTCTGAAACAGCACTCTTAAGTGTTTTGTCGGGAAAAAGTTTATTTATAATCTTGTGGTGTTATATCGTTATATTTTAATATTTGTACTGTACGAATATTTAAAAAATATTATATTAGATAACTATTTAAAATATGACCGTATAATAATTTAATAGGACTATAAAAAAATTTTAATTTTATAATTTCTTGAAAACTTTTGTCTACTTTTTTTTTTTTTTTTCTCTTTCGAACCAGCTGGACAAGTGGTTGCACGGTGTATCTTCGCTACAGTTGGGCAGTTTTTTTCACCGTAACTGTGGTTATTTATCGGTCTGCGGTGGTGAATACAAAGGCAAGTAGCCACGGCCCACAAACTCACTCAATCCATCGACCGACAAATAAAAACAGAGGCTTCTACTTGCAATTGCCCTTTACCTTATTTTACAGAAACTGACGACAATTTGAACTATTTTCATTTTGAAAAAATAGACGTGTCTCTGGATATGATTTCTACCTGATAAGGAGATGCTTGTAATGTTCTGCTCCCGGCTACCTATGATACAAATATTTGCACCACATTGAGGATTGAGGAGTTATATCATAGTTGTAACGCATAATAACTTTTCACTTTCCAACATAAATAACTAATTTAAAATATTTGATTTATATTATTAGTAGTTCATGATTCAATATATTATATACTCTCATCTCATTGATGTGATAAAGGTAAGAAATGGCGCTCACTTATTTTTTAGACTTTTGCGTACTACAAAACCTAAGAGATAGAATCCAATATCTGCATAAAGTAACCTAATATCACTAAATCAATCTTTTTGATATCACATGAAATTCATTTTGATATCAATTATAATATCACGAGTCTTGTTGATCCAATAACTTTTAACCTAGTATTCCACATCAATGAGAGTTAATAAAGTATTTTATATGTAATATATTAGATCATGAATTATTATTAATAATGTAATTTAAATATTTTAAATTTGTTATTTACATTTAAAAATTATTAGGTCAATTGAAACTAAAAGTGTTGCAATAATAATATCCTAATTAAAAGTGTTGTGTCACTGAAATCAACCGTTGATCGAGTCATACAAATTTATTAAAAACATTATTCGACTCAAAAGTCAAAAGAAGTGTTTGAACATTATTTAACCAATGAATAAAACCTCTTGTGCGATATACATGCCTATGCTATCTTTCGTAAGTTTTATTTGTAAGTTTTATGATGTAAATTAAATTTTATAAAATATATTATATAAGTTACATATAAATAATATTTTAAAAAATTAAATTTTAATTACAAAATTTATAAATAAGGGCAAAGATCAAGTATATTTAAGTATTTTTTATTACTTAAAACGGATACTCCTAATCTTTGCCATAAAATATTAAAAAATAAAAAATAAAAGAGCTTACGTATGTCGTGAATAATTAAGAAACTTATAGCAATGTGATTTATGTGTTTTGCCTTTGCTAATAAATCCAACTCTATCACTGAAGGAAAAAAAGATTTCTCGTCGTTTCTTACGCATATACGTTATTATGGTGTAATATTTGACTTTTCTGATCATTTCACATATTTTCGTACTTGATCTTATCCTTTTAAATACTCATTAATATCCCTTTCAAATATTAAATAATCGTTTTACCCTTTTTAAATATTTTCTAAAATTTTCGAATAAAATATAATTTTATAAAACTTGAAGGACTAAAATACAAATCTTGAAAATTTATTAAAACCTCATCACGAAGTCATTCATCCCAGTAGTACTATTATCTCATTCTTATTCAACCTTATTGTCCAGCAAATATCTCCTGCAAACCTACTTATCTCAACTCTCAAATCCTTTAATTAGTTTATGAAATTTTTCATTCAAACCAAATTGATGGAATTCTCGTAGACTTTTAATCCAACTTCAAAAGTAAGTTTTACTTCCAAATTTGTATGATTTTCATGTTAAATTTCAAGTTTCTCAACAAATTAATTTATTTAATTTTGTTGTTTTGTGAATTGATTTTATTACCAAATATGTTTATGAGCTATTGGGACTTGATTTATGGTTTGAAATGACTCTTTAACTATTATTTTTGTGAGATTTGAATTAGGGTTTTGACAATTCTTAACCTAGTGATATATTTGAAATTATGAACCTTAATTCTTAGATTTTATTTTCATAAATTTAAATCAACCCTTATTTTTTGTATTCGATTATTGTCTAATTTGAGAATTTGGGTGATACTCAAAAGTAAATCCCTATTTCGATTTTTATCGTCCTAATTGTATAACACTCTCCTGGTTTAGGTGATTCGGGATTAGAGTTTTAGACGTCAAAATTATGATACGTCTATGAAATCGATTTTCGAGATAAGTAATGTTTACACATTTTTATCGATACTCTGTATATGATTGGTATTGTAATCATAGAATAATTAATATTAAAGTAAGTATATTTATTTCGATTAATATTTATAAGGTAAGTACGTTTATAAATTATATGTTTGTTATGTAATGTATCAATTGTTCATTATTGTACTATGTGTTAATGAATGATTACTGTGAAGAGGTTAATGGGTCACTTTAATGGACTTGGCTATGAGTGAGTGAATGAAATGATACACTGAGTACTCTAATTCGTAAATGTTATACCCAGTCTATCGGGAAGACAAGTGATTGACACTTCGTTATGGCTTGTCTATTCGGGCGGATAATAGGTAGACCTGGATCTAGTGTTGGGAAGACTTTTGTGAACCATGAGGTCATTGATTGACATTTACATTAATATAATTAAATATTCATAATGTCTCGTATTTTGTTCCCGGCACTGATTGTATACATGTTATTTATAATTGGATTTAAATGTTATTTACTAAGTACGATATGCTTACTCTGTTTTTATTTTTCTCTTTGTTTGCAGTCGAGGACCAACAGGAGACATTAGCAGGTCATGAGTCGAATGCTGACTAGGGAGGGGATTACAGTACAGAACTCAATTATTGGAGATAGAGTTTTCCTGTTTACCATCCTAGTGTGAGGTGGATTTTTATACTTAGGCCTGTGTACCTATAGAGTTGTTATATTTGTCTTGTGATCGAATTTCTGACTGTGTTTGGGTTGTAGTTTTTATGCTTGTATGTGAATGTGATTTGGTTATCGTGGAATGCTATGGACATGGTTGTTGAATATACTTTTGTGGTCTTATATTGGTTGATCTTGAGATCTAATGACAGGTTTATGGATGTTTATTGCTCTTGTAATGTGCCTTGCATACTTGGGGTGATCCCGAGATGCGGCGTATCTATTTTCATTGTTCCGTTTTGGGGGCGTGACAATGGGTGTGTTTGTTTGAATTGAAAAATATTTTTTTGGTGCCAAACACCGGAAAATATTTTTTGATGTAAAATATTTTCTAATTTTTCTTCATCTGGTTGAAAATAACTTATAGAATTTTTTAGCGTAAATTATTTTCCGAATAATTCAAGAGTGACATTAAATCTCAAATACTTACTTTTATAATTTCATTTGCTAAACTTATTTTCGTTTTCAATTATTTTTCATTCATTTTTCTCTTAATCATGGGTCGCACACTAATATAACTATCATTATTTATACTTTACTACTACATTGTACTATCATTTAATTTTAAATAAAATCAATCTTTTATTAATCACAATTACTTGTAAGGTATTTATTATCATATTATACAGCATATAACTTCTTATTCATAAAATTAAAAATGAAACCGTTAAAAATTTTTATTTCAAAATATTTTCATTTTGTCAATCGAATACTGAAAAATTGTATGAAAAATGAAGCCCTTTTTCATGTAAAATGTTTTCCAAAGAAACTATTTTCCCCTAAAAAATATTTTCAGTCCAAACGAGCGTACTCATATGTGATTTTGTTTTTCTTTAAAAGAATGGATTAATTTCACATTCCACTCCTTAAATTTAGCATAATTGTAGAAATCTCTCATCAAAATTTAACAATTACACTTACCTTCCTTTATCATGTAAAATGACTATAGTATCCTTCTGAAAGTAATTTAGGAAAGACAAAATGAAACTGTGATTGAGCTTGAGAATAGAGGAGGCGACGAGCTGACGACGTCAAAAGCCAAAGCTGTGAGGATGGTAATGACAACGACAAAAAGGTATAAGTGGAGAAAGAACAGAATCAGAACGCGAAAAAGTGGCCAGTCACTTAGCTAATCCAATGGCCCTCGTATCAACGATCTCACATTCATCTTCACTAACTCCACTAGCGAAATTGGTAGTGAAGTCGCTCGCCAATTGGTGGAAGCCAACGGTCATGTAATAATGGTTGTGAAAAATTTGAAGGTTGTGTATTATTTGAGTAAGAAATAGTAAGACCGATCGCGGGCTTTTTTTGAATATTGAGGTACCTGAGACATGGGGGAGCGAAGACGAGATGGCAGTGGTGATGGTGGCGGTGGTGATAGTAGTGCATGGTCGATGAAGTTTGATGAATGTGAGGGTCGATGGGGAAGAAGAGGGTCCAAAGGAATAATTGCTATATGGCTTCCCTTTTGGTATAAGGTTAAGTTTGAGGATATGAAGTTCAAGTGTGTGTTTTTTTTTTTGAAGAATTAAGTAAGTGTTTGGTTCATAATCGGGAATCGGAATCGGAATGAGAATCATAAACTCCACAATTGGTATGGATTTATATCATTCTCTCTTACTTTTTTGGTTTGAAATAGGGATGAGTTCATTATGTTAACGAGTTACTTAATTTGAAACCCATGTCACAAGTAGGGAATGAAAGTAGGCATTTTTTAACACTTTCATTCCCATAGTACTCAAATAAATAATATCTTTGCCGGATATCATTAACTTTGATTTTTATTCCCCTTCTCATACCCATAAACCAAACACCTCCTAAATGGTACTTTTAGATATTCATATACAAATTTTGTTATCAATGAAGCTGAATTTATTATGAAAAACATTGAGAAGGTATGTGTAATTTTTCATACTTGAGAAGATGTTCACGGAATTATGCCAAATCTTAGGGAAGGAATGTGAAATTAACCCTAAAAGAATAGCAAATCTCATCAACATAATAGATAAAATGGGAATGGAATTTGCCAAAAAAGTATAGTAGTTAATAGTCCTTAGTAGTCTTTGATAGTCATCCTACTATAGGGTTAGATTTGGAATTTCACACTGAAAATTTATATTTCCCCATTTACTCTTATTTAATTTTGATATATGTTTATGTTGTCTCTATTCTCAAATAGTAGCTACAAATATATTTATACTTTCTTAGTGACGCTTCTTTTATTTAATTTGATATATGTTGTCTCGGTTTACAAATAGATTACAGCCAATTACAAATTTATTACATCATGGACTAAAATATTAACTATATATTTTTCGAAACTTAAGATGTGATTTTTGTGATTGAGGAATTTGATGTATTAAAATGTTCATCTTCTTTACATGCCAGGTACGTATTCTCACAAATACCAAATTCTATTTGTTATCTTTCAATCAACATAGTTTCAGTGTTTTAATAACAATTGTCCGATAAAACTCATCTACTCCTTAAATTTTATTTCTAAGTTTAATTTGTAATATATGTTGATGACAACTTTTAATTACATTAGATATTTTTATAAATGGGATATTATGGGATGTACAGTATAGGTCTCCTAATAATATTAAAATGTACTAAGTTGGAGTGATAAAGTGTTTTGTCTTGGACCTGCCAAAAGGCATTAAATAATGGAATAATTTCATAATCATCCCTTTAAGGTTTTTGATAAACTTCGCACCTTTAAGTTTTAAATATTACATTTACATCCTCATTTCTCACTTGAAAGATTAGAATTTTCGGCAAATATTTTTGTAATAAAAGTGGGGCATGGTTTGAATGTTAATATTTTATTCATTATTTATATGTTTTGAAATATTTTTGGACTTTTAACATTATTAAAGGAGGTAACTGTTATACTATTCAAATTGGTAATAACAAAACCTTGGGAGTGTTAGTTGAAATTGTTAGAAACCTAAGGGAGGTTTACAAACTTATTAGTTAAAAACTTAAAATTGAAGTGCGTTTTTCACATGGACAAATGTTATTGCCACAGCAAGATTTGTTACTGCCACAACAATATTTTGCTAAAATGACCATAGTATCCCCATCCCTTTAGTCTCTCTTGACAATATATAAGGGTTTTTCAGTCTTTTCACAGAATTTTTAACAATAACAATATGCTGTGGTAATAACATTTGTCTTCTACCTAACTCAGTCCTCGAATGTTGAATCCTCAGCGTAAGCCAACTATGAGAGATGTTCAGATGGATTTAATTTATAATAAATATTATAAATTTATATTTATTGATATTATTTTAATTTATTAAAATAAATTTATTTAAAACAAAAATATAAAATATAAAATTTATAATATCTGCACCTAATAATTTCCTAACCAACTATGACCCAAAAAAATATAAAGGAAAAAAGAGGAGAAAAAGACGTGAAGTCGCGGCGCGGTCCAATTCAATACAATTACAGGGGGATATGTTAATGTCACGGAAGTCAGCACGAAAATAGCTCCAATTTCAATCATTGACCGCTTGATTAATCTCAAAATTCCCAATCACTACTTTTTACCCTCAATCAACAGTCCTCATCTTCTTCCCTTATAATCTCTCATCTTTCTCTCTCTTTTTACTACAGACACATTTTCTTCTTTCTCGGCCATTTCTCTCTCTCTATTCTCCCCCACACGAAATTCCACAATGGCCGAAGCCCCATCTGAACAAACCCAGGCCCAGCCGGAGATCCAACTTCCATCCGGGTCGGACCCTAATTCTTCCCAATACTGGGCTGTCTGTTACCACTGCGACAAGCGGGTCTCAATTGAAACCCTAGCGGATCTCCCTGACGTCATCTGCCACGAATGCAAGAACGGCTTCGTCGAGTCTATCGGTCCTTCCTCGGCTCCTTCTGGAGCTTCCGACCCGGTCGATGACCCGACTTTTGGCAACCAGTTCCTCCATGTCCTTCGGCTCATCGCTCAGGCCGCGCGTGATGACGACGCTCCTCCACCTCCCCCCTCCGAGCACGCGGATCCATCCGACGACGATTACCTTCGAATCGAGCTAGACGGATGGGAGAACGACGATGACGAGGACGACGACGAGAACAATGAAATCGAACAACTCAGAAATGAAGGTGTCGTTGACAATCAAAGCAGAGAGGACGAAAATCGAGACCGGTCGGAGGATGAAAACGACGAAGAGGAAGACGATGAGAATGAGACTCTGGAAGAGAGAGAAGAAGATGATTTACGGCGCAGGCGGCGTGATGTGCTCCGAAGAGGCTCCGGGACTAATTTGCTGCTCGTGCTGCGACTCGCCGCAACCGGATTCTCGATTGGGCGGAAATTCTAATGGGTCTGGAGGACCATTCAATTGAGCTTCGTTTAGCCGTGCCTGAAGGTGAAGGATATATTGGAAACCCAGGGGATTATGTGGACGCCGCGGGTTATGAAGCATTGCTGCAAAATTTGGCTGAAAGCGATAGCGGTGGGCGGCGTGGGGCTCCGCCGGCGTCTAAAGCAGCTATAGAAGCATTAGAAACAATTGAGATTAAGTCAGAAGGGCAGACACGGGCTTGTGCTGTATGTAAAGATGTAGTTGGTATTGGGGAGATGGTAAAGAAGTTGCCTTGTGGACATGGATATCATGACGATTGTATAGTGCCTTGGTTGGGTTCAAGGAATTCGTGCCCTGTTTGTAGGTTCGAATTGCCTACGGATGATACCGAATACGAGGAGGAAAGGAAGAAGAGAATTGAAGCTGCTGCTTCAGCTGCCTCAACTTCTTCTGCTGGCAGCAGTGGTAGTGGTGATTATGAGACTGAGTTCTTCTGATAGCTAATGGTATATATCTCTACTTTCCGCATTTATTTTTCCTTTTTTTTTTTCTTGTTTAGAATTAGTTTTCTCATATTCTTACTTGTGGAACTCTGTTTGTGGATTAGCTTGAAGAGTTGTAAAACTGGATTCTACTTTTCTCGTCTCTGTAAATAAGATTTACTCGATTTGAAGAATTCCATCTTTTAGTAGATTTGATGGCTTGCCTGTTATCTCTTTGGGGAACCGAAGAGTGCTCAAAGTCTGATCCTTACCTTTGGAATAAAAGCTCTTATGTTAAATATATGGAATTTCACATTTCAGTAGTGGTGTCTGATGATACATAAAATAACACACCCATACCAAACTGATGCGTGGACTAGCATGTAATAGGTTCATTAAGGGCACTTATGTACATTAGCTTATATCATTTCGGTATTCTTGCCGAGCTATGAACCTGCAAGTCCAACCCGACACTCCGACCCACCGAACTGATCAACTAGGCAAGTTGATCAGGAGCTCAAGGAACTGATTGAACTCTTCGATCAGTCAGGAGATTGGAATGTTGGTGGTAACCAATAAATAGGGTTTTGCCCCTGCATTATAAAAGACGAGAACAAGAAATAAAATAGCAAAAGAACTTATGATATATTTCCTCCTACCCATTCCTCTTTAGCTGAACGGAAACTTTATTCATCAGTGTCAAATATCATCTTGTAATGGTGATTTATGTCCACCGAGGTGCTTTAGGAGCTTCAATGTTGTCACACAGTGCCAGTTAATTTATTTTTTCCTGTTAATTGTCCTTATTTATTTGGTCTGAAATCTGAATCAAGGGCAGCCATTTTAGTACTGTTTGAGTTCATCATGGTTGTTCTCATGGGTACAGGTGAGTAGTAATGATACCCTTCAAGTGAAACTTGTAGTAAAGAGCATGCTATGTTCTTTAGAATTCTATGCTGTTGTAATTTTCTGTAATCTGTTTGGCAAGGAGATCTTCGTTTTCTTTGAATGGTACTCGGTGCTTCTGTGCTAGCTGTCAATTTTAATTAATATTTGGTTCGGTCGTAGAAAAGATGCAAGTATTATTTGGTTAAATAACTGGTGTTCAATTGTTAGCATGATAAATCTCATGAATTGTGGAACTCCTTCGTGTAATTTGCTTAATTTCTTGAACATATAGGAAGACTTGACCTATTGGTCATGGGTTTGGGGGAGTCGGAGAGGTGGTTTGATTTTGAGTTTCATTCTGCACGTTCTTCCACATAATAGCAAAATTATTAGACAAAGTCGAGAAAACAGAAGGTGGTTTGATATCATTAATATACAAGCAATTGAGAAACCAGAATGAAGCTTTTTTGACTGGTACAATATTCTACCATGTATAATGAAATTTGTTCCTAGCTCTAATGAAGTCATTAGTGTACCAGCTCAGATATATATTGATGGAGCTTGTTAAGTTATTTGGGCCTCCTCCTAATGTTAATTGTCACTACACTAAACATATGCTTTCTGTGAAGTCAAAATTGGCGGTGTCAAAAGTCTGATAAAACTTGGGCAGTCAAAGCTATCATGTTAATAGACCCAATAAGGTGCGTCAACAATGATTATGTCATGCATGATAACATGTCAATGCCATTAATTACTGTATCTGCATTCAGGTACTTCAGGAGTGGTTCTGAGAACGTTGTTGTTTTAGGACTCTTTTGAGTTCATATTCATGGTTCTGAATTGCAAAATCCAGCAGCAATAATACCTTCAAGTGAAACTTCTTGTTGTTTTAGGACTCTTGAGTTTATTTTCATGGTTCTTAATTGCAAAAATCCAGCAGCAATCTTACCTTCAAGTGAAACTTGATGCAAGGATCAATCATCTTTCAGAATCTCAGGCTGTTGTGATTTCGCGTATTCGTTTTAAATCTTGCAAATGCATGGATCATAACTTTTCAGACATCGTGGCAAATGCACGGAAGAAGGATCAATCATCTTTCAGAATCTCAGGCTCTCGTTGTGATTTCGCGTATTCGTTTTAAATCTTGCAAATACATGGATCATAACTTTTCAGACATCGTGGCAAATGCACGGAAGCTTGCTAAGGCAAATACTGGAGATGTAGTCTATTGTTTACTCGGTCGCGGAACATGGGTCTCACTCGAGTCTCGGACAGAGGACACTTGACAGGCAAATAAGGCAGACCAGATGAATTGAACTCGTCAAAAGAAAACTTCAAACATGAGGGAATCAAATAAACATTAAACAACCGAGGTTGTCTACCCGATCTTTTTGTAAACATATAGGACCTCACAACAGGACACATGGAATATTGCATGATTAATACCCTTTCCTCCAAAACTTTCATCAACATATGTTTAAAGATTACTAGTAACTGAGTTCTCTGTAGCAACAATGGCTTTCTATGAAATGCAAGGAAAAAACAAGAAACTTTTTAAACACTATTGAAACAATTAAACCTAAAGTCTAATCTTTGGGCATCAATTTCAATAATCATATAACCTCCACTACTCACGATCCCCTTTTTATTCAGTTCTGTAAATCCCCCACCTCCTAAATGATGCAAACTCTGTTATCTCGACAACTTTGGCTACGATTCCATCAGCCTTGTGCATACCAAGAAAGGGACCTCCACTATTTCCATGGTGATGGATTGTGTTTGAATGGATAAGGCTCCCAGCCACTTTCTGGTTCTCTGCGTTTCAGACCACCACCTGAACTAGTTGATGCACTTGAATTAGACTTCAAGTGGTCATCCATCAACCTAGTTTGCCCTGGGTTCAAAAGTTGTCTCAAGCCTCCAGTGTCTCTGTTTCCCCCATCGAGTATCATACCAGAATTCAGATCAAAACTATTCTGAGAAGGCACAGCCCCTTTTGAAACAGGTGTGCCAGTCATGCTCATCATAAATGGTGTATGGGAGAAGACTGGTGGAAGAGCCGAAGCAGAGCCCATAACTTGAGGGGCAACAGGTGCTCCTCTAGAATCTAACATGTATGGAATGGGGCCATTAGGTCCTGATAAATTGCCGAGGAGAATGCCATGGTAGCTCCGGATGCAAGGCCATTATGACCATAAAGAGGAGAATGAGTAAATGGAACGCCAGATCCCATCCCTAGAAGACCCCCACTTTTTGCCAAATTGACATCAGGCTCTGGACTCCTCCCATTCAATAACGGCAGTGGTTGAGGAATAAAATCTTTTCTATTCACCTCCACCTTCATGCCCATGATGGATATCATGGATTCATCTGATCTTTTGACACAAGGAGCATTTAAAAAACTTTGAGATAACTTACTTAAAAAGGGATGACCTGAAGATTCATTGGCAAAAGATGGCTGGTCATTCAGATCAATATTCTTCAAAGAAGGCTGCTTAGATGATGATGATGATGATGGAGATTGACTGTTATTGCCATTCCTCTGATGCAGGACCAGCCCCTCTGTCCGCCAGTCTGATGGAGCATCACCATCATCACTTGCACGGTTCAGATCTAACTCAATTCTTTCTGATCTTCTTGAACTAGATTGCTTCAACAGAAGATTCCCCAGAAGGCAAGCCAGATGATACTGGAATCTGTTTTTCCAGTAAAGAATCAGTAATTTTTTCTTCTACACTTTCATCTATATTCAGATCAATATTAAGACAGCCATAGCGTTGTGAGCTACTGTTGCTTCCTCCAGTCGAATGAGTCTTGTCTGCTTCAGGAATTCGGCGAGGAGATGCTGGGCGAAAAGCACTTGTTGCAGCAGACCCTTTCCATCCAAGAGCACCCTCAAACTGCAGGGGGACAATTGGCAATCCAGGAGCTGCTGCAGCCCTTGAAGCAGAAACAATAGAAATTGGGATAGAGATTGGTTTTTCTGGTCTATCTACATCCTCAGAGCAAACTTCCTGGTTCAAATCAAAATTGCACACACCTTTCCCAGTGTTGGACGGTAGTTCTTGAGCCACATCAGTGACCTGAGAGTATTCCATCTCCTGAGCCCCATTTATAGGTTCGTCATCCAGACTTCCTGAACTAACTGCTGGCTCTTCTTCCCTGGGTGGTGAAGCTTGAGCTGACAGATCTGGCGCAGTTGGCACCTCTTCAGAGGAGTCTTCTTGGACATATGATTGGGGCCCATGAGTAGAGACTGGGCTATCTGGGTGTTGAATTTCACCTCCTGGTACTCTATCAGAAGAACAAGAACTGTGCTCTCTGAAGTTTACCTCCTTCTCCACCTCTATAGCAACTAGTCGAGCGACTTCTAGTGCATCGATGTCATAATCTAAATCAGTGTCAGATTTCTTTCGAATCACTTCAGGATCTTTGCTATGCAGCTCAGTTTCTGCAAAATTAGTTGGAAGATAATCACTTTTGTCACTGACGTGATGATCATCACTTTTGTCACTAACGTGATCCTCAACTCTGTCAATTTCCCCAACACCTTCTATCCTAGACAAAAACGTTCCAGACTCATCAATGCTAAAGTTGCCACCTTCTTTGTTTCTAAACACTACTGTGCTTCTGTAGTCATTTCCAGCTCCACAATCACTAATACCTCTCTTCCCCGCAGACTCGACTACATGCACATCATTAAAAGAGGAAGTTTTCACACAAACTGGTGCTTTTGGCACCAGTATGTGCCTGTAACCCAGGTCCTGTAGCACAATCCAAGGCATTAGTAGCATCTTCACTTGAAGTAAGAGCTCTGTCCACTGAAGTCCCCGAGACTTTATCTGCATCTAATTTCTCAGGAGAACTTCCACTTTCCTGGAGCCTCTCTGTATCTTCAGCAGACTTTAACTTAGAAAGATCAATCTGCTCAGTGGGAGAATCTTTTCTCAATTCTGGGGAACTGCAACCTTTTACTGAAGGGCTACTTTCTGGATAACATACAGGAGTCTCCATCTAAAATAAAGATCTCACAAAACAAATATTTTGGGAGACAAAAACATTCTAGCAGTGTGATGATACTATTTTTTCCGGTTGAGAAATGACGACCATGAAGAAACCTTATGAAACACTTTTTGCTGTCCCCCTGAAAAACAACATATGATAACTGAGATACAGAGAACAGCATATTGCCAATTTCTTTTACATTTAATTGGCATTTGCAAGTGAATAGAATTACATTTGCCATCAAACACGAACATCAAACTAGGTCTAATTCTTCCAAACTACGGATCATAGATAAATTAACAGGTTTTTTGGATTTTTTAGGCACAAAATTATGTAGGTGATTCTAGTACAAGATCATGCTTCATGCCTAAGAGTACCCACCCGCTGCCCAACAACCAAAAAAAAAAAAATGTAAAAGAGAATCTAGAAAAAGAAGAAATCATGTCTAAGACTAGATAGCCAAATGAGGACAAGACAAGGCAAAAAATGTATGAGAAAAGATAATCACCTCAACACTGAAAAATAATGTGGTCCCCAGTCCATACACTATCCAAACATATCAGCAAACAACATGGCTCCACTATCTAGCTTTAAAGATATACATAGTACTTAATTTTTTAACCCAACGAACCACTGAGCATGGCTTGCAGTTGTAACTGATTTCTCTTATATTACTCATCAACAAAAGCTAATAGGAGATCTAATTTAACCAAGATGGTAAACCTAAGTATTAACACAAAAAGAGAAAGATATAAACTTAAACATAGTGCAACAAAATATATCCCCAAACATCTGGCTACCAGAATCATGTGATGTTACAGAAGACAAAATTTTTAAGAACTTCTCTTTGGACTTGAATTTCAGAAGGACAACAGGATGAATATTCACCAGTAGTTAAGTAGGAGAATAAATGGCTGAAACTTGAAACACCAGAAGAGCATCTGTTTCACTAGCCAACTATTATCTCTGATAAATTTTCATGGATAAGTAATCCTCACATGAAACTGAACTCATAAGTACAATATTGGATTGTTAAACACTTAAAAATATTATGTTCTCTTGTTGCAGCAAAAAATTGTTAGTTGCTATAATATACATTTCCAAAATTACAGAATGCCTAAATGGATCAACTAATCCCTTTCTAATTCAATTCCGGGCCCAAAAGCTAACAACACAGAATATTTCCGGGGCAGGCACTCTGAGATGTCGCTGAACTTATGACTTCAGATTGCATGACAATTGTTTTTAATTATCCAAACAAATTTAGATACAGTAGGGAAGAAATTCACATCAAATATAGAAATGTAAACTAGTTCATTTCCTTTAGAACCCACTGAATAAAGAGAGAAACGAATTAAAATAAAAAATAAAATAAAAAAGAGGAAGAAATCACCCAAAGCAGAATAGCACCCGAAAAAATTATGACTACTAAACTAAAAGTCACAGTCAAAGAAATTACCAGTTCCCCAAAGGCCACTTGATCAAATAGAGGGAACAACAAAAATCTCCCAATCAGAGCCACCAAATGGCATCGATATCAAATCCTGGGACGAAAATGTCAAATGGCAGCTATGTCAATACTAGCAGGATACTTCAACAAAACTACTTGCAAATCATCCATAACATAAGAATGTGGACATGAAAGTTATCTAGATGTGTTCAAGAAAAAACCATAATAAATGGCAACTAAAGTCAAACAATTTATAAGATTTTTTTTTTTTTAAAATAACCAATAAATCAGCATAAAAAAAAAACCTCATCTAGGGTTCTACTCCATCTTAAAAAAAAAAAAAAAAAAAAAAAATTCAATTGAATTTGGCAATCAAGAAAAAGCAAAACATTTCTAGGCCCTATAAAAATTCAATATTTTTGATGAAGAGACAAGAAAAAAGAATCTTGAACTGAAAACCCATACAAGAATTCTTAAGCTTTAACTTGAGGCTATGTATCTATGACTAAATAAACACTAATTTACACACAAAATATAGAAAGAAAATAGATGCAGAAGATTTACTTGAGCCAAAGGCAATAAATGCAGCAATATATCGAATTAAAAACGCCAATACCAAACACAGAAGCAAATATACATCAAAAACCAATAAACAATTAAATAATATTTACAAAAATAAAAATCCATTTCCCTCTCTCAGAAATGGAAAAACCCTAACCGCAGCTAAACCCATCAAAATTACTCTAACAACTTAACAAAATATGCAACAACTAACATAATTAAAGCTTCAAAAATTACAGAATCCTTACCTTTAAGCCAAATATAGTAAACCCAAATTCCAAACTCCAGATTCCAAGCTCAAAATTGATTCTTCAAGACTTTGTATTGAACCCCACTTTCTTCCTCTGAATATATATATATATATATATATATATATATATTTTTTTGAATTTTTACTTAAATGAGTTTCTATACATAAGTAAAACCTTTCACTTTCCCTTTTCAGACTGCTGATTTTTCTCTCTCTCTTCTTTTTTTTTTTTTTTTTTTTCCAGTTTGTTTGTAAAAATACTTTTTAGACAGAGAGAGAGAGATTTTCTAATTTTTTTAGTAATACATTCCTTTTCTCATCCTGGTCTGCTGGCTGGCTGGCTGGCTGCCTGGCTGGTTCACATATCACAGTTGAAAGATTAGCACGTGCCATGCACAGAGAGAGAGTCAAACCGGGTTTCTCCTTTGGATATTCTGGGTGCTGGTAAACAATTTGACCCGAGATTATTTGGGTTATAGAATTAGCAATTAAGTTGAATTCGAACTTCAATTTCAGCAATTAGTACCAGTAAAACTTCTAAACGATAAATTTTTTTAATGCTCGATCTGAACTAACTCATTCTATGAGGTTGAATAAAAATTTGATTAATTTTTTTGTTATATAATTATAATATTTTTAGTGTGTGATTCGTTGATTTGTTGGGGTTCGAATTAAAAAAAGTAGCCTCATTATATAAACTAATAATCATTCTATCACTTCACATTATCTCAATCCAAAGTCAAAGAATCAATCGAGATGTGATATATCGATTATTTTTTTTAAAAATGTAAATAATGAACTATTTTTGTCATATGTACGTTCAATTCATACTTAGAATAAAAAGACAGGAGTATCACAATTGAGATAGTTATCATAATTATAGTTGTATTTGGACAGTAACTATTTTCAAAATAAATAAATTCATACTTATTTTAATTATTTTTTCATCCTACATATTTCCGTATATTAAAAACTTGTTACAGTTATTATTCAAAATAATTATGATTGTTAAAACTTTTCTTAAAAGGGTTTATGAGAAAATGAGGAGACAGTTGGAGGATGAGTTGAAGTGTTGAATTTGATGCAAAGTGAGAAAAAGTGTCAAAATCAAAAGAAGTGAGGTGGGGCTTTCTACTAAAATGACTTTTTTTCTTTTTTATGGGATGCAGATTCATTCTTCAATTCTTCATCAGCCTGAAAAGGATTGGAGCTTCTTGTTGTTGTCGCTGTCTTGATGTCATGTCCCCATGCCTTGTCACGTGCCTCGCACGTGTTGTTTTTCTTCCTTGCACACTTGTAAGAATTTTTTTTTTTTTTTTTCCAAAAGTACACTCTTGTAAGAAATCAACTCACATGAAAATGAGAAAGTTCCAATTTGTTTCTCGTACTACTAAGAACCAGCAAGTATTTCTGTTCTATTTTAGGGTCTGCGATAACTGACAAAACACTTATTACATACTTGCTGTTAACTGTGAGTACCAAGTTTATCCAAAGAAAAACATAAAACATTTATTTTTTCTCGTTTCTTATTTTTCAAACCCACTCTCTTAATAATTACTGCCATTAGAGTACTAGTTTTACACGAAAATTTATTTTTATATTTACTCCATTTATACGAGGTTTTAAACTTTGAAACTCCTTTAAGGACTTCAAGAGACAGATCCAGTTGGTTGGACGTTCAATCTTGATTCACTGATTGAAAAAAATTTGTCGAACAAATTCAATCTGAATTAGAAAAAGAGGATACTTGAATCGGATTCTAAAATCGAGTCAAGTCACGTTAGTTGAGGGTCGAGTGCCAGATTACTTTTTTGTGACCTGCCGGGTACTTTTGATTAATAGGGTTTTAATAGAAATTAATATTTATTAGAGTTATTGATAACTTTTCACCTCATCTTCTTTAGGTCCTCATCTTCTCTTCCTCTTCCTCTTCAATCACCTCTTTCTTTTCACTTCTTTTTCCTTACATCCTCATTTCTTTCTGTCACACTACCGTCTGCTGGAATGTATTTTATAACTTAATTGCTGTTGCTATTGGAATATATTTTTTTACTTAGATTTAATTGTGAAATTAACTTATATAACTATAATTATTTAAAATTTTCATGTTTTGTTATAAGGGTTAGATATCTGATCAACCCAACTATCTTTTGCGAATACCTGATCTATCAAGTCTTGTTTTGTATGAATCGGATAAAGGGGTAAAATTTTCTCAGTCAGTAAAAAATAGATACTTTTTTTAACTCATGGACCGGATGTCTAATCCATAAATACACCTACCAATTGGCTGTGAAGATCTTAATTTTTTTTCACTTCCATAAATTGCAAATCAAATCTCATTTAATTAATGTAATCAAATCTACTTTTACATTCTTTGTCAAGTATTCCCTCCACTAGTACAAAAGAAAATTGTGTTATTGTAGGCAAAGATTGACTGATAACGGAACTACAACGTAAAAAAGAAAAACTAAGCCCCCAAAAATGTAACACACATGAAGTTAATATGCTAAAAAGATTTAAATATATCGATAATACTAAGCCCCAAAAATGTAACACACATATAATATGCTAAATT
This sequence comes from Cinchona pubescens, assembly GCA_025175665.1. NCBI lineage: Eukaryota > Viridiplantae > Streptophyta > Magnoliopsida > Gentianales > Rubiaceae > Cinchona > Cinchona pubescens. Next base: position 844,898 of record JANKKI010000012.1, read on the forward strand.
TTTTTTAATATATCGATTATGTATTTGATTTTGAACATCACCATCACCTTTGACATGTATGGAGTCTTAGAAAAATGATTGGAAGATCATATAGTCGTGTTTACAACTTCTTCAAGTATCCCAAGATTTGTTTTAATTATTTTTTAATTTGATTCCGTTTATTTCCGAGCAACTGACATTAGTCTAAATTAAACTCAAATAAGGATACACTACTAGAGTTGCAGATTCCACATGCGTGACGCAATTTTAACACTAGTTTGTTTGGAAATGTACTTATGCGGGCAGTAAAACAGATAAACCAAATACCTACTTTATGACTTTCTTCCCAGAAAAACAATATAGAAAGTCACTCAATTTGAAGCAGGCAACATATAGCATGGTTAGCCGTGAAAAAGCATTTACAATTATAAAAAAATATTTAGATAAATTTAACGATTTTAGATTTTATTTGTAAATTTTGTAGTCAGAATTAAATTTTATAAAATCTTACTTAAATCAATTGATGTAATTTATTTCAAAAGATCTACAAATTAAACCGTAAAACGAATCTAACTAAATATTTCCTTGCAATCAATCATGTAGCACCAGGAAGCAACCAAAATAAGCACTCTGCTATTCGGAGACTTAGCTGAACCCCTGATATTCACCATCTACCATGTACGGAGATTTTAGCTGTCTTCACATGGGTAAAAGAACCTTAGATTAACCTCGGGTCATTTGAAATGTGTAATATTCATAACTTCATATGCAAAAACCTCGATCCCTAAAATCAGTATCCTCCGAAGTTCGAGCTAACAGTTCGGCAGTTCAGACATTCATACACATGCTATATCTGAGTTGTAGTACTGGAAAAAAAAAAAATACAAAAACAAACTTTGAAGAAACTGGATAACACATTGATATCAGAATTCATTTAATGTATTAATGGGTAATGACTCATTCCAAACTTAAGCAAGTCTCTGGAAGCAACAAACATATTCTACCTATACAGCAAAAAGAATCTACAAAAGTGATAAACACATGGAATTAGAGATGCAGATCATTTCTGAGCAAACGAAGAAGAGATATACTGCCTTTTGATTTATTCCTCATCTCCACAGCCACTCTTTTATCTCCCCTAGCTCCCTGCACAAGAATTGTCATTTTTGCCACGTGAAATTTTTCCTCTCCCAAAGCTATATTTTTCCATGCCATTAGTTCGTAGTTATAACTTACAGCAGTCCATATATTAAGTTTCCAATGACCAAGGAGAAGATTGCATGCTACTTGGATAACTATAGGTTTGACCGTTCTCGTTAAGGTTATTGCCTTTCTAAAATAGAACGGTTACAAACCCCGTACATGGCCTGTGGGAAGGGTGGCTTTACCCCTGGCTCCGAAATTTTATGGTTACAGAATCAGATGTAGTAACAGTTCACCAATAGATTAAGTTTACAACTCGACAAGTATCATAAAAGCAGATAATAGCATTTACCTTTGGCTTGCCAATCTCATCCTCTACTGCCAGACTTCCAATATCCTTTAATAAAATGGATGAGGCTGGTAAAAGTCTCCTATAAATTTACAGAAAGTCAGAAACAGAGGAAGAAAACAAAAGTTCCATTCAATCTAATGTACAAACGTAATAAGCATCACAATGTGCAGCAAGTGGCAGTAAAATAAAACATTGTAATGAATTCTGCGCCTACAGACCTTTTCGGCTTCTCAGTGTTTTGAGAATTGCAAGCAGCAATAGAACAAACAATGTTTGGATCAGTGCAGTCCCCACTATTTTGAGTTGGCAATGCATCTTCACTAGGCCTTACTGTTACTGACGGATCCAGCTTTTTCTGCAGCAGGCAACAAAAGTTAAATATATTAGTTGCTGGTTTTCAGCTTGCTGTAAATAAATTTAGAACAAATCCAAAAGACAGCTAAATATAAAATGCAAAAAAATTAAATATATCTTAGCCACAATATTATGACCTTCATAAAGATCATTTTAACATTTTCACCATTCAGTTTAGATAAAGTTAAAATAATTCAACCATCATCAATTTAATTATTGCTAACAGAACTTTCAATACAAAAGAATGGTACAATTCTCAGAGATATTAACCAACTAATGAATGAGAAGGTAGCAGCATTTTGATTCTTATATTGTTAATGTATGCAACCATACAGTCAAGTGAATAACATTAGACACAGCAATGAAATCCAACTGTGTCATGCAATAAAATTTTTTTGCTATCCTTGTCATCACAAGAACAAGTAAAGCCTCTTGTTAGCCCTTGACAGTTTATCTAGATAGATTGTTGGTTATCCAGATAAATAAAAAAGTTCTCTCAACCAATTTAATCACTTTATAAAAACACTTTGAAGTCCAACTTATATGCAGATTTAATCACAGCTCAACAAGCTGTACCCGGTCATAGCTGGGTCAGTAAATGTATTTACCAGAGAGTTTGTAGAATGATATAAACAGCACATATAGATATCGACTCTCAACTTCCTGCTAGCAACATCATTAATACAATTTTTTCTTTTTTTTAAAAAAAAAAAAAAGGGACTTGGCAAATAAAATATTTTTCAATGGTAATTGACATGGTCCCTTGGGAATCGCAATCATGATCCAAAAGTTACTATGATAAAGGTGAAATAAGGAAAATGATCAATGTTTACAATGAATTTTTTCTCAAGTATTATGAATAATACAGGACTCTTCAAGAACTCTTTCTTTTCCTTTTTTCTTGGTGCTTCCTGGGAAGGGGGAAATGCAGAAGTGAGCATTTAGTGGAAATGATGAAATACAAAAAAGTAAGATCAGCATGATTTACACCTTTCTGCTGATTAATTGACTGAAAGAGAAGTCTTGCACGCATTGTACATTCACATACTGGTAAGCAAAAGCAAAGTAATGGCTGCTACATGTGAAAGAGGTCCAGAGTATTAATATCCAAAAATTTAGTCTCCTCAGTTATTCTTCTAGACAATACTAGAGTAATTGAAGCATTCTATTGCATCAAAGAGACAACTGAGCACATATATCACTACTTCAATTTAGTAATATCATCACAGTTCAATAAGGAAAATTTTAAAAAACCCCAACCTCATATACCTCATGTGATAGTTGGTCTATCTTAACTGCGGAAAAGTTGTCACCACTTGCTGTTATAGGGGACAAAGAAAAGTTAACCACAGAATCTGGAATAGTTGCAGCAGAAATTGCTGGTTCTTCCTCCTCTAACTGAACGCGAACTTCTCTGGTTTTGACATAAGATGGTGAACGGCTAGTAGCAGATTCTGAATCTGTACAAGTATCTTTCAATTATAAGTCAGAATACATAACGGTTAGGAGATTGCAAAGTATTGGCATGTTGAGTGGTTACAGCATTGTATGTATTTGACACTGTCCACAGTAGTAAATAATTTTCTGGGAGAAAATTCCCCACAGAGTGACATGGAACTTGTTATTTATTAGCTTTAATTATCAGTAAATCCAACTGAAAAACTCCAAAGCTTTTTTCACTATGATTATCTATAAAACACAAGACTCCACGAACAGAAGATAGACAATATTGTCATAGTTAGTTGGTCAAACCTGTTCCTTCATTCTCCATCCGTCTATCATCTCTCTCAACATTTTTCGTATCCGTAACATTCGTAGCATTACTCACACTAGAATGATCTTTCTCACTGTCCTTCAGATCTTGAAGATGTTCACCAGGACCAGCAGCTTCACATCTCTCATTACCACAACTATGTGAAGCTGTCCAAACACCAATTGCGCCATTCTTGTGATGCATATCTACTGCTTGCACATCTTTTGAATCCTGTGAATTTTCAGCAATACTATGTGCACACCAGTTCTCATCTTTCTGATCATCATGCTGGAAGTTAGTTTAAAGGTCAATTTATATGCAAAATCTCCAAAAGCAAAAATTGTGATATCAATAATTCAACGTCTCCCAGTTTAGAATTCGCAAGAATACCTGATAATTCTGCACTTCAAAAGAATTAGTTCCAATACAAGTAGCAACCACAAAGGAACTACCTACCTGATGTTTAATAAAATACCAAATTACACCAAGGGGACAGAGCAATAAGAATCAAGACCAAAAGAAGGCATTTTTCTGAAAATCTTTGACACATCTTCAGTACCTCAACTGAAGCTACATCTGGGAAAGAAGATTTGGATTTCAAATCTCTCACTTCATTTTCGAGATCAGAAGACCTTTTCTTTTCACAAGTTAGGTTATCTCTAAGACAGCAGATTTCATTGTCAGCCATCTGTACATGAACAAACTTTTCTTTAGAAATACGGCAGTCTTTACTAAGTCTTTCATAGATACACTTGAATTAATAGAAAACTGATACAATGCAACAAAGGCACAAGCACAAAAAATACCTCAAGTTTTTCCTTATATTGTTTCAGGACATTCCATAAAGCTTTGGCAAAATTCACCATGATATGATGTTCTCTATTCCATATCTTTTCCAATTGAATGGGGCCTCCTTTAATGTATATTCCTTCATTCGCTTCGCAACCAACGCATTCTTCACTTTCAACTAAAATCTCTGTCAAGTTTCCGTTCACATCTTCTTTTTCTATTCAAACAAGTTTTACAGGACAAGCACACCTTATTGAGGCAAAAAACACTCAAGTACCATGTGTTTCTGCAAAATGTAAAAATTAAAAGAATTTAATGAAATGGAGGGAAAAAATGAACCTTTTATCTGTGGTTGATCTCCATGGTCTGTTGTTTCATTGATCTGACATAAGTAGTGAATGATAAACATGTACATATAACATTAAAATAGTTTGAAAAGAATTATTATCGTATATAAAGCTAAAAACTCATGTACTAGTTGCATTCAATTATGAAAGAGATGTGGTACAGAAAATGGCAGATGGACTAAACATAACCGCATATGCTGATGTTAGCATATTACTGGATCAATAAAAATTTATGACATCTTAACCTAGAGAAACGAGGTTCATAGACCCCCAGCTTCTGGTTTCGAAGTTCATGTTCATTGTTATATTTTGAAATAAGAGAAAATTGTGGAGGTATTTCAGTTGTACATATCTGGAGCCCAATTCTACATACTATGTAAAGCCTACACATAAAAGCAGGCTTTCTGAATAGTCTTTGGATCAGAAATTATACCGAGTAAGCTTCCACAGAACTAAACTTCATTCTTTTGAGATCTGCCCTGGGCAAAATTTGAATGGGTCTTTTAGTACATTTGGTTTTATCAGGCTCTTCAATGCTTTTAAACCTGCATTCAAAAGGAATTGTGTTGAGAAACTGAAAGTCAATCCAAAAGCACACGAACTAAACACCTAATTATAAAAGAAACTCCTTACTTGATTTGTGCATAAGGTGATGCCTGCCTTAACAGATTTGATGTTTCCAGATAATCTTCTTCTCCAGGTCTCAAAGTTAGGACCTACAAAATTATACTCGAGCAATAATTATAATACCATAAGAGCAATTGAAGCTTCACACCATCAAAGATGCAATTGAAATTGTATATAAACACATACATGTGTTTGTGTTGAGCATGAGAGAAATTAAGTTGAAAATAAAAGAATAGCATACCAAAGCCATTCGCTTCTTTCCTTCCAAATATTCTCTCAAGTATCTGGTTAACTGTTGCAAGTTATATAGCCAGAGGGATGATATCATTGTTTCAGTAGACACAATTTTGAGAATTAAGAATGTTTCTGAAGAACAACATATTCCAAACAAATAATCAAGCCCGAAAAAGAAGGCATTACCAAGGAGTTTTGGAAATGTTTTTGCAATGGCTTTTTGGGATTCTTCTGATGCTCCAATAATGACTGAAAATTGAGGATTAAACTCAAATGGTTGTGCAGAGATACAGATAAATTAAAGTAATACTAGGCACCAGGCAACCAAGAATTTATCCAGAGAGGGGAACTTCTCAACAATGAGACAAGTTCCAAGGTCTCTTTGCTTACGTCATCTACCCTACCCTTAAGCATAGCCCAAAAACCATAGATGTGTTATTGATAAAATTACTCTGAAGCATTCTGAGACCCTGTCATCAGTAGAAGCATATATGAATTCAATAGCATGAATACAATGTTCACCAAAAATCAAACAAGTTCAGGCTATGTTACATAGGTGACAACTGAACAAAATTTCAAGTTGAAGGATCTCATTAGATAGTAATGAGTCATATTCATGACATGCATGTTAGATTTCTATATCCACCATAAGTAACAATGATAAAAAATGCAAGCCAAACCTCTATAACCTTAGAACTTGACTGTTTACAAACTATGTTAGATGGATCTTGCAAATCCACCATGACATGAGTCATATTCATGACATGAGTGTTAGATTTCTAATAACCACCATTAAGTAACGATGATGAAAAATACAAGCCAAACCTCTATAACCTTAAAACTTGACTGTTTACAAACTATTTTAGATGGATCTTGCAAATCAGTTTGTCATATTTATCAGAATTCAGCATTCCCCACTATGTTTTTAAATTAGAACCTCAACAATGCGAAGGGAACCCGGATCAAACTAAAGTTTTGATTGGCCAAAACAGACAAAATACACTTATTGCAGGGCTGTAGAGAACCATATGTTAGACAAGTTTAACAGTTTAGACCTCTTTCTTATATTCTGATAATGAATTAAGTAGTCTCCTGACACTAAAACCACTAGAATAAACTATAAAGGTGAGATTTCCTGACATCCAATTTTCAAAAAAAAAAAAAAATCCTGCAAATGGCTAATCATCTTGAGTACCTTATTTCCAGTCTTTTTTTCTCTTTCTGCTCCAGCAAGGTCAACGATTGTCAAGGAAGAACTTTTCGATTCATTGTCAAACTCCCCATCAATCTTCTTAGGCATGCAGCAAATGTAGATAATGCATTGTGAACGACTACATTGAAGAGTAACACGAGTTCACATCCATACAACAATAACCAAGCCTTATGAGTTACATCCATGACACCACAGCTGATGCAAATATTCAACCAGAAAAAAACTTATATCAGATACAAACCTAGATTGACTATTGGAGTTAGTTGCTTCTGTAGCACGTCTTAACATTCCATGTGCAACTAAGGATTCAGCTTGTAGAGCATCATTAATTATGACCTGTTTCACATGGAGACAATAATCAAATTAATTCTCATTAAACATTAGGGTAAATGCTAGAATGTTAGTTTGACAAAAAATAAAAGGTTGAGTAGGGCAGCGCAGAGAGATGAAAGGGAGATCAGCAACCAAACCTCTTGGAGGCCCTTGATAGCTGATTGTTGTAAGTAGAGCTCACCCGCTTCTTGCAATAAATCAAATATTCGCTCAGATTTTCCTTTCTCTGAACTTATTTCAAACATTGACAAATAAAAGGTCCTGCAGATGCAACAGTTCACAACAGAAATTAAAAAGCATGACAATCACATTCAGTTTACCTTTCATGTTTCCTCTGGAGAAATTCCGATACATGGTTATCTTCATGTTAATTCATTAATGTTTGAAGCATCTTCGTAATAAATAGTCAAATTGACCAACCACTTAATCCAAACGAAACATGCATAAAATTAGTCTATTTATTTACAGGAGCATAAATAAAACTTCAATACAGGGTTCATTATTTCAATAGAGTGATGGTATTACCGCGCAACCTGATTCCCATTACTTTCGTCTTGTGCAAAAATGTGACGAAGTGCTAAAGGTACCATGCCAGGCTCCCTAATACATCCAAAAACGGTATGAGTCTTCCCCGAGCCAGTGGGGCCTAATGCAGCCAACATTCCACTCTTCCCCCTCAAGAAATTTTCAACAAGTGGATGCACCAATTTCTCATACACTTCAGCCTATTAAACAGGAGAAATCGTCAAAAACTTTAAAGCCTCAGCTACGATCATTACACTAGGATAAAAAAAAAAGCAAAGGCTGAATAGCAAGATGCAAATCACATAACCTGGGATGACTCATCAGAGAAAACGTGTGAAAAACCTTGGTAATTATGAACCTCAGACTTGACTCGTTTGCTTTCCTGTAAGCTATTAGGCGTTGAAACTGTAACAGAGTGGGAATCATTCACCGTGACGCAAACTTCGCTAACCTTTTTAACCCTTTTCTTCCCTAAATTCTTCGTTTTAGGATTTTTTGGCCAAGCATTTTTGACCTCGTCACCTCCATTTTTGCCCGGTTTTTGTGCACTTTTTGGCAGGGTAAGCGGACGGATTCTAAGAAAAACTTTCAGATTTTCCAATTCAGGAATTTTAGGGCTACGCGATGAGGACGGAGGATCTGGCTCATTAGCTCTCCGATTTTCAGGTAGCTCAACTGATAGAATATCTTGAATGGGGAATTTAGGGATATCAGGGGGAACAGATGGTGAAGAGAGAGGTAATGGAAAGGGAACGGTGGAAGACGGCGTCTCCCTGGCCTTCCGGTAAGGGTTCCGGCGAACTGTGACAGTCTTCGGACACGATATAGGAGTCTTCATCTCCTCCATCTTCCAAAAAAGTTAAATCCCTAAAATGGCTCGAGAGTTGAGACTGGTTTTAAACGCAAAATAGCGGCAAGAAATGGGGTGGAAATAAGGGGCGAAATTTTAAATTACGAATCCGGGTGGAGCAGTGGCCGGTTTCGGATTCTACCGAATTGAATGAAGCTCGAAGCCCAATATATCAGCCCATGAGCGATGAGGATGATAGACTTAAACCATTTTTTTTTTTTTCCTTTTTTTTTGGAGTACAAAAATGCATTTTATACAAAAAATTTGTCCACAAGAATTTTCACATTAAAAGCAAATACTTTAACATTTTTCAATAGTTGCTAATTTTACTTCCCATTTATTACAATCAATTGTCTAAAAAACACTTGAGGAAAATAATATGAAAGTATGTGGACTGATTTTAGACTTTTAGTTAATTATTGTAATGGTTCTGTTTGAACTGATTTTTTACTCTATTATTTTATAATAATATTTTATGATTATTACTCAATTCTGATTTTCAATCGCCTTTTATCGTATATATAATCAAATTAAATCATGAATGTCCAACTAGAGAAAAAGTGCTTTGATAAATATAAGATTCCCAACTTGAAAATCATGCTGCCTATTTTGGCTTGTACTTTCAAGTAACAAAATTATTACAAATACAATAGTAATTCCTTACAAGCTGTCTAATTTTATTTTTGAAGAATCCCAATCCAGCCCCTGCATTCTAGATCAAATCATCAAAGCTTAAGCTTGTGCAATTGTCAAAGGAGGCTAGGAGGAGGGGCAGAGTGAGGGAGATTATTAGCAAGCATATAAACAACTTCCCTCATAGTTGGTCTGTCAGAACTTTCATCCTCAACACACAACACTGCAATCTTGAATAAATTGACCATACTTGTTAATGGATATCCAGTAAGCCTGGAGTCCACAACAGCAAGCACTGAAGCAGCATCAGATGGTTGTGACAATTCTGAAATTGTTTTCCTCACCCACATCACGATGTCCACTCCCTCCCCGAACTCCCCCACCGGCTTTCGATCCTGAAACCTGTTATCAGCTCCAACAGGACCACTCCAAAGCTATACACATCGCTTTTCTGGTCAATTTTCAGTGTATATGCATACTCTGTTGTATTTTCCATCAAACAAAGTGGTAAAAAAGGTTTAATCATTATAGATAAGATAAACCATTAAATGCAAGAGCAAGATTATAGTACTAATAGACTGAAATATTCTCAAAATTTGATTAGGATAGTATATAACAAGTTTGAACAGCTAGTTATGATTCAGGATATAATTTAGAATATTGGATATCGTTACCTGGAGCAATGTATCCGTAGGAACCAGCAACAGAGGACATGCACTCCGATGCACCATTGCTCTGGAAGAATTTTGCGAGCCCGAAATCAGCAACATGAGCTTCATAATCAGAATCCAGCAAAATATTATTGGACTTGACATCTCTGTGAATGATCGAAGGCAAACAATCATGGTGCAAGTAACACAATCCCTTAGCGGCTTCGACAGCAATTCTATACCTTGCTTCCCACTAACTAACTCCATTGCAAATGAGCCCCTTTAGTGCCATGTAACATTTCCCCTAAGCTCCCATTCGACATATACTCGTACAACAGCAAGTTGGTTTCTTTATTAGACACATAGCCGAGTAGCCTCACAATGTGTCTGTGCCTGATCCTTCCTAAGGTCTGAATTTCAGCTTTGAAGCCATGGTCACTCCGACTTGTAGCGTGGCCTACTAATCGTTTAATCGCGACATCAAATCCGTTAGGCATCGACCCTCTGTACACAATTCCAGCACCACCTTTGCCAATAATGTTCTCTTCTTTCAAACACTCCAAAACGTCATCAGTTTTGAAGTCTAGCCTCTGGAATGCAGTGAGCTTCCAAGCCAATGATTTCTTGTATTTTCTCCTTCTAATCCTCATCCAAGTAACCGTAAGGAGTAGTGCCAAAGTGACAGAAATGATCACTGTTATTACAACTTTCGACGTATTAAACGGCCCCGTATTATTGTGAGAACCATGTGGCGAAGTTGCAGCAGTAAAAAGGACAAATTTGAGCATGGGGAGGGCAGAGATTGGGATTTCCCACAAAATCATTGTCGCTTAAGGGTTTCAACAACCCGTCTATGGGTCTTCTGCCGGTGAAATCATTATACGAAAGGTCTAGAAATGTTAAGCCATTCATTAACCCGAGTTCACCGGGGATCTCACCAGTCAATTGATTTCTTGACAAATTGAGTGCATTCAAGACCTTCAGCTTCGACAAATCCTTTGGAATTTCACCATGCAAATGGTTTCGGCTCAAATCGAGGTAAGTTAATTTAGGACATTGAGCCAGGGAAACCGGGAGCTCACCTGTTAACCCGTTGCTACGCAAATTCAAAACAGATAGTTTCTTTAACTTGGAAATTTCTTCAGGAATTTCACCAACTAGCCTGTTCATATCAAGACTCAAACTCTCCAGCTCCATCAAATTCCCAATCGCAGGAGGGATTTTCCCGGTGATCATATTGTTAGAAAGCGTAAGACTTGCAAGCCCAGTACTCGAAATCTCCAGCGGAAGTTCCCCGGAGAGGTAGTTATCACTCAGCTCAATCATATCCAACAAAGGCAAGTTGAAAATCCCGGCCGGAATCTTTCCATTAAGAAAATTCTTCACAGCTCGAAACTTAGTCAAGGACTTGCATTCCCCGAGTTCTTCAGGGATCGGACCGAAAAAGAAATTCTGCATTAAAACCAACGTCCTTAACTTTCCACCCGTGCACAAGCCCCTCGGGATTGTTCCCGTAAGATGATTCGACGTAACGTCAAGAATCAATAGCCTCCCATTGCTGCCAAGATTCTTGGGCAATTCCAAGGTGAAATTATTTTCCCAAACTTGTAAAACTTCGAGATTGGGAAGGTCACCAATGAATGAAGGAATTGGACCATGGAATTGGTTATGAAATAGATGTAATAAAGTCAAGTTTTTCAGCTGAGAAAACTCCATTGGTATCTCACCAGTCAGGTTGTTGTATGCCACGTCCAAAGACATTAAACTCGTAAACAACCCGAAAGCTCAGGCGGCAAATGACCGGAGAGGTTATTCTGCTGGAGAAATAAAGAGTGCAACAACTTCAACTTCCCAAGAAAAGGAGGAATTTCACCGGTTGTATTACAGCCGCCTAAGTCCAGAAGCCGAAGCGTGCTAAACGAGCCGAGCTCCGGCGGAATGCCACCTTCGTAGCTATTGAAGTAGCCGAGATAGAGTTCTTGAAGTTTGGGAAGCCGAGCCAAGCTGGCGGGGATTCTTCCAGTGAGCCCATTTCCCTGTAATGCTAAAATCTCTAAACTTTCAAACTCGGAATATTCTTCTGGGATTTCTCCGGCGAAATAGTTCCCTCCGAGTTTGAGCGTTTTCAGTTTCGGCAGCTTCACGAACTCAGTGGGTAGCAACCCGGTGAAGTTGTTGTTATAACAATCAAAAACTTCAAGCTCCGTCATCTTCATCACGAGTTCCCCAGATAGAACCCCGTTGAAATTGTTGTTGGAGAGGTTGACGAATTTTCTCAACGACGTTAGTTTCGACATTTCCGGTGGGAGTGCACCGGTGAGGTTACTGGAGACGAGAGTGAGGTTGAGGAGCTTATCCAACAGTCCTATCTCCGGCGGAATTGAACCGTAGAGAGGAACGTGGGAGATGATCAGTGAAGTCACGTGCGAAGTTTCATCGCACATGACACCAGAGAAAGAGCACTGAAAGGAAGAGGGAGACCAGTCATCAAGTCCGGAGCCGCCTGGTCCAAGCATGGAAACTTTGATAGTCAATAGGGCGTTAAGATCGGAAAATGCATGAATATTATTAGGAGTAAAAATGTGAAGGAGAAGAAGAATGAGAGGGAGTACAAATGTCATCTTTCTTTCTTTCTTTCTTTCTTTGGTAGTTTCTGTAGAAAGAAAATTGTACGAACGGAGGTATAGGATTAGGCTATTCAAATACTACCCGGTGTTAGTGGAGAATCGAAGGATCCACTAATGTTTTAAAATTACACTGAATAAAATAACACAAGTATTCTTTATGTATGAAATTTGTTCGTGGATGAAAAGGAGGGCCATGGCCCCCCCCAACCCTAGGGGTTGGGAAGCATATTTTTGTAGGCATTTAGTTTCTGCTCTGCCTATTGACCTTGTTGTATTGGATTACTAAAATCTCTATTAACCTATCATTATATTATAATTTTTTATCTTACATTCTTTATTAATATTTTATTTTATTTTTAAATATTTAATACGTATATTTTAAATTATAAATATTATTATATTAAAATACACATTTAAAAATATAAATTATGAAATAGGAGATTGATATAAGATATAGGCCAAAACATTTATTGTGTTATAAAAAATTTTTATATAGATCCGGTCCACAGTAGGTGAAATGAACTTCTTGTCCATATTCATCCACATCACTTTAACTCATTAAAAATAAAATTCTTTAACGTGACGTGGATGAATATAGACTAAGGAATCCATCCCACATACTTTAGATAAGATCCATATAAGATTTTTGGGCTGCGCTATGACTAATGGTGTGTATTGGACATTTTTTAGGCCACGTGATATTTTATTTAACTTTTTATATCAATTTTTTTATCTCACATTTTCTATCTGTCATGTGTATTTGACATAATAATACTTATAAAGTTAGAACGTATGTAAAAAATATTTAAGGTATAATACAAAAGATTAACACAAGTAATAAGATAAAAGATTCGAAACGCATTTTGAGTGACAAGGTGATAACAAAATTTTTTTTTTTCTGCTTTATATCCTCTATCTCATTCACTGTTTCATTTAAATAAAAAATTTGATGATATTATATCATCAATTCGATTTATACAACAACAAAAAAAACTTAAAATAGTGTAAAGTGAGTGTGAGACGAAAGATGTATGTTCTTTTCTTTGTTGAACGTTTTAGTAACAGTGCTTGTTAGTTTAGGCTGTGGGTCAATCGGAATTTAATGCTGCCCGTAGTAATAATAGTGTGCTTTTCAGTTTCACGGGAGAACTGATTTTGGATTATGGGAAAGTTGAATGGGTCCGTATAGGGAGAAAGATTTAAGTAGACTTGATATTTGGTCTCATTTATAAATTTTGTAGTGTAAATTAAATGTTATAAAATTTATAATATAAGATGATATAAGTAAAATTGTTTAAAAATTAATTTTAATCTCAAGATGTATAAGTGAGGTCAAATACCAAATTTATATAAATTTTTTCTCTCGTAGAATAGTTGGGTCCCAAGGGCAAGAACAAAGACTGTTTCTGTCGTTTCCTGAACAGACATCCCTTTCCTCTTAGTCTCACTCCAGTTTCATTTTGGCTGTGACTGAAAAGTCTACTCTATTTGTTTTCTTCCTCATATCATCCAACCTCTCAATTCTCACGTTGGGGGGGGCCATTTTTCTATTGGATTAATTACATTTATCTCTCCTTAGGTTTGATCAAATTATCAAAACTTCCTTGTAATTTTGGTAAAATTACAATCACCTCCCTTAAATTACTAAACGTTTAACAATTACACCCCTCAGTCTAGTTGCCGTTAGGAAAATTCACTGTAGCACATAAATTTTAAATTTTCAAAATACCCTTGTATCTATTTTAACAAAATTCCCAAACCCTTATTCCTCCCGTCCCCGTCCCCGTCCCCGTCCCTCCTTTCACTCCCCACTCCTCTGCCAACTGCTCCCTCACGCTGCATCCCCTCCTCCCCTCGACCTTCCTCTACCCCTTTTTCCTTCCTCCTCTGCCCCTTCCCCTTTCCGTCTCCTCCGGTCGTGCTACTCCACCAACACCAAGCTCAAAGACAAGCACACCTGGAGTTTTGATTGTGGATCCAAGAGAGATTTGCTGTCATATATGTTTATTAATTATTATTTTATTAGTATAACTATGTGGTTTGGGTTTGTTGTCATATATGGTTTGGCTTTTCATTTATTGGGTTCAAAGGTGGAGGGTTTTTCATTGAAGAGAATAGTGGCGATGGTGGCGGCAGTGGAGGAGGGACGGAATTTGATAGTTTGTTTTTAATTGTTTAATTATTTGACAATTCTACATGGCCTTATCTGTTGGGGCAATTTTGTCTACTCACCTAATCCGTTTCAGGAAGATAACGAAAGTTACTGAAAGGGGATAAATGTAATTTATCCAAACCATAGGGTGTATTTTGTAATTTGGACAAACTACAGGGGAAGTAAATGTAATTAACCCTTTTCTATTCTGCATAACCGGCGGGGAACTTTTTTCTAATTATTATTAAACAAACAAAATGTAAAATGTTTTCCTCCTACTTCATCATGTTCTCCCAAATAATGCAATCCCGAGTCTAAATACGTACTATCATCACACTTAATTTTCCTTATCTGCTTGTATGCAATCTCGTGTTTATATAATAATGAATCGCCTCTACATTTTAATCCGTAGGTAATATTATATAATTATATTTAATAAAATTATTGCTTATAATATATGATACGCATCAACATTTTATTGAACGAACATCCTGTGCACTATAATAAATCAAAAATAATACTAGATCTTTCCGTATATCTTTCTAATTAATCTTCATTGCACTTTTAGGCTTCAAAATACATATGTTTTATAGTCATATTGTAACATGTGGGCATAAAGTGGCTTACAAGTTTTCAACTTTAACTAAGAAAGAAATTGGATTTACGTTGGACCATTGTTATTGGGATGGAACGAGGCAGGCGTGGACTTGCAATATAGAGAATAAAAAGATACTGCAGCAATTCAACTGTTGTATAAAGTGGATTTTTATGCTAGTATGATTGAGAGTTTAATGCTAGTCAAACGACTAAAGAGAATTCGGAAGCCGTAGAAATTGTTGAGATAAAGGCAGAATTTATTCCCTTTTCTGCAACATTAATCCACTACCAAAGGGAACAAATTCATATTCTCAAATAAAGCTTGTCACCTCTCAGTGGCTGAAATTTGCAATAACAATTGCTACTAGAACGGAATATACTACTAATTAAGAGAGTGATCTGGGAATAAGGATTGTGCAACAAGCCCAATTGGATGACTGAGATTTTTAGTATTTACAATTTATCCGTGAAAAGAACGACTCTTATTGCACGGAAGTAATAACTTTTTAAAAGAATTTGTCGATAAAAACTTCAAAAAATATATTTTTGTTTATTTCATTTTTATAAAAGATAAAAACTGTTTATAAAAGTAAATCTGCACTAGTTTTTTGAAAAATATATATATATTTTTTCATTTTTAAAAAAGTTAATAACAGTTTACCCCTGAAGTAGTTGGATAATTAGACTCTATCTCCATGAATAACGAAATATACACTTAGCGCCCACTAGCTCAGGGGGCCAGAGAGAGCAAACTAAAAGTGGCTGAAGTGGGCTTCCTTTAAGCTGCAACGCAGAGCTTCAAACGATTCTACGACGGCCCAGCTAGCTGATAGATTTTTAGATTTGATTGCTGGCAAAGCAACTCTTTACTTTCTGCTTACCATCATTGCAAAATGCAAATTCCAAGGCTGGCCGCCCGGGTATTAACATGGAAACCCGGGCTTTGAGGCTCTAGGTCGACTGTCAAATAAGCTATCTCTATCATATCAGTAGTCACCAACTGACTAAAAGAGGATTGGCTTTTACTAAATCTACTAAAAGTAGGCATAGTAACGGGAAAATACTTACATAAATTCGATTTATGAATTGTAGATAATATTAGTATTATCTTGGCTTCTAAATTCATTTGTAAATTTTATAATAATTAAACAAAATCAATGAATTGTATAATATTAGATAATATTAATATTACCTAATATTATTAATACCATTTAATATTATATACTTGATTATAAATCAACTCTATCTCAATATTTTTTCATCCTGATGTACCTTCATTTCATATGGGATCAGGAATTTGGATAATCAGGGTGTGTTTAATTTTGAATTGAAAATGTTTTCAGAAAAATAATTTCTAGAAATTTTTTTGATGCCAAACACCGAAAAATATTTTTTGAAATAAAATATTTTTCAATTTTTCTTCCTCTGACTGAAAATAACTTACGAAATTTTTGAACGTAAGTTATTTTTCGGATAATTCAAGAGACTATTTGACATTAAATCTCAAATACTTATTTTTAAAATTTCGTTTGCTAAATTTATTTTTGTTTTCAATTATTTTTCATTCGTTTTTTTCTCAATCATGGGTCACATACTAATATAATTATCATTATGTATATTTTAATATTATATTGTACTATTATTTAATTTTGAACAAAATCAATCTTTTATTAATCACAATTACTTGTAAGATATTTATTACCATTGTTATAATTTTTTTTAACTTGTATTCATAAAATTAAAAATAAAATCGTTAAAATTTTTTATTTCAAAATATTTTCATTTTGTCAACCGAACACCAGAAAATTATATGAAAAATAGACTTTTTCAAAAAAAGTATTTTCAATCCAAACGAACACACCTTAGCTGTTCTAATTTGGGAAAAAAATTTGTTACTCACACCCCCAATACAATACAAGGGTGAGTTTCTCAAACCAATGATTGATAGGATGCTCTTTTTCAATCTCAATGATAGTAAATAGCACAAACTTATTACATATGTTTGGATTTACATTTTATTTTTGTAAATTTTAAAGAATATTTTACAATTAACCCTTAAAGTTTTCTTGTTCCTTGTTTTTCCAAATCCAAATTTAAACCTGTTAAAGATAGTGCTCGTGGATTCATTCTGATACTATATTTATATCATCAAGCACAGTAACTAACTGGTATTGCAAACTAACAAGAGTAACTCAGATTGCATGAGCAAACTTCCATAATTCAATTACATTTACATTGATTTGATACTAACTGTTATGAAAGGGGAATAGGAAGCTCCGACACAAAATGCAAACAAAAACAAACAACAATAGTTGATGCTAGGCAAGGCAATAAAATGATACTGCTATCTATAACTCAAACTGCAGCAGTTCTCCATTGCATCTCAATCTGAATACGACCATTCTTCACTTCTCTTCACTATGGTATCTCTCATTAATGCGCTTATTGCTCACAACATCAGCCAGATATATATCCACATAACCAAGAGTTTCCTGTAAGGATGAAATTTTCAATAGAAACAAAAGGGGAAAATTGTTGCTCGAAGCAAGCAAGTAACATTCTGGATCAAATGAAGATCATAGCTGGAGGAAATCCTAAACTTTAAATAGTGGAATGTAGTTTCCTATGACTTTAGAATTGTTTTACGAACTCAATAATAATGTGGTATTGCATACCTTGGGATGCCGGAGACCCATCCTTGATGATGTGCTAACAACTTCGACATGAATCCTGTCGCTGGAGGGTGGTTCGTCCAGCATAAACTGAAACTCCTCTTCCCATCTTGGATCTCTATTTTTCTTTATTGGCTGCAAAATTTCAAAATAAAGCAATAAATTGACTAGTTATAAGAACCGAAAGCACTCAAAGAATTGAGTTTGCATCTGTGGAGCGAACCAGCATTCTGTCATATAAAGCTGCTGACTGTAACATGCTTTAAATTAACTAAGGACATTTCTAATGATAATTCTAAGAATTCTTTCTCTTATTGCAATTGTAACACGAAGAAAAACATTTCTTTCTATCAATAGTTTATGGCTTACCTTGGTTTTTCTCTCTTCGCCCCTGAAAAGCAACTTTACAGACGGATTTGTATGGTGCTTCCCTTCCAAATCTTGCGCTTCATGGACAATAACTACAAGCAAACCTCCACCGTCAGGAGTTCCTTCGGGAGCCTTTTGTATTACTTTGGGGTCTTCAATATCATTTGGCATCTCATCATCCTTAAAAGGTTTGTACACCACTTCAAGTACAAGCTGCCCTCGTGATTTTTCATTTTGAGGATCATCCAGGTTTAGATTTTTTAGAAGATCAAGTGTAAAAACTTTTGGCTCATCAGGTATAAGCTCATTGAGCTGGACAACATTTATTCCCATCTTGTCATGGGCGCCAACCTAGATAGAACAAAACTGGCTTGAGTTACACGAACAGAGGAGGACGAAGTTGAACAGCAATCTAATTGCAGCTAAACTGAGTCTTAATTTGTTTAGTCAATGATTCACAAAAGTTGGGTGCAGCAAAACATCTGTATAAGATTCCACCAGAAACTATGAAATACTTCCATCTGAAAATTGATACGAGCATATAATCCTTAATGAACAACCTAATTACCTCCCTCTGTTTTCAAAACCTGGCTACCAAGCTCCCTATGCATCCTTTTCACAGGGAGAAAGGTTTATGTAAAACATTAGGAGCTAATCAACGGAGTATTTTGCATTTCTTTGTTCACTACCCCCTCCCTACACAAAATAAGCATGTCATCTAACTCTTTCAAAGAGAATTAAGTTAACTAAAGAAAGTACCTGTTCCCAGTCGTAGACAGAAATATCCAAAAGTTGAGATTGTGGATCCTTCACAACGAAGTTAAATTCTTCATTCCATTCAGGATTCAAGTTCTTGTGTTTCACAGTCGTCTTCTTTGATGGAAGCTTGTCTTCACTGAGTTTTAGCTTCACGTACGGGTCCGAAGCACCCAGAAGATCCTTTTTCTTAAGCTTCATTGCCCTCAACACCTTAGACATTAAGGATGCCAACAGGCATCTTCATTGCTCTGTTAAATTTGAAATGCAGCATGCATATTAGTTGGATGCGACTGGATCTAGATAAATGTTTCACCGTGAAATAGATGAAAACACGATATGCTTACTTTGCAGGATCCAGTACTTGTACTTCAAGTGTTTTTGGCCATAGATACATATTAGCAACCTGATCTTTAATGAGCTCCTGGCGTAAAAGTGTGACAGCAATAACAAGAAAACATTTTGAGCCACCCGAAAAAAGAGAAATGAATGCAACCACCATGGTGCAATATTTTTTTTGAACAAATGACTCGGAATCAAGAGGAATTAAGATCCAAGTACGTCAGGACGGTACAAATTCAAATGTATGTGGCTATCCTATAATCACTTGATCGAAATTGCTTTCAGTGGATAATTTTAAATGATGAAGCTCAGTACAACATCAAGAAGAAAGAGAAACAAGATGCAGAATAACAGTACCTGAACAAACCTGTACAGACCAGGTATCATTGAATGGACATGACATCGGCCCCTAGCAACTTTAATCCAAAGTCAACATGGGGCTGCAAAACAGTAAGTAAATGAGAAGACACCACGAGAGCTCTAAAATAAACTCTTTTTGCTTGTAGAAAAGAAGACGAGAATCTTCTATATGAAAGGAATGAAGTTGATTAATCACCATCAAAGTTGCCACAGTATTTTTACTTCAAGAGTATTGTCTATAATCGGTAAAAATCCATATGGAGTGGTCAGTTTCTTGGGTCAATAATATAGTATCAAGAACTTCAGAAAGCGCAGAAGATGCACAGCAAAAGTAAGAAAATTTCTGGAGACATGACCAGCGATAATCAATTCCACATGATTAACACTCACCTCTTCCATGACAGGAAATAAATTTTTGCGAAACAAGTAGCTCCAGTGATAAATAGTTTTAAATATTAGCATTAGAAAATGTATATGCACAGCAAAGCACCAGAACAATTTGACCCGGTAAAGATGAATATCCATTTCCACTAGGCATCACTCGAGAAAATCAATTTCACATCTTCACACTTTACCTTCTCCATGAGAGAAACATATATCTTTGCAAAACAAGGGAAGCTCGGGACAAGTGGCTTCAGTGTTATTCGTGGACAAGCAAATACTTGCAAGTCAAGCACCTGAAATACTCAAATTATGAAAAACAGAATTAAAAACCAGATACTTTCTGTTGAAAGCCAGAAAATTGCCCATCAAGTTAGTTTTTATTAAGTACACATAACATACAGATATATATATATATATATATATATATATATATATATAGAGAGAGAGAGAGAGAGAGAGAGAGAGAATTTTCAACTGTGGAAGAATAGACAAATAAGCCAATACCTGAACAGTGGCTCGCAATCCAAATGCCTTCACGGCAACAATTATGTTAGGATTACCAGCCCATTTCAAGACTGGTTCCATGATCAATTCTTTCTCCTCAGTGGTATAGATTTTCATGCCTGGATTTGAAGCATCATTTTGAAAGAACAAAATAAGAAGCAATGGAAATGAGAGGAATAAAACAACGAAGGAGAGAAAGAAGTACAGAGAATACATAATAAGCTTTTGGATTGAGAGTATATAATAAGCTTTAGGCAATTAATCTTTCTCATACAAAAAATCAAATTACAGAGAAATACAGAGAATAGGAATGCACAAAGTGACTGTATACTTTGACTACGTTCAAGTGACACATGAAACAGCAGCATCAAAATCAGAACCATGTTTCTGGAAAAGAAAAATATACACAAAAAAATTGCACGGTTTATATACATTGGACAAAATTATGACTGGTTTTTGCTCCACTAAAAAAATCACCTCAATCAGAAGGCAACTGTGATATGGCTCTAAGTATGTTCACTTAGATCATTAGAGTTGTCAGTTTATATTCTTGACAAAAGAGCATGTTCAGGAAATATTATTTGGATAAACATAACATATAACCAGAGAGATAATTGAATACATTTATGTGTTTGCCATGCAACCAGGAGTCTAGGGAAGGAATGAGAAGCTCAACCTTGAAATGTAGGAGGCAGGGAGCCCAATGTTAGTGCTTCAAAATGGATCGATTCAATTTTGTATTTTGGGATTTGTTCAGCTATGATGGGTTCCGCTATTTTCTTTGCAGTGTTGCAAATAGCCTGAGAATCTTTAGTGATCAAACAAAGTCCAGAAAAAGTACAGGAAAAAAAAAAAGTAAGGAGTACATTCTCAACATGCAAGCAAGCACTAACCTTATCCAAGTAAGGCCACATTGTCTCAATAAATTTGTTAAGCCAGTCAACCTGCACAAAAAGAATTAAATGCAATGAATCTTTTGGCCAAGCTTCAGACAGCAAGAACTTAAAATTATGATATATGAAGCAGTTGCATACACGATCATAATCTGGATTTTTCACCCAAAGGGGTATTTCTGGGAGCATCTTCTGGAGATTTTGAAATTCTTGCTCAACCAAAGGCCGAATATCTGGATCCTGAAGGAAATCATAAAATCCAAATTGAATTATGATAAATAATCCTCATTTCATATTCTTTGTTCAAATCACAAAACAAGAGAAATTCATGGCACACAGTCGCCTAGTTATGTTGGCTGCTTTAGATTTTTGGAATGTTGAATATTTACACTGAGTTTTCACAAACATACTAAGTATTCAGTTCAAAGGTAACTAGATTTTTCAAAAACAAAGGTTAAAGCAAATTTCAGCTCAAAAAATTGTATTTCAGTTGTGCAAATCAAGATAGATTTGTTTTCTAAAGGAAAAAAAAAAAATCCAGCCTCAAATTTCTTGCAGCAACCAAACAAGTATTGCCAGAGTGATCCTTAAACAAGAATATAGAGAATAAATCAAGCAAATTAGAACAAAGCTGATCCTTCATATGCACATTCTGGTCCATATTGACAGTTTTCGACCTTTCTACTATAAATACTATTTCATTTGCACACAATCACACCAAGAAAAATGAAGGGAAAAAAAAAAAACTGACCTTGACATCAGTTGGTTGGAAGTTGTTTAGATGAAGAGAAAATAGCCGATCACAAGCCCAATTGTGATCCCAATCCCAAACCCAAAAACACCCATAATTGCACTGATTATACCCATTTTTCAATCGCCTTAAAACTGCCACCGCAATTTTCCTCCCAAGAAACCAAATGGGACAGCCAGACAACCTCAAATGTTCATCTCTACCATTCTAGTTCACAAAAAAAGATGAAATCTTTCCAAGTGTTCTAATGGGATCAACTAACATTCGGGGGACAAAAAAACAATAAAAATGTTTTAGCAGAAAGTTAACGAAAAGAGGATCCCAAGAGTCTTGGACATGTGATGTGATGGGAGTTACGTTTGCATTAAATATATATATATATATATATATATATAAATATATATATATATATATATATATATATATATATATTCTCTATTTTTCCAACTGGAAAATGTGGATATGCAAAATAAGTAATAATTCAGTATATGAAAAAGCAATAAATAAAAGAACATAAATGGTCGTCTTATACCATCTTTAAATAAACGACCCATGGCCATTTGATCCACACATAACGGTTTTTGCAGGAAGAATTCAAGCGCGTGTAGTCGGTTGTTGTGTGGCGGTAAAGCTTTCACAGCCTTTTGGCTAGGGGCGAAACAAAGCAAGTATCGAATCGATGTAAACTTGGTTCCGCACTCATTAAATTAAACTTAGAACAAATTTTGGGTGTTTCTTACATTTTTTAGTATCGCTAGATAGACTTAAAATTTCATTTTACATATAAAACTTTTAAGCTAGATTTAAAAAATGATTAGATAAAAATTTATTTAAATTCGATTTAAAAGATGAATAAATGAATTTTAAGCATATTTATAAGTTTGTAGCAATAATCAAACAAAGTTTGAAGGAGTAAATATTAGAATTGTTTTAAGTTTATTTACAAAGCCGAATGAAAAGAACCCTTTTCAATTCTCATCTAATAACTTCTTCATTAATTATCAATAATCCAAGGCTGGCCGGGCTATTACGACGATACTGTTAGGTACGATATTAAATATTTTAAAAATTTGTATTATATAAATATTTAAAGTTTAATTGTATAATTTTATTAGGAGAATATAATTTTTCTCTTTTTTTTTTTTTGCGAAAGCAACTGTATTACAATGTAAACCAAGTTACTAGGAAATTTCTGTAATATTCTCGCTGTATATATATATATAAGAAAATATTATCATAAATTTGATTTTTGATTATACCTGTAGATCCTGCGGTCAAAATTAAATCTTATTGAATTTTACTTACATCAGCTTATGTCATAGATTTTGTAATATTTAATCCAAACTATAAGGTCTAGTGAGACCAAAAACTAGGTCTACCTAAATCTTTCCCATATATATACATATATATATATATATATATATATATAATGTTCTAAATTCTTTTCTTTTTTTTTTTGGGGTGCGGGGGGAGGCCTCAGAAATGCGACATTTCAAATCTGTGATGGGCTTTCCACACGTTTTAGCTAAAGGAACTGTGTTTAAAAATCTGTAGTAGGACTTGGACATGACAACACCGGCCCAAGAGTATAAAAATTGGTGACCAAAGAAATGGGCTTGTTTAACATTACATATGAAATTCCGAAGCTATAGACTTTACCTAATGAGCCAGCCCAATAAACTTCGGCCTTACTTTACTTTGACCTTAATAGCATGTGTTTATTTATTTATTTATTTATTTTTGTTTGGTAAATGAATATAGATTATGAGCCATAAGCATGAGTAAGTCTCCGTTATTCATTCCGCCATGTAGAGTGAGTATACTAACTATTGAAATTATTGAAAAAATAGCGAAATTCCTCTTTTTAAATTATCTAACGGTCTATAATATTCATTCTGGCGTGAGTAAAGAATTTTTTCATAAGCAGGCTACTTTCTGTTTTTGGAACCGACTTCTTAATTTCTTCTGGAAGAAAAAAATTGTACATAGAATATGATGTTGCCACTTGGCCCATGGGCTGTGGCTTGTATTTTTATTTATATTTTCTTTGACCTCTTATTGTGGTGGCCTAGAAGCCCACCATCAATCACTAGTTCCATGTGACCTTAATCAATAAATGTAACCATACTTTAAGGGAGCCCCAATTATACAATATTTTTGTTGCTTTTACTACTTTATTTCGTTTCTTTAATAAAGACAAATATAATTGTACATGATCACGACTTTTTTTTTTTTTTTTTTTTTTTTTGTGGTCAATGTATATTTTACTCGATCTCCAATGGCTAGATATTTTATACACAACATTAGAGGGGACATAAGCTTTTTAATCAAAATGGTCGGTGGGGAAATGTGGTCATAACTCGTAACCAAACTGATCTACATCACCTTTTCTGATTTAACACGGCGGCTGGAGACCCCTTTCATTTCCAACCTCTAGAAAATTTTCAGAAATATTTTGAAAAGAATAATTAAGATTAAATGCTGGTTGGTCACTTAATTTTGTGAATTGTATAGATTGCGTTTGGAGAATACCTTTTTTTTCCTATTATTTTTTAAATAAGTGTATTTTATACATATTTTTTAATTATTTTTTATTTCACATATATTATATCAAAAAATTAATATAATAATTTTTTAAATTATATTATAAAAAATAATAATTATTCAAACATAATCTTATATCTTTCCCTTAATGTTGTTATTACAGGACAGTGTGCTGTCAGCTAGTAGTTCTTTTGATAGATTAGATGATGCTTTATAACTTTTAATTCCCATTTGCGAAAGTTCCTTTTAGATCCTCTTTTAACCGAATTATTGTTGTTTTTTAGCTTTTGCCTTTCGACACCCAGCTTGGGGAGGATCGGATGGATTGCTGTCTTAATCATTAAGAATTGTTTGTCATGAATATGGATATGATTTTTTCTTTATGCTTCGCTCTCTAAATTTTTCTCATAAAAGCTGAAGTTAATTACCAACAATGTATTTATTTTATTGAATGTAAATAGAAGTACAAATTAAAGTTATTCTAATCAAACACAGTCTTCTAAAGGATTATATAAAACTTACAAAAAAATTAACATATAGAGGTAATGATGATAAAATATTACATCCAATTACAATGTTACACCTAATTTTGTATTTGGATCTATTAAGGCTATTTAAGTAATTTTATTACCATGGTCCAATTTTTTTAAAATAGATCTAATGTTAAATATTTTATCCATAAATCAATTCGATCCAACAACCCAAGCCATAAATATTGAAATGACATGTAAGGTTAATTAGTCAATTCCCTAAGTGTTCTAACTCTGATTTTTTATTAAATTTGATTCTTTAAATCAAAATATTGATTTGAGCATTGGAACTTATCTCAAGAGACAAAACCCTACACTTTCGTTTCAGATATTTTGGACATGACTACTATGCGCGGCGATCAACCTTTGATTTGAACGATACGATTATTTAGCTAATTGTGGCTTGATTTTTGTATCAACGTGGAGGAATACAATTCCCACAATATTGTTTTAGAAAAATTCTACAATTTTATAATAAAATCATCTTGTTGTGCTATAAAAATTTGTACAATATAATATTATATATTCTAAAAACTTGTATTATACAAAATTTTAAATTTAACGTAATTTTGTATTGGCTAGTAACACATGGTACTAGTACCTTATCAGAATTGAATCCCAAATATTTACGCCCACGAGCTTCTATTACTCCAATATGCTCTTAAATTATATATCATGATAACGATTGATCCTAAATCCTAATTGCCTTTCTTAAACCCAGGAAAATGTCAATCGTACATATCCCAGGCTGCCAACCAAATTTGAGAGTCGGCTGTCTGTGTAGAAATTTGAAGGTGACTGCGTGAGGAACTCTTCCGTCGAGTGACATATACACGAGCATCAGTTTGGCGAAAATGTCTGCTCTCCATTTATACCAGACGACCACTAATATTTTCTCAATAGTCTAAGTATCTTTTACGTATTTCTTCATGTCGATGTATAGACACTAATATAACTATCATTATGTATATTTTATTATTATATTATATTACTGTCATTTATATACAATTTTGAACAAATCAATTTTTTATTAACTACAATTACTTGTAAGGTATTTATTACCATTGTTATAAGTTATTTTAACTTGCATTCATAAAATTAAAGATGAAATCATTAAAAAAATTTATTTTAAAATATTTTCATTTTGTCAACTAAACACCAAAAAATTATATCAAAATTTTTTTATATTTCCCTAGAAAAATATTTCTAATCCAAACGAACATACTATTAATTTATATAATTTTCATGACGAGTAGCCATATAATTAAGTTTATAGTAACATCTTGATATCTTACTAGCCAAAAAATTAATTTTTTTCTTGGTTCTTTTTTGCATGATTATATACTTCGCAATTTCTCTCTTCTCCTTTATTTATTTATTTGTTTTTTTGCTACCCAAGTTTAAGTAATCTTGATGGTGCATCGTAATTGGTCTAAAAGAACATAATATGGTTGATATTTTTCTGAAAAAAATAATAATAAACCGTAATTAATATATATCCAAAATTCCAATGTACAAAGAGTACGTTGAAAATTGATTCTTAGTATACGCCGTAAGGTGGGCAAGAAAATATACTTTCGGTGGCCATCCACACATGGATATACCAAAAAAATAAAAAATAAAAAATCAAGACGGAGGATATACAATTCGCCATCATATACATGTGCGTGGTCCAATTAATTTGGTACTTGGTATCAATGTATTTTCGATTTACCATACAAAAAATTATTTTATAAACGTTTGTTTATTCTACAACAGGGAACACCAAAAATTAGATTTAATTTAATTATTTTCGTCAAATTTTCTGTGTTTTTAGTTCAGGTTTCTACTATGTGTGAAGTTCTTAATTGTTTTTTTTATTATTATTATTTTTTGAAATAGAAGTTCTTAATGGTTAAATTCCTACAAGAAAACTTGATATGTTTCATGTTTAGTTACCTTGAAATCTCATTAACATAAAAAATGGAAAGCTACAAAAAGTCGTTCCATTTATTCGGACCTTCTATAATCGGAGTAAATCTTGACTACTTATCCCATAATGTAGAGTGAATATAATAGTTGTTGAGATAATCAAAATATTGGAAGTCCCACTACTTCTTAATCATTCAACGCTCAATAATATTAACTCCTCAATAAAGAGTGAATAGAAAAAAAAATTTCTCATAATCGATGTTTCTATATGTTGCATGCCAGACTAGACTTCTCTCCAATTAATGGGGAGAACTTTTTTCCAATACACTTTACAAAAATATAATTTAAATTATTTTTTAAAAATCACAACCGTTCATAATATAATTTATTGTATATGTTTGCAATATATAAAGTGTTTTAGAAACAATTGTAAATCAAAATTTTCTACATCAATAAAGCTACAATTTTACCCCAAAAAAGTTTGCTATATAAAAAATTTGAAAATAAATGAATTAATTTTTTTTATTTGATTAAACATTTAAATTTTTATTTTGAATTTGACCCATTTTACACCATCCAAATATTTCGGACAAATTGAATGATAAAATATTTTTGAATATATTTGGTATTAAAGTATGTTGATTTACTTATCATTTACAAAACTATTGAAGAAAATATAAATCATTTATAATTTGTAGGAATTTTGATTGTTTAAATATAAATTATTTTCGAAAGAAATTGAAGAAAAAAGTAATGAAGAGGATCCCAATCACGTAGAGACATCAATACCAAATACTACCAAGCAAGAAACATTTTGTTTTTTGTCTTAAGTTTCTAAATTATTTGCATTGAAATGTTTCATGGCTGGCCTTTTTTCTGTAATTTTATTAGCAATTTTAAAAGAAGATTTCTACTCCTTGGAAGGAAAGTAAATACTATTCATTGTGTCGTCTTACATTGGAAAGCAGAGAAGGAGAGAGGTAGAGGGTTTGTGAACAGTCAGTCTGGTATGTGTGTTTGCATGTTTAGGTATATACGTGTACTCTAAGGAGTTAAATGTAAGTACATGTGAATTATATACAATGGTGAATTTTAAAAGCAGTAGAAAACATAGTATTTCTGTTTCATATCTGCAGATTATTAATTACCAAGTAAATCTTTCTTTGTTTTTTTTGAAAACAAAGCTATTTCAAGTTTATTTGTAAATATTTTCTATTAAATTACAATAAATTTTATTTTTATATTCTCACCACTTAAATAATTATTTTCCCGTGCTCATACACGAGTTTACAAACTAGTTATTACTAAATACGAGACAAAAAGAGTGATTACGCAGAAGTTTTCGAATTATTGCACATGCAAGCAAGATATAAAACCCATCATCATTAATTATGGACTGTCATGGTGTACAGATTCAGAATGTATGCCTGTGTTAGATGGTATATATATATATATATATATATTTTCATATTATATACTCAATAATTATCGAAGTTATATTGCATAATTGTTTACGAAAATTTAAAAGTGAATTAAGTATGCCAAAAATCCGATAAGGGAAAGATTAGAGGATTTGTATTCTCTGAAAATCACCAAAGCTACGTGTTTTTATCCCTTTCGTTAAGAATAAATTAAAAAGAATTTAATTGCTTTGATCTCTTCATTGCTCTTCGGATTTTTCGAGTACTTTATAGTGTAAAGTGTCCTTAGTACATATCTTCATTGAAATAAGAGGGATTTGAGCACGATGCAACTAATAATACAGTTTACTTGGTCGCACAAACCGGGCAATGGTTGGTGGTGACTGCCAGCCAGCATAGAAGGGAATTTCCTGAATTCAACCATTAATTTATTTTGAATCTCTCGTTCTTTAAGATGATATAAAATCGGGTTGTCTCGACTGATTTATCTTTTGAATAAGTAATTACGTATCCTTCATGCATTACTATTATTGATCCGAATAATTTTTTTGACAAATTTATTCTAATTTATTTTAAAATATTATTTAAATCGTGATATTCTTCATTCTCTAGCGACAACACAATCTAATTAGGTGATTCATTTTTCCTCCTTCCAACCACGTTAACATGTATAGTACTGTAAGTTAATCCGAATTTTCTGCTAAATTTATCTTTTTTTGAAATTTAAAAAATAATTACATGACATATATGCTGTCAAATTATTTTTATATTATTGGTATAGAAAATATTAATTCAATACTTAAATTCTTTTTTTTTAGAGCAAGTCCCTCACATTTGATATTTGTATTTATTTAATCCCTTTAAATTGAAAATGATGTATTTTTTTTTTGGATATGAAAAATGATGTATTTTAGTCCCTCACAAATATAAAATATATCATTTTGATCTCTTGACATAATTGTGAATACATTTTGGTCTAAAACAGTCACATATATCACACATGTAACATTTTTAAAGGCAAAATTAACAATACATAAACATAAATACTAAATTGTCTAAAATCAAAGAGGGTTGTAGTTATTAGAGCAGGAGCTGATGTAAGGAAGTGATGAGGGAATAGAATTGGTGTGTTGATATTTGGTGAAAATTTTCTGATGGTGGGTAAAGAGGGTTTTAATATATGATACGCATGTAATATTTCAAATCAAAATATTTTATTTTATTATCGTGTCAAAAAACTAAAATAATAAATTGTTTATCAAGTTAAAAAAAATACAAATATAAAATATCAGGACAATTAAAGTTATTTTCTCTTCCTAAAAGGAAAAAAAATTAAAATTTTGCATCATTAGGACCATAAAAGGATAGCTGGGTGTAATTACGATACACGTGTATGGCAAGGATTTGTAAGAGGCACTTTCTGACCGGGCAGCACAATATCAGGGGACACAAGACAACATCAACTGTCGCAATCACATCAACGGCTATTTCTTAAAAAAACTAAATCGGACGGTCCCCATCAAATCGGCGGTTGCCGCCCAACAGTATCCTAAGAAATACTTTAGTATCCAACTGGAAATGGTCATGGTCTTTTTAACTCCAACCCTAATTATCCATGGACGGCAGACTGCTACTGTTGTCGGCATATTAGGATGAAATTACTTTCTTATCTTCAATAAAAAAAATTACCCATCTAACAAAAAAAAAAAAAAAAATTGTAAAAAACAAACAGATAAGCAAAATAATAATTAATATATATAATAAATAAAGCCGTTGGATTTTTGTTCTATATAAAGAGGTTGAGATCAAGTCTCCAAGAACTGATTCATGAGTTACTTTCTCTGAAAACCTTATTTAGACCACAGACCCTTCTGGGTTCTTTATGATCTTCTTCTTTTATAATATCAAGTAGTATAATACATCTCTATCTTTTTCATAGAAAAGAAAAATGCTAGCTTGACCATCTTGGATGAGAAATATATATATATTTGGGTTTTTGCTTGTATCCTTTTTTTTATCTACATATCAAAGATTGAATGTTTAATGGTTATGATTGAGTTTTGATAGAAAGTTTCTGTAAATTCTTGCTTCAATCTTCATCTACTATTTCTTACTATATCTATATAGATCATATCAACTTTTGAGTTTTGATAGAAAGTTTTTTGAGGGCTATTGATCCTGTGTTTATTTGAGATCGAAACCCTTCATTTCTTTTCTTTTTCTTGAACTTCTTCAAATAAATATCCAAAATCTTTGTTAAAAATATATATCTCAAATGGATGCAATTCTGTTCCATTCTTCATCACCTGCAGATCATCAACCAGTACTCTCACCATACAAATCCCATGTCAAAACTACTCCACCCAATTCCAAAAGAGGCACAAATCGTCCTCCTTCCTCCATTGCAAGACAAATCTCTGACAACTTTGCTCCATTATTGAACTTCCACAATGGGTTTTTACAGGCTCCTCCCCCACCTCCTTATCATCATCTTTCCCTTGCCTACCCTCCATTTTCAGTCCAATCCCAACCCCCTCTTCTCCCTCTACCCATCTCTACTAAACCAATCATGAGAGGCCTCTCTTGCCCTCCTACCAACAACAGAAAAACCAACAACGTTAATAACATCAGAATAAGTCCAAAATCATCATCTCTTACACCCAAGAAAACCAAAAAAACCATTTCCAAAAAAGATGTAAATTTGAAACCCTCGGGACCAGACCCCAAGTATCTTCCCAATAATGCTTCCGAAGATCTCGAGTTTTTTATCAAGTAATTATAACAATACTATTGATGATGTTAGGTCTGTTGATGGCATAAAAGATGATGAGGTTGTTGTTGGGGATCAGTTCTCAGGATCTGTGGCCTTCACCATCTCTCCTCCTCCACCTAGCAGCTTGCCTTTGCCCACCTTTTCATTGAGGCCTAAGCTCAGCTGCAATGCCCAGGCTGCTGCCGGAGTTGATGCCGGAGCAACTGACAATCTTCGGCGACTTCTTAGACTTCCTTAAATATATACAACAGTCTTGTTAATTAATGGACTGTGGTTGTTGTGGTTAATTATAGTGTATGGATCTAGTAAAGTTTTATGCTTTCTTGGGACTACACCAGTTTCTTTTCTCCCCAAGAATCTCCTTGTTTTTTTTTAATCTTCTTCATGGGCTCTTGTAATTTTGTGATCACGTCCTATATATTTTTTTTTCTGAAATGGGGTGCACAAAAAATGTATGCTCAAGAAGTCTTTTTTGGCTTCAAACATGCTCTTGATTTTGTTGAAATGTTCTATGAATATTATATCATGCAGTTTATGAATATTCAACTACTTCAATATGTTAAAGTGGCATTTCATTTCTAGCTAGCATCGTTAGCTTCACCAACATTATGAGTAATATGGTCAAGCGAGTTTGGTTTTGGATATTATAACCTTTGTTTGGTAGAATATCACCAAATTTAGGCGCAACTTATTAATTTAAGAGTTGAATCATCCCAATATTTCATATCGTCCAGCAAACCTGTATACAAGTAAGTTTTTTTTTTTTTTTTTTAACTGCAACCGAGAAACCGTCTAACCTATTTCTTTCTAATTATATCTATTATAACTTACTCTAACCTAACTATATCTACTACTAAAGAAAAAGGACAAAGCCCAATAGAGTCGAGAGATAAAAAAAACTAATTTCTATTTTAAAATGTAATGTGATAATTTTAATACTTAATCTTACATCTAAATAAATTGTTTGGCAGCTAACCTACCTAAAGTGAGCTGTGTCGTACACAACGTTTGATGATACACTCGTAGAGAGTAGAGACACAAAACAGCCTGGACCATACTGTTGTTGTGCCTATAATTGAACCACCAAGGCTATCTTACACCGATCCAGCATCAATGAAGTTAAGTAATGTGGAAAATTTTTATATGGATTTACTTTACGATAGGTGGGATAGATTTATTGGTCCATATTTATCCAAATTATTCTAAAAAAAAATTATTTTTAATGAGTTAAAATGATATGAATAAATATAGATCAAAGAGTTTATCTTACCTATCGTGGATCGAATCCATATGAAAATTTTTCAAGTAATGTAACGGGCCCTTTACTTGTAAAGTTCTTTTCCCACATGAAAGTGTGAAAGCAAAAAAAAAAAAAAAAATTGAGTAATAGTATATATATATATATATATATATATATATATATATATATCATAACATATTGTATAATATAAATATTTAAAATATATAATACTAGATTATTGTATACTGAATTGTTGCTTATACATTTTAAAAATAGAACCATATAATTTAATTGTAAAATTTTCATTGTATAACATTTTGGGTTACAAGCTATTATTAATAACTAAATTTAAACACATCTGTTTATAAAAGTTTTCTGCCTGGCCCAAGCCCAAAGTTTCATGGCACATGCCACTTCTTCAACCAAACAAAACTGTTGCCTTTTATCACTGATCAAAAAGTCTGAAAATTTTTTATTATTTATTTTGCAACGTAAAATAAATATTACAAAATGATTAAAAATAAAATTTTATTATTTTTTTTTAGTAAGTTCAACTGTCGCTTCGTATTGCACAGTAGTCAATACTGAATCCAAAATGTTGCTGGGCTTTCTACAGGGAATGAAGAAGAGTCGGAGGATAAAGAAAATGAGTCGTCTATCTCTCTCTTAGTCTTGATCCGATGCAATTGCCCCATTCTAACCAGTCAAGAAAAGTCAGGAAAAATCTTGAAGAGGGTCGAGCTTGAACTGGAATACAAGTGTCGAATGGATGGGGAAGAAATGAGCGCATCAAGTTTCATAAAATGTGTGACTGTGGGAGATGGAGCTGTTGGCAAAACTTGTATGTTGATTTCCTACACCACCAACACTTTTCCCACGGTTACTCTCTTTCCTCTGAACTTATCTTCTCAGTTAATTCTGGAGAATTATCTTGGGATTCTTTTGTTGCTTACAATTGCCTAATAAATTGGAATGTTGCTAGCTAGGCTATTTGGGTGTGTATCTTTAGTAGCTTTTGTTGATCTTTGAATGGTTTTGCAAGTTGCATTACTTTGGACAGAAATTTTTTTTGCTGCAAGGCATCATCTTTATTGAGTAAAATTGCAAGCAGCTCTTAGTAGATTGTTGGGGCATATCACTTGGGGAAGTAAAATGTTTGTTTTAAGCTTATTTATTGTGGAATCTTGTTCATTTTGTCTCTGTTGTTCATACTTCTATACATATTTGCAACTTACAATTGTCACTTATAGTTGTTCATACTTCCTTGTTCTAACGGAATGTAGCACAAAATGTTCTTTTTTTTTTTTAATTTAGTCTTGATGAATATGATTGATTTATGTAGGATCTTGATAAAATTTCCTTTCATAAACTTCAAACGTTAGAGGGTAGAATTTCTGTACTTTTTTAGAATTTCAAATGCCTATCTATGCTCATTCTTTTCCCCTTTTAGGAAGAAATAGCACATTTACAAATTCTCTTTTGCTTGTTCCCTGGGAACAGGATTATGTGCCAACTGTTTTCGACAACTTTAGTGCAAATGTGCTTGTGGATGGCAGTCTTGTCAACCTAGGCTTATGGGATACTGCAGGTAACTCTTCTAATGGTTACTGAAAATGGTAGTGTAGCACAATGTCAGTTTTTTTATTTCGGACTTCTACATTAACAAACACTGATACAGGTCAAGAAGATTACAATAGGTTAAGACCTTTAAGTTACCGTGGTGCAGATGTCTTTCTTCTTGCCTTTTCTCTAATTAGTAAGGCAAGCTACGAAAAACTGTGGCCAAGAAGGTAGGGTAATCAACACAGCTCTGTTATCCTGTTTTTCATGGATATTAGATTTTTTTGGTTTTACATGAATTCTTCAACAGCTCTAACTCCTGCATTTTCTTGTCTTGTTTAGTGGATTCCTGAGCTAAGACATTATGCACCTGGTGTTCCAATTATTCTTGTTGGAACCAAACTGGGTAAGATTCTCCTTTCTTGGATTCACAATTGAACTTTTTTGGAATGCTTTCTGATGAATTTATGTAGTCAAAATATAGTTTCCGTGATTGATACCAGGCCAAAAGAGGTTGGACAGAATGCATTTTGAGATTTCTCCAGTATCCATATTTATAGGATGTTATGCCATAAATTGTCCTCTGTAACATGCAATCTATTGCTTTTGTTAGTAGTACTGAGAGTCAAGCCATTGGTTAGATAAGGTGATGATTTATATACCAAAGTGATATCCAATTAGTAGTATGCCTACCAGGAAAACCCAATAAAACAGTAGCAATAGAATGGTTGGAAGACAATTGCTTTTTTCTTCTTTATCTTTTCTCTGTTCTTTTGTCTCACATGCATCCCCTTCCATGGATGAATTGTTGCATTACCATGAAAATATAATATCTCTTACATCCTTCTGTTATTTCAAGGTTGAGCTCCTGTCTAATGATGTTATCTTATTTGCAGATCTTAGAGAAGATATGCAGTTTTTTCTAGACCATCCTAGTGTGGAACCCATTACTACACCTCAGGTGGAGACTTCATTCTTTTATTTACTACCTTTTTACCTTTGCTTCTACTTTTCAAGTTTATAATCCACTAATCTCATTGAAGGGAGAGGAGCTGAGGAAACTGATTGGAGCTGCCACATACATCGAGTGTAGTTCAAAAACACAGCAGGTATAACCTCTTTTGGCCTTCTAATTGTACAAGCAAAACCTTCCTTTTGTTTATCTTCTTACTGCAGAATATCAAAGCTGTTTTTGACGCTGCCATTAAGCTGGCACTCCAACCACGCTACAAAGAGAAAGAAGACGAAGACAAAGACACAAAGGGCCTGCTCCATCTTGTAACCCTAGCCTGCTCCACATTACCTTTTGTGCAGTCTCTTATATTTTTCCATACTAAAGGTAATGAATCTTGTTGTATGGTCTTCCCTAACTGAATAGAGAACATCATGAACATGAAGGCACAAGACCGTAGATTGGAAATTGTTAACTACTACTCCTTTATAACTTGGATACTGCATTTGCTTATTAACAAGAATGGTAGGAGATGTCCTACCTGCTTTTAGAAGACGGCTCTCGGTAACGAGTTCAAAATTTTACTGCTTATAGGTAATGAGTTTAAAATTCTTGGTTCAACTAGAGGTATTTCTCTCTCTCATAATACTCCCGTATTCGGAGATTTCAATATGGGGTGAAAATTTTATCTTTATTCAAACCTAACCAAGTATATTTGCTTTGTTCCTACCGGATAACAACTTGGACAAATGCATCACGAAGTTTTTAATCAGTTGGCTACTTTTTTCTTTAGCTTCACTAATTTTTAACCACTAAGTTTGTTATTGTGGTTCACAAAAAGCCATTTATACCCAGTGGTAAACATTAAAGGCCAAACGCTGCAACGCAGGGGGGCATGTTGGGTAATACCAGAATACAACGAGAAGCAATATGCCAATATGAGATCACAGATCAGAAAATCTAGCAAAAATGAAAGTAGTGTTCTCATTTAAACCAATAGACAGGAATATCCTACTTTTTTTTTTCTTTTTCCTTTTAATTACATTTTCAAGAGGGTACAGAAACATTGCAATGAATACTTGGGTAAAAAAGAGTAGTTTGCGACGAAAGAATTGCATCTTCCCTCAACTCATCACACCCCAGCTCACTGTCACAGACAGCTCCGCACTACATAAATTCACAACAATAACTAACCCTGGAGATACATGCAACTACCAGAAATCCGAGGGCAGCACCAAGCTCTCATTTTGACAAGCACAAACTCAGAGAGGAACTGTGTAGGAATGTAAGGCATATTAATCCGCATAATGCAAGTGGCGAGCTCAGGGCTACAAGGAAGAATTTGCTGGAACACAACAATTTGTTGCTGAGTCAAACCTTCTTCTCCAGGTGTATTACTTCATGCTTACTTGCAAACAAACTCAAAACGTAGTGCGCTCTCATTTAGACTAGCACAAACTCAAAAAGGAACCGTGTAGGGTAAGACACATACATCCGCATCATGCAAGTAGTGAGCTCGAGGCCACAAGGAAGATTTACTGGAACACGACATCTCGTTGAGTCTAACCTTCTTCTCTGGGTATTTTACTTCATGCTTACTTCCAAACAACCAGTCTTCATCACCAATCTCAGTATGCTCACTCAGCTGACTTGGAGGGATCCAATTCTCTATCAAATCTCCGTACCGTTCTACAACTCTTTTCACTTTTCTATATCTTTTGAATCCAGAATCAGGATGTTCAATTTCCTGAGAAGAGAAATCAGGCTGCTGGAAAGAATTCTGCTGGAGAAGTGAACTCTTGAATAGGTCTAAGAGGGAGGCCTTGAACAATGAAGTCACTAGCTGGTGTAGAGCAAGTTTTATCCGGATCAGCTCTAGATGCATCGTCCTTAGGTTCAGCAGGAGGTAAATCTGTCCTTCCGGAAGTGGAACACACCTGTTCTCCACTATCTCTGATATCATGTTGTATGTGCTTTTGAGAAGGTAATCGAATCCTCAAAATGTGGCCTGAGCAGCATGAACAAGTCAATAAGCAACTAATAATGTTTTTATAAACCCTTTTTCCTAAGAGTAGAACATAAACTCATAGAAGAAAACAAGTCAAACTCACTTTGAACACGAGTTCCATTCAAGGGCGAGGCATGCCTCTTGCGCTTGCTGCTATTCTGAGTGCTGTCAGATGAATAACTCAGGTTTTGTAAACAGACAGGCTGCTCATGTTCTTCTGTGATACTGCTTCTTTCCAATTGCTCAGTGTCATCTTTTGTTTCTTTCTGGAGAACACCAGCAGGTTTACCCAACTTTCACCTCCATAAACATCATGATCAAAGTGACCTGCCTTGGTTTGCTTGGCCTTTTCTTCCTTAGCTTTCTTTTTCTCTTTCTTCTCTCTCTTCTTTTCTTTCTTCCTTTCTGCCTTGGCCTTTTCCCTCTCCTTTTGGAGCTTTAATGCACCAGAATAACAAATTTAGAATTGCCGGTAGCAAACGCCAGAATGTAGCATGACCAAAATTTGACTAGAAATCCCCAGTCTTACACGTGTGGATGATTAATTTTTTATACAAAAACAGGGGAAAAAAACCCCCACAAACTATAACATCCCCTGATCACCCTAATCAAAAAAAACATTTCTACATAATTCAACATTGATCATCTGCATTTAAAAGGACAGTGCATAGCAACTCAAATTTCAGAATCCTATATTTTCTATTTTTGCTAATCCATCATGATGATATGTCTCATAGTTACACCTTGGAACCTCATAATACATTAACGAAACAAAAGCGAAGCACTTCAGACAAAATAGTTACTTGGATGTACAAGAATAATTTCAGACACCAAAAAGTTTTTAAAAATTTTGGCAGGAAGCATTTCAGAGCAAAAGCAGAAAAAACATTAATTAGGAAAGTTGAAGTTCATGCATCAAAAAAGCATTTATCATAATTTTTTATTTCAAAAGAGAATCACAATAAAAAAAATGTACGACAAGAAGAAAAAGGGTGAGCAGAGTTCCAAAAAGAATGAAAATCACTTCAAAAGACTGCAATTCCTGTGCAATGCAGCCATTTTACGGCATCAGAAACAGGGGACGGTTATGCAATAACAACATACAAAATTGCAAACAATATGGTACTCAAATGCACCTTTCCCACCTTTTTCCAACCCCAACCCCCACCCCCAAAGAGAGGGAAGAAAATGAAAAAGGTGAAAAGCCAGTATCACAAACATTCCTCAAATACTCAGCCAACCACTACCTCAAACTGAGACTTGAGACAACTGATCGCACCATAATCACAATAAAATGAACTAAGACAGAAGGTCTACATGTGATATTTAGGCCAATGACATAGGTACACTTCTCCCCATAAATAACCATTGACATAGGTACACTTCCCCCAATAAATAACCATGTTGATTGATCATTGTTCTCCACCTTTAGGTAGATGTATCCTCGTAACAACCTTTAACTAACTACCTAAAGACCACCTCCACAACAATCTTCTGATGTATCCTTGAAACTATCTTCTCCAATAATCTTCCCCAACAAATCTTTAGGTCCTCCACAACCAAAAATTTGCAACCAAACCTCAACCATCAGGCTGAATTAACTTAAACTGATTGAATACCGTTTTTTCTTTGTACAGAATTACAAACACTTAGTATTTTCTCTTGGCCAAAACTCACCCTCTAGATATCACCGTGTGTTGACACCAACACGTTCAAACCTCAATAACACCAGAAATTCATCAACTTTCAGCCTAAATCAAATTTGGATTGTAAAATTAAATATCTTATTGTTATACATGGATTCATAATACATGAATCACTTGATTACAAAATCATGTAACATAATTCCAATACATATGAGAATACAAATTACATCAAATCCATCCGTGTCATTTACAGATCCGAAGATTATCAGTAAAACCCCTGAATTTTCAAATATGTATTTACATAAAAACGATTTTTTCATGATTCATACGTAATCACAAGGAACCCTGCGTTGTTCGTGGTTCGATATCATTCGACATCGAAAACAAGCACACCAAAAGTAATAGCCGAGACAGAGAAAGAGCATTAAAGACATTAAAATCAAGTGCTCTGTTCAACAAACCTTAATCGATTCGATCAAGGCCTCATTGCTGGCTTTACTCAAGGTGTACCCAGGAGGAGGATACGGAAAGCACCTCGACATCCTCTCGATACCTTTTTCAAATCGAATTTCCGACCGATTAATCGTAAGCCTAACTCAATAATTATACGGCTCGGATCGATCCAATAATATATTTACTTGAGATTATAACCGGTCGGAGACACGTACGTACGGACGCCGGATCGGCTTAGATCTGGAGATTTTAGAAGACCTAGGGTTAGGGTTTCGCCGAAATTTCAACGAGAAGCTCTCAATCGCCTAGAGAGAAAAACAACGACGACCTTGCCTTTAAGGGGGGGTATATATATATAGGCGGTGAATGAATTGGGAGTGGCCAACTTCCACACGGTTTCCTTACTTTTTAAAATTACAAGTGATGCCCTTCGTTTTATTGCTATTTACAGTTTACCACCACACATTTCCTGGCGGTGGTTGGTTTGTGGTTGCCTGGCAAATTCTACTCCCACACGGCCACACGGATCTGGATTCTGGAATCTGGTTTTTTTAGTGGATGTAAAGGTTTGGGCCTTGGGCCTTGGGCCTTGGGCCTTGGGCCTTGGGGCTGTATATAATTGTTAAATGATAAGGTTGGATCTAGTTTGGGCCTTTTATACCTATTTTTGGTAGGCAATAATATTGGGCTTTAAGTCACTTTTCAGTATTCACATAGATAGAATTGAATATAAGAACAAGTCTGTACATGCAAATCACAATCTGTTCCCAGACCTGACTACATTTACATAGTTAGACCATCTTTTGCAACAAATGTTGCAGGCACGGCCCATTAAGAGAGTTGTTGCACTGTAGCTTCTTTTTTTTTTTTCCTCCATTTAATTGAAAAAAAAAATATATTTTTATTTTTATAATTTAGATAATTTTACGTATATCTTTATCTATTTTTTTAATGACTCGAACCATAATTTATAACCACAAGTCACAGCGGAAATATCTTTGCCAACTGATGGACGCATCGCTGAAAGCGTGAGCAAGTCGTGATCTCAGAAAGTATTGGCTGGGCTCAACCTTAAAATACGTAAGCAAGTATTGTACCCAAAAAAGTGTAAGTAAGAAGGGATCTCAAAAGACGCGAGCAAGTCGTCACCCCCGATTGTATCGGCCGAGCTCAACTAATTGCCGAAACTACGGTCAATTAGTTGAATTTAATGCTTTAGAAGGATAACTGTGGCAATAAGGATGACTAATTTAATTTAATGTCTCATAAGACGATTGTGGGTATTACGATCAATTGATTTAACGGAATGTATCGTCTGTTAGTATTTTGGACGGAAAATTGCTCATGCTCATAACCATTTTTTTAAACGGCAGATTTTGAAACAAATATCTTTGCCAACTGATGGACGCATCGCTTTATCATTTCATTTATAATGGTTGCCCTACTATTTTGCCAGTTGATAAATGATGTCCTATCAACAAAATAGCATAATCTATATGAGCATAACTAGTGGTCATTACACACTCATGTGCATGCCTTACAAAAAATAAGTTTATTATATCATATAATGACCATAATAAATAATTATATTATTAAGAGAAATTTAAATAGTAAAACATGTAGGAAAAACGGATGAGAAATTTTAGAACTACTCAAAGAAGGATAAATTGGAATAACATAAAATAATAGGAAAATTATTTATAAACTCACAAATTCATAATTACTCTTATTATTGTATGTGGCAAGATTTGATCAAATTACGACCCCTCTAATTTTAAATTTTCAACTGTATTTTTTTCTTTTTTTTAGATCTAGTGATATATAAGTGACTTTTATTGATCACTTTGTATAAATATACTCTAAATAATATTACACCAAATAGAGATTCTTGCTTAGTATATAACTAGTATGGAAAAGCACACCCTATATGTGTGCAACTAAAAAAAAAAAAGATTTACATAAATTTTTTTAAAGGTAGTAAAAATGTTAGTAAATAAAAATCATACACAAAAAATAAAAAATATTATAAGTGATGGAGGATGGAAAAAAGTCATAGTTGGTTATATGTACTAGTGAGAAAGGCACACCCATATGGGTGTGGAAATAAAATTTTATACAAAAATTAAAAAAAAAGGAATATAAATAGTAAAAATAAGAGAGAAGATGAAGAAGTTGTAAAGGAGTTAGTTGATGGTTAATAGCCCCGTATGGATTGTATTATTTGGAGTATTATTTTGGTGCATAGTACTCAAATTATATTCGAGAAATTATTTGAGTGATGTGGCAAATAATAAAAAAATGTGAATAATTTGAGTAAGTGTTTGGATTGTGAATAGTGCAAATAATTTTTTTATAAATAAGTGTTTGGATAGTGTTTTTTGCACTAAAAGACAAAACGTACGCGAAAGTCAAACGAAATTACTAATATCAAAATATATAATTTCGTTCACTTTTTTTTTCACATAATCAAATCAAGTACTAAAAACAACACATAAACATAGTTGCTTTCTCGTCGTTTGAAACCCGAATCTTAAAAAAATAAGATATACTCATACATGTATGCTAACATGTATTTATTTAATATAAAATAAAAAATATATAATTTAAAAATTACTTAGTATTTTATGCACTAAAAGACAAAATACGTACACAAAATTATTGTAAAATTATTAATATCAAAATACATAATCCCATTTACTTTCTTTTTTATACTATCAAATCAAGTATTAAAAATCTCATGCAAAGGTAGTTACCTATTTGTCGTTTGACGAATCCAAATATTGAAAAACGAAATGTGTCCGTATATGTATACTAAATATATATTTATTTAATATAAAATAAAAATACAATTTAAATTTACACTTTTCTATCCATAGTTCGGATTCTCTAATATAGATTTGAAAATTCGAACTATAGTTCGGACTCTCGAACCTAAGTTCGAAAATTCGAATCTTATATACTATTTTAAACTCTTTTTTCCCGCCTATAATTCGGACTTCCGAACTTAGGTTTGAATTTTTTTTTTTCCTCT
This sequence comes from Cinchona pubescens, assembly GCA_025175665.1. Classification (NCBI taxonomy): domain Eukaryota; kingdom Viridiplantae; phylum Streptophyta; class Magnoliopsida; order Gentianales; family Rubiaceae; genus Cinchona; species Cinchona pubescens. The sequence continues at coordinate 887,156 of JANKKI010000012.1, forward strand.
ATAACAATCATTAATTCTGATTAGAGAGGGCTTCAAAATTCCAACAAAATGAGAAACCAAAAAAAAAAAGAAATATTGAGCAAGAGAAACTCATGGCTCATCGTGCCCATGCGTGTTCTCTTTGCTACTAATTAAAACCTACTCAGAAGCTTTGGTCCCAACTGTCACACGTGCTGCTCACTGTCGATTAAAGCCCGCAGGACCCAATATAGATATTATCTGATTTCTTGCATGTTCCTAGTTGATAATCATTGAGAATGACCTTTAATGGTCCCATCAATTTTCCCATTCTCTGGCACTAATTAAGATTAATTTGGATACTTTTCTATTTTATCATGTCTCGTAAATTCATTAGTGCTATGATCATCATTGTCAGTACATATAAATATATGATTGATATTATAATTATTTTAATTGTTCTTCAAATTAGATAATTAATTTATTAGTCTAATTATCTTGATTAATAAGACCTACCATGTATAGATTCTTTAGAACGTCCTCTTGTAAACTTATATTAAATATTTCTATGTACAAATTATAATAATAAATGATTTATACATATTATATATATTCTATTGTTCTTAACAATCATTATACTCGTATTTGAGAATACCGTCACAAAAACTATTATGAGTTTGATAATTTTGAATTTTATTGTTGACGATTGTGGTAAGAATATAGAATATTGTCATTTGTTCTAGTAATTTTTGGATTCTCAACTTAGTCTTTCCAATTTATTAGATGCGGTTTTAATTCCTAAAGATCATGTTGAAAAATATTATGTAAAAGACAACAAAATGCAATTTAGATGGTAGGATGCTTCTCCTACGATCTATTGGGCATGAGTTTGAATCACTAGAGATTAGGGGAATTTGAATTGTGCAAGTAATGAATAGTGAAAGAAAAATTTGAATTGTGTAAATAATGAATAATATTTTTGAAAAAAAGTAAAAAAGTTGACCAAAAATTTTTTTATTGACCAAACAGTTATTTCATAAAAATATAATTAATAAAGTAAAAAGTGGTAAAAAATAAAAAAAGGAAACAAACAATCCAAACAGAGCCAATGTTCCTTCTCGACAAAAATGTTATATCGATCCTCATAGGTTAAATTTTCACGATTTCCAAATACAACATATAGGAAGATTGGGATTATTAAGCAATAGAAAATATTTAAATAAATTTAATTTTTTATTCTACTTTTAAATCTTTTTGCGATCAAGATTTAATTTTATAAAACTTTATTTACGTTAGCTAATTTCATTTCAATATTTTATAAAATTTTATTTACACTAGAAGATATATAACTGAAGTGAAATATTAGGTTTATTTAAATATAATAATTAACGTCCAACGAGTCAATAGTAAGTCAATTGAAAAAATGCTGATCTCTGCAATACTAATCAACCTGCCTATCTTCTGTTGGTTTTGCCACATGTAGCAATTATGGAATATGGAAAATCATTACTCAAAGCTTCAATTTTATACTATATCTTAGTAAAAAAGGCACAAAACCTCTAGATCAACAAAGTGTTTGCTAAACACCAGGAAGATACAGAATTAATTTGGGGCCTCAACAATTATAATTGAAAGTGTATATGCTCGTATTATTTCAATCTGGAAGCAGAAAATTAAAGTTCGTACATGGTTGTCTTCTAAGGTTGTTAACCGAACTATATATTAATATTTTCCGAGTCAACATGAACACATCAATTACATATATACCTGTGTTTCTGTTCTGTCGAGATGAGAGATTTCCTTTGGATAAAATTCAATGCTCTAAACTTGTGTTGTCCAAGAATACCGTGAAATGCATGTAGTCCACCCAGCTTTATGAAATGTCTGCTCTTTTCTTGGGCGAGGAAGAGGCTCGTCTTTCTGAACTAACATACCAACTTGACATTTGCCTTCATGCATGACTTTCCACTCCACTGTATATTACAAGTACACAACCCCCCAAAAAAAAACTATGGAAATCCTTTCTGGGATAAATAGTCTATGCTACTTATTCTTTGTCATAAGACGATTGAAAAATTAATAATTTATTATTTTTCAATTATTTGAATGTAGACTATTTACTTTACTACTTTTTCTTTAATGAGATACACATTACCTTGATCTTTGATTTTTACTGAAGATCACATTCTACCTTGGCGATGGACTACGAGATTGGACGTTTTGGCTTGCAATTAGTGGTTTACTATACAATCATTATAATTCTTGTTGTCCCATCCGCCATCTCACAAAAGAAAAAGTAGTTAAGAAACTAGTTACTTCAAATAATTATGTAAAAATAATATTATTAATTTTGACGAGTCAAAAATTAGTTTTTTGTAGGACTTTAAATGCAAGGAAAATGCCGAATAAGACAGTCACATGAAATAATTAGCTCTTCTTTCTTGCCACTAACCATCAGTCATTAATATCGTAACTACAAAAACAACATTTGTCCCCCTTTTTGTTGAAAAATAAATTAAAATCTACGAGTCCTAATCCTATATTTACTACTCACAACAGACAACAATATATGCAAGTCTGTTTATTGAGTGTGTTTTGAGAGAATCGATCATGAAACGGTCTTCTCATGCATTGTCTTTCTCTTTACGTTTGGTTCCCTTGTTATACTACTACTATTTGTTTGCGTTGATCTTTTACAACTCATATTGTGAAGCCCGAGTAAAGCTGCCGGAAAATGAAACAATACCTGCTGTTTTGGCATTTGGAGACTCCATAATTGACCACGGTAACAACAACAATCTCATCTCTTTGGCCAAGTGCAATTTATCCTCCTTATGGGAAGGATTTCTACGACGGAGTTCCGACCGGAAGGTTTAGCAATGCAAAGACGCCTGTCGACTTGATAGGTAAAGAAATAGCACTGCTCAATTCTACCATACAAGATGTGTATTTCCGCTTTTATTAGAGTATAAATATAAGTCGAATTGGCAAAATCTGTCTCTTTAATTAATAAATTTTTCAACCACTCCACTTATTATTAATTAGTTTTAAAATAGAAATTTATATTCTTTAATATTATATTAGCACTAACTCTCAAGTGCTTTCTCATCCATCTACACGTGTCTTGAGTTTTGTTCAATCTCTTCAACAGACTCTCTTACGTCTGACATACGTAAAACAGGATTTTATATCCAATTCAAGTCACGTGTGAGAGAAGATGTTAAAGTATAAATCTCATATCGATTAGAAAAAAAAATCTTGAACTAATTTATACGTTCTTGGAACCACACCATTTATCACTAATTAATTTTAAAATAAAAATTCATATTCTTTATTAAGCTTTTGGATTGTGTGGTGGGAGCTTTTGGGGTTGTGTGGTGGGAGTTTGTGTAAGAAAGTAAATAAACAGATAACGCAGCGGAATTTAAATTTTTTATTTTCTTATCACGGATCACCTTGATTAATTTATGCATAATACAAGAAAAGTATAGAGATTATACGTTAAAATTGCAGTAAAATCTGTATAATATATTTGGAATGTCAATACAGATATACATTCTAGACGACCTATAATAGTATCCACACAGATAATTAAATTAGGAATCTTGACAAGATTGAAACCACATATATCTTTGTAATTGACGGCTTTTCTTTGTAATTCCTATTTTTTTTCCGTCAAGCACTAGTACTAGACATTCAGAATATATATCTTATATATATTCTGTCTAGCCGTACTAGTACTAGTATATCCTTTATATATATATCAACCATATATATATAATATAATATATATTTATATAATAGTTTAGAATTCCAATCAATTTAGATAATGGGTATATGAATAATTATAAAACTAGGACTTAGAACTATTAATATGTCTCACATATTAGATTCTAATATTTATAACTTATTACAATTAAATCCAAAAGTTAATTTATCTCATAAATTAACCCATAAGTATCTCATACTTATCAAATCATTTTAATCCTTAATTAATTATCCTTAAGTGTGTGACCCTTTAGGTTCCTAACCAAGTTGGCAATAAGTATAAATTATAATCCTAAATTAATTAGGATTAGATAAATTAAACACCTTTAATTTATCATTATTTCTCATGATCAAGATTGGCTTTTAGCAAAGTATCATGACCACCCAAGTGTTGAGATATGTCGAGTGGTTTGACATCACCCATCCGTGTAACTAGTTCCCCTGTAATTATTATCCTTTCACCAACCCATATCCTGATTAATTCAATAAATATAGATATAATGCCAACTCTTATCGAATTAATCAAATTTTACTTCTTTCCAAAATATAACTCACTTTAAATAGAATTTAAGACACTTTTAAATTTATTTCCACAAATTACTCTGCGCAAAGATTTCCGAATCGTATTTTCAGGAGTGGCCATAATGAGATATACTCTCTTATTATAATATCCTGATTAATTCAATAAATATAGATATAATGCCAACTCTTATCGAATTAATCAAATTTTACTTCTTTCCAAAATATAACTCACTTTAAATAGAATTTAAGACACTTTTAAATCTATTTCCACTCTGCGCAAAGATTTCCGAATCGTATTTTCAGGAGTGGCCATAATGAGATATACTCTCTTATTATAAGGATTGGTGAATCTCTATTAGTCATATCTTATCTTATCATAATTCATATTATACCCGAACTCTTTAGTATGCACGACTCACCAAGAGTAACGACTAATAGAGTCAAAGAATAGTAATCCACTGACATTTAAATAATAATCCGTGTGGAATACTCCTAGCGGGTCAATCCGATTTACTTTTTTTAATAAGCATCCACATATACTTATGTGCTAATCTACTAGTGTCATACACTACGATTAAGGATATATACATATGAATAAAATATAATTACATCATAACTTTTTATGATTTTACATATAAATATTTTATTCGAAAAATTCCATATTACAAAATATACATAAATATAAAAGTATAATTTATCTCTAAAATAAATTGATTTTAAGACATACACTAACAGTTTGGGCAAATGGAGAAGACGGGACTAGAGCAAGAGTGTGGAGGGAATGCAATGAAAACTGAATGGCGTGATTCTGTGGTGGTACTCAACTGTTTAATAGAGCACTAGTACTATAGAAGTTGTGCAATTCTGATTCTGGACGGTGAGACAAAGAAATGTCTATATATTTGAAATAATTAAGTTAAGAAGTTGAAATTTTATTTTTTGAATGAAGATGATGATGGAATTGGTTGAATTCAATTTTATGGATAATTTTATAAAGAAATATGGTGAAGATAAAGAAGACATGAAATATTTGAAAGGAGGTGATGCATAGAAAAAAAATGGATAGTTATTTTAGAGGATAAGAGTAAACGCATTCTAATAAATAAATATATATTTTATTAATTAGTCAGGGTAAAACAAACTTTTTATGTTTTAATAGGAGCGCAAATCCGTCTATGCTAGCAGGGCCGTTTTTTGTTGCTATGTTTCTGTTAAGACCCAAATCATGGGTTCGAAGCAACGAGGAGTAAGTGGAGATTTGATATCCTCAAAGGCGGCAAATAGAAAGTGCTTAGATTTTGCGCCTTCATTTCCTTGGGCCGTTGGGTCTGTAGGAATTTATTAGGTACATAAAAGAGAACTAACAAATGTCTCCAAAGACACCAGAATGAGTTTGCATCTTACGTCCTAAGGCATAAACGAGAAGTAACAAATTTCTGCCAGTTGGGTATGACCTTGATTTAAGCTCGGAAGACACATGTTGGATTGGACCCTTATTTATGAACCAGTTTGGGCCATTCTGGATCTTCGGCCGTTACAAAATTTTTAGCCGGGTCACACCCACAAATTAATAATTTTTTTTTTATAATAATATAACTTACTCCTATCTAGAAGAAGAAGAGAGGCTCAACTGAGTCAATAAACTAAAAAAGTAATATCCTTCCTACAATATAAAGTCGAAAACTTGAATTCCTAACTTCACACGCAGAAAAACAAACTAATGGCGAACTCACTTAACACGAGTTGGTTCTCACAAGACAATAGCTATGTTTTTTATTTTATTTTATTTTTTATTTTTTATTTTTGAGGGAAAGGTGAACCATAATTAAGAAAATATTTCCTCTAGTTTTTAGGATTACTACTTTAAGTTTCACATCATAAATGAATATGTACAATGATTAAGAGCTATGTTTTCCATTTCAGCTGAAGAATTAGGCATCAAAGACATCATACCAGCTTATCTTGACCCGCACTTGCAAGCTAATGATCTCCCAACTGGTGTAAGTTTTGCTTCAGGTGGCTCTGGATATGATCCTCAGACTTCTCAATTAGTGGTTGGTACAACTTTTTTCCTTAAACTTGTAGCTAAATCTGTTTGATAGAAAGTCTAACTCTTAATTCAGTTCTTTCTATTGTTATCAGTCAGTGATACCATTATCCGGACAATTGGAATACTTCAAAGAATACATTGGCAAGCTCAAAAGTCTTGTTGGAGAAGAAAAATCAGACTTCATTTTAGCAAAGAGCATGTTCTTGATTGTAACCGGCAGTGATGACATTGCTAACACCTACTTCACCATTGGAATTCGGAGAGCACAATATGATGTTAATGCTTACAGTGATCTTATGGTAGCCTCAGCTTCTAATTTTATACAGGTTTTTTCCAATCTTTTCGCTATTCAGTTTTTGTTTTTTAACCATCTCTTCCACTATCTTTAGTGACTCGAACCATTATAAGCTGCGCTTCGTTGTCCGTATTCAATTTAGTTATGATGGAATGCTTGTTGATCAATTACGTTGCTTATGATCATTAATCGATAGTACTATTTTGAAGGATTTATATAAGCTTGGGGCAAGAAAAATTGCCGTTTTTAGTCTGCCACCAATAGGATGCGTGCGGCAACTCAGAGAACTCTTGCAGGAGGTTCTTTAAGAGCTTGTGCTGAGAATTACAATCAAGCAGCGCAGTTGGTGAATGGGAGGCTTTCAGCTGAGATTGATTCTCTTAGCAAAAGTTATCCTCAGGGAAAGATAGTTTACATCGATGTTTATAGACCTTTACTTGATATCATTCAAAACCCACAAAATTATGGTAAAAATTCTAAATTGGTTTTCTATTTTATAATCTCTTTTTTTTTTCTCCATTTACTTGATCATTATTTTCACATCTCAAAACACAAAAACTTTTTTTTTAATGACAATTACCTCAGGTTTTGAAGTTGTGGATAGGGGGTGCTGCGGTACTGGACTGGTAGAAGTAGTGTTTTTATGCAACAAATACTCTAAGACATGTGATGATGATTCTAAATATCTATTCTGGGATGGTTACCATCCCACAGAAAAAGGATACAGAATTCTTGTCCAGCAAATCCTCCAAAATTCTATCAACAGTTTCTTCTAATTCCAGTTCAATTCTACAATATCTTCAGAAAATCATCTGGTGGCAAAATCAAGGTAGCATGGCCGTTCATGGTTGCCAATTTTTTTTCCCAATCCTCGTTCATCTGACATGAGATTAATAAAATACAGTGGGATCGTGAAATTGTATGGAGTATATTATTGCACTTAGTTTTTTGCCATCATTTCAAGCTTTGTACATGTGAATGATGTGATTCACAATTAATATGCATAGATACAATAGTTTGTGGGATCAAAATATACGTGTAATGTATATGCGCAAGTATACTTAATGTAATGCAAGACGTCTCGTGTAAGTACTTTTTTCCTCCCTTAAAAAAATTGTCACTCTAACATGATCTTATATTTCATTGTGTAAGAGTTCTATATAAAAATTGTACTCTAAAACTGTTCTTAAATATTTGGTCTTCCAACCATCCGTCATCAACATAATTGAATCTTTCATTTATTGTTTTTTTTTTTTTAAAAATTTTTGTAATTAAAGGCCACAATACTGTGTAATTAACTATCCATCTCCGAATTAATATATTAATCTTGTCATAATGTAAAATAAATATTATATATCATTGAATAATTAAACAAATAATAAAATTTCTTACATTTTCAATCATTTCAATAATAGATATACCTACATTATTATAAAATGAACAATTAAAATTTACTTCCAATTTACACTTTCCGTAGTATTGGGTGACCTAATTGGTCCCATTTTAAATTTGTGCAATTGACATTGAGCTTCAATTCTTGGGCTTCGATTATTAACTATTTCCTTCGATTTTCGGGTCAATTCAATTTGGTCCCGAGCTGATCTGCCATTTAAACTGAGAGGAACTCTGACATATCTGTGTAAAGTAGGTTTAGCAAGAATAAGTTGGCGGGGAAAAAATTCCTTCCTTCCGCATTTGCAAATGCAACTTATTAATTTTGATTAAATTATTAAAAAAACTCACTGATTTCTAAATTTAGATTTAATCGTTCATCCTCATGTTTATTTCCATTGTTGAGATCAATAATTGCCATGCATACATAACTTTTAAGAGCAGAAATTGGCCATTGGAGATGTGGGAACCATGCCCCAATAAATGACGCAACATGCATTTCGATCGATCCAACCACCAACTGCACGCAACAGCCCATAGCATTTGACCCCCGCTGTAACAAAAATACTATATAACACAAGACTTGTTAGTTGGTTGCTCGCATTTAATCCACTGAAAACACACGAATTTTGGATGTAGTACTCTATTTCTTTGCTAAACATTGGACGCTCGCTCTCATTAACTCGAACTTAGTTTCACGAAATTCTTTGCCAACAATGCAGTTCCTCTCTTTTTTGATATTGTCAAGTTTGAGTCTTTGTTTTGCAATCAGAAATAATCTGCCATATAATAACACTAGTAGTTCGATTCCTGCTGTCATTGTTTTCGGAGATTCAATAGTTGACACTGGTAACAACAATAATCTTGAGACAATCTTTAAAGTCAACTATCCTCCTTATGGAAAGTGTTAATGATGGACTTCATGGGAGGAAAGCCCACTGGAAGATTTTCTAATGGAAAAGTCCCCTCCGACTTGATTGGTACACACACAAAATCCCTCCATCTTCTCCTTTAGAACTGTACCATGTATATTTTCTGCCTAATTAAGCTGCAAAGGGTAAATGTCTTTTTTTTCAGTTGAAGAACTGGGAATCAAAGAGGTCTTGCCGGCCTATCTCGACCCCAATCTGCAACCTGAAGATCTCATAACTGGAGTGAACTTTGCTTCAGGAGGAGCAGGATTTGATCCTCTAACATCGGAGCTTGCGGTATGATTCTTGATATCTACCATATATGAGTACGTACCTTAATGAACAAAGTTCATTATCTTAGTTATTATTTTTTTTTTTGAACAAAAATCCCATCTTATACCTACCCTCTAGTGATCAAACCCATGACTAATAGGTCACAAAAGATCGCCTTACCACTTAAACTGCACTTCATTGCTGTTTATTAATCTTAAAAAAGATTCTTACTGGTTTTTATTTTTTTTTATCAGTCTGTCCTATCACTATCAGATCAGCTAGAACTGTTCAAAGAATACTTGACCAAACTTAAAGGGATTGTTGGAGAGGACAAAACGAACAATATCTTAAGCAACGGTTTGTTTGCAGTGGTCACTGGCAGCAATGACATTGCAAATACCTATTACGAAACACCTCTTCGAAAATCTCATTATGATGTACCCTCTTACACCGATCTCATGCTCCACTCTGCATCCTCTTTCGTTCAGGTAAATTTTGCATTGAAATTTAGAGCAAGCAATGAGGAGGTACTGGGTACGTACGTACATGTTATGTACGACACATGATACTCAACTCTCTATAATTTTGTTTGAATTTGGAAGGACTTGTACCGAATTGGGGCTCGTAAGATTGGTGTCTTTGGTCTCCCACCTATCGGATGTGTGCCATCACAAAGAACTTTGAAAGGAGGTGTACTAAGACGATGTGTAGACGATTACAATCAAATGGCACAATTGTTCTGTAATACAAAGCTGATAGCAGAAATAAACTCTCTTAATAGCAAATATCCCAAAGCAAAGATAGTATATGGTGACATCTACAATCTTCCACTTGATCTCATCTACAACCCTCAAAAATATGGTACACTTCTCTACATTTTCATCTAGAATAAAAATAAGAAAAATACATAAATGGGCATCATTTCCAATGTTCCAATAAATTTAACTAGTGCAAATTTTTATTTTTACATCTTTCTTTAAATACTAATTTTAATTTGTTATTTGAGGCAGGATTCAGTATTGGGAATAAGGGATGTTGCGGCACTGGAATAGTAGAAGTTGCATTTCTTTGCAAGTACACTTGCTCAGACGTTGCAGACTACGTTTTCTGGGATAGTTTTCATCTCACAGAAAAAGCATACAGAGTCCTAGTTCAACAATTCTTGAAGCAAAATCTCCACAGCTTTAACTGATTCATCATGCTGATTTTGACGTCCCAAGATTTTTCTTAATTCGATTGATGATCCTATACTACGATTGACCAACAAATATATAGTAATTCTTTTCTAATTTCATACATTTGTTTTAGCCTTTTTTTTTATTTAGGATGTGAGATATGATGAGTCAGGACCGCTTCTGTATAATTTTCATCCATATTATTATCACGCAAAATCATTAAATAACTGACATTCTCCATCCTCCTAAACAGTTTAACATTTCACAAAATTCGTGGTCCCAAAGTAAAATGCAAGCGCACTTTATTTTGAATCGAATGTATTAAAAATATACGTGTTCGTAATTATATATAATAAATTGATAGAGTTACATCAAATAAGTTATTGGATGATATCAAAGTATATCATTAAATCTAGGTTAACTTCGTTTTTGCCCTCGTAACAGGAACTGTGAAAACATTAATATACTAATACGTTGAGATTGCGTGATAAATTTATTTGATGTGTAAAAATTATTAGCACCAAAGTTTAAATTTATTTGATAATTAAAAATATTCCAAACAAAAGGTAAGTCCACCCTGCATATCGAACTCACGAAGTGATAACATGAGACAAATAACCAGAGCAATAGGGTTTTGTTTTTTGGGGTAAGTTTCGATGTTTAATTCTGAAAATTTCGAGGAGAGGAAATTAGAAAGTTAAAAAAGTTCAAAAAAAAAGAAGAAGGTAGGTGTAAATAATTAATGGGTCTAAAACAAATTAGATGGCCCATGGATCCTTAGCTATCTAATCAATGCCTTGAGTTTATGTTGAAATGAATAAAATACGCTCCTGAATGATAGATTACTTCACATATCAATGGGTCGTTTGGATGATATATTTATGTATCATCAATTACATTCATTTAAGAAAAAAAAAAAAATTCCGCACAAAGTACAAGAACATTTTAGGATCCAACGGCAACGTTGACCCAAATTTAAATATCCATAAAAACAGGCCTGTTATGAGTGCAGATTAATTTAGTTTGGGCTGAATTAGGCCCAGTAATTTGGTCTCCGTCCCACCTAACTAAAACATCTTAAGATCCAATATCTAATTCATAGGCCCAATATATATTTTACTAAATGGACCCGAGGCCCAATTTACACTCTCCGGTCACCACCACTCTAATCATAATCCCAAAGCTCCCATCCCACATCAGTCTCCGTCTGAGCTAAAGCTTCAGACGGAGGAGTATTACCTTTCTGAAAAATCAGAAATTATTTCCAAAAAGAAAAACTTAGAGGACTTTGCTAAGGAAATTTAGGAAAGTGGGATGGAGGCAGTAGATTGGTTGGATAAATTGAAGGACTTTGCTAAATACACTCAGGAATTTGCTCATGGCGTCCTTCATTGGCCACAAAACATCAACCGCCGGAATCCGGTATTTCTCCAACTGATTCTTGCATTAGCCCAGATTTTTTCTTGTTGAGATAACAACGTTAACAAATGAACGTCTTTGTTGTTGTATTTTAAGATTTTGTATTATTCATTGCTTTCTTGACTTTTTCCTTTTTATACTGTTCTTGTTATTGTTTTATGCTCTCTGATTGTTATATCTTAATAAGCATTTCATTTAATCATTTGGGTTGTTGTTTAAAGTTTAAATCTTTGGCTTTACAAAAAAAAAAAAAAAAAAAAATTCATATTGGAACTTAAAAGCCTTCAAGAACAAATTTTTCCTTATATTTTTCCCAATGTAATAAGTTCATTGTCTACCGTGAATAGTTATCTTTAGGAATATCTGGAGTGAGACTAATATGTCTTTTCCAAGGCAAATTCACAATCTACCTTTTTCAGGTGTATGGTTGTGCTTGGAAATGCTGCATAATATATTCTGTAGCATTTCGATTCTAGCTGTCAAATTTATCTCTACATTTTACTACATGAAGTTCTTTAGTTTTTTATTATTGGGAGCACTTGTGAAAACATTCTTATAATATGTTAGCATTGAGAGAACTTTATTCTTCATTTGACATGCTTTCTGCTTGCATAGGCAGCTAGAAGCGGTATGATGGGGCTTTACAACTCTTGCAATCTTATGATTTGCAGATTGAAACATCTTGAAGCGGTTGCAGCGAGAAGCATTTTCTGATATTATGAAACTAAGGGATAGGCAAGATAGGGTGGAACGAGTGCTATCATTTCATAAATCTTCGAAAGGAAGCCCCTTCCAAGAAGCCAGTACCCATGTAAGAGGAGATATTGATGTGGCTGGGGCAATGTTTCTGATTGACAGTGTAGGTTATCAGCGCTATGATACAATTCAATCACCAGCTCTTCGAACTGGTGTGGATTTAAGGTTTTTATTTGAAACTTCCATTCGGCACAAAGATACACTTGTTGCAGAATTTGTAGCCAGTGGAAAAGACCAAGACAACATTTTGGAAAGGCCACTTTCATTGGAGAAGGTTAAATATGTAGCAAATATTAGTGATCAATTTTCGGCAGTTGCTATCCCTGTGGGTGCTCGATGCAGAGATGTTGGAGTTGCCTTGAGTTCTTTTTTCCAGGTAAAGTTCATCCACGGCTAAGGTGGTTTCGGCTTCATAACAATTTCTTCCTTTTGTCGTTGTTATTGTTGTTGTTGTTGTGTTTCTGTGATCGCATGCATAAATACTTGTTGCAAGAATATCGATAAGGTAAGTCAGAAATAACTGTTTCCTTAATGTAGTTCTTAGGTGCATGTGGACATAAATGGTCAAATAGTTGCTAGTATTTAAATTTTCCGTGCTCTGAAACTGTGTTTTAGTATTGAGAGAAATCACCATTAGCTAATAATCATGCCCTGTTCTTATTTTGTAGGACAAGGGCTTTTCGGCAAATTTAGCTTTTGGACCACCCTTCCTGAATAAACAAAATGGTAGTGCTCTTGGTGTAACGGTTAGAAAGTCAAATGTGGTTGCCTCGTTGGCTCAGTTTGTTTCTAAACTAGGATTTCAAACCAACTCTGCTGGAATCATGCACTGCTTCAGCACTTTTGGGCAAGTTGTCTTTGAAATATCTCAAAGTACAAAACTCTCACTGTTGGGTGTGCACAAAGTGTCAAAGTTGTCAAAACAAGCTAGTGAGCGAGTCTTGGAGCTATGACCATCCCCATTGGCATGTTAAGGCAGCAGAAACTTTCTGAGACATCTGTGAACGAAGATGGTCAACAGATTGAAACATACGAGAAAGGGGATTTGTTGGATGGATCTGTAGCACTGATGCTTGAGTCAGAGCTTGATGCAAGTACAAGAATAGGTGGTTGGATTGAAATGAAGCGATCAAATACCAGACTTCTAGAGTGGACTATTAGCATGTCTGACATCCCTGAAGATGATATTGGCTGGGGCTTAAGCATGGGTGGTGTGGTCCAGGGTCCAAGAAGTTGGGATCATTTTCAGGCTGAAGCCTTCCTAAATTTTTGTTTTGGTAAGCGATTCAGATTGCAGACAGCTGTTCTGTACTTGGCTAATGGAAGTTTCCATATGCCTGCCATCTTGTTACGGTCAAGTTGGTCCCTCTGATTATTCTTCACGACTTTCCATTGGCCCTTTCTTGAAAATATGGTTCACATTGGTGTAGGTGGTGTCAAAGTAATGTGTGGCATTTGTTAGATTGAAATTTTTTCTGGATTTTTGCTCTGACAAGTAGTTTCTGATAAGATCTTTCTGACTTAAATTTAAAACTGGGGTTGGTTTCTGGTATCTACTATTACATTCAATCCTGGTTTTCTGTGATGATTTTGAATTAGCTTTATGTTTGTATTGAACATATGGATAAATGGGATCCTTGAAAGTTCTGTTGACAAAAGTAACATAGCTGTGCTCGTTGTTCTGTTATTAGAGTACAAGCTATAAAGTTACAGAATAGATTTATCTAATCTAAGAATGATCGTAGGCAATCCTCTTAGTCACTGATTTACAACGAAAGTGCTGCGAACTTTATACTTTCCATTGATCCATGTGATTGAGCCAAACACATTTTCATTCAGTGATGATGTTGTGAGCCCGAAAGTCACTTCATAACTTAGTTTCATGGTGTTTTTGTTGAATTGCAACTTATTCGGAGTCGCTTGAACTTCCAATCCTGTGGGTGTATCTATAATTGCTGTATAGAGTGATTCATCTTCACCAACATTTGTTACAGTTCTCGTTACTTTCTTGTTATCATTCTCTTTTAAGTTAGATATGGCTATTGATGGGTAATTCATGTTGGAGATTAGATCTGCATTTGAGTTACCGGGGCAAGAAAATTATCAGGAAGGTCTGGTGAGATGGCTTTTATCGTGGATATGTTGTATCCATTGTTGCAGAGGAACTGCAAATACTCAACTATTTCGGTCTCGTAAACTAGTCCTGGTTTGAGTGGACCTGTCGTGCTTACTTCCCCAGCACCAAAGTCATATGGAGTGGCTTGCTGCCCAGAATTTGTTGTTATCGGGGCCTTCAAATTGTTTGTTTGGATTGCTGTAGATGATCATAAAAGTTAATCAGTTTTGTATGATGTTTGAACTACTATGTTAGGTTATTGCTTCAGTATTAACCTGTTGTCATGATAGCTGATCTGATTGCAGATGCACTCCACGAGGGATACTTAATGGGATTTGATTGTTGCTGCAATTCCAGATACATGGGGACAGGCCATTGAAGTACCTGAGAGTGTTGATTCCCCATCTTTTGTCTCATTTGAAGGCCATGCGGCAAGGATGTTAACTCCTGGTGCTGCAATGTCAGGCTGCGAAAGATTTGGGATTGATGGCTGTTAACTCCATTTCTGAGGTCGAGTCAATGCTTTTAATACTGAAGAGAAGGGGCAAATTTTTACCTTGAGAAGGTTTTTCGTGTTAAATGCAGGGCCTCTACCCGAGAAATAGGCTATGGATGGCGCGGGCTTGTATTTAGTCACTGTTACAGTTGGTAAAATAGTTGCAACAGGATTCCTGAGGAGTTCAGCTGTGGAATTAATGGTGGTATGAATTTAAGTAACGAACATAGCGAGGTATTTCAGTACTGGTGATTACCTGGTTGAGTTTATGTACGAGAGAATCTCTGAGCCATCCTTTGATGTGACTGTTGCCATTGGAGAAGAACCATAGATCACCTGTCAGGATGCTACAGCTGTTGCATCATCTTCAATCAATACTACTCCAACTCCCCCCTGGCTTATTACTTCCTGAAGCTTCTGTCCTGGCGAATATTCATCATCAAAGTTTTCACAAACAAGAATCTTCCCTTTGACTTTGTTTTTGTCTAATGCACCTGGAATACAAGTTCTAAAACAACTCCATGTCAGTTAATCTTTTTGGATTATTCATCTTGGTGGGCTGAATGATAAGGAATACTGGTGTACCTCCCTGAATCATCTGAGGCTTCGGAATCCTTGGCTAAAAGGCCAGAGATCATGGGGTAGACTGGAGATTTCTGGATATTAGCAAAATTGATACCTCCGCCTCAGATAAGGATAAACACTTCAAAAGTTAGAAAAATTTGGCAAATCACTGCCCCAAGCACCACTTTCAGAATTGGAATTCATCAGTTTCCTTAATCACTTTGTTTTCACCCATGACAACATCCGATTCAAAATGGCGGTCAATGGTGGTGGCAGCAACCTTAGTAAGAATCCAAGGAGCAACATTTACAATTGACTGAGGATCAGGGCCATCATTCCCCGCAGAGCATGCCACAAGAATGCCTTTTTCAACTGCATGAAAAGCTCCAATAGCAATGGGATCTGCTGAGAATCCCGGCTCCAAGCCAGCTGATGAACCAAGTGATAGTGATAAATATCTACCCCATCGGCTATTGCATCATCAAACACTTTTAGAATAGCCGACCCTCGACATCCACTGGGAGTACAAACACGATACATAGCAATTCTAGAACCTGGGGAGCCACCCTTGGCGATGCCTTCAGCCAGACCACGATAAGATGCACCCTCGACGGTGCTCCCAGCTGCAGTTGCTGCAACACGAGTACCGTGGCCGTTTTGGTCCCTCGTGGAACCAGATAAACTCGAAGAATGCGAATCATTATAGAACCTTGCTCCAATCAATTTCCTGATGTAAATTGCAGCACATTAAATAACCAACATTGTGTGCTTTAGCATACAAAAACAAAAAACATATAATTTTTTTCGACTGGAATACCTATTACAGTTGGAAGAAGTAAAGCCGGTGCCTTGCATG
This sequence comes from Cinchona pubescens, assembly GCA_025175665.1. Lineage (NCBI taxonomy): Eukaryota > Viridiplantae > Streptophyta > Magnoliopsida > Gentianales > Rubiaceae > Cinchona > Cinchona pubescens. Next base: position 903,707 of record JANKKI010000012.1, read on the forward strand.
CATGTTCCTTTCCATCTTGGTGGAATTTGACCCATATCCTTATCGTTGAAACTCTTTGATTCTGGCCAAATCCCTGAATTTACTTTTCAAATCAGAGTGTGCAGGACAGAGCAGAACGAATTTTCTCAATTAACAAGTCTACATGTATTAACATCATAACCTGTATCCAAGATGCCCATGATAGTGTCTTCTCCATGTGAAGGAGAATCTGAACTCGAATTCGGACCCAAATTGATCTCTACATCAGTTTGATACTTCAAGAAGTCCCACGAACGTGTAGTGTGAAGATGCAAGACTGGATCAGGGAAAACTGATATAACTCCGGGCCTTAAAGCAATTGATCGTGCCTCTTCAGCTGATAAATGAGCTTCAAATCCAGAAAAACCATTGTTGTAGGTGTATACCACACTGTTTTTTCCCCTGCCACAGTTACAAAAAGTCAATCATTTAACGATATAGTATAAAATTCTTCGAGAATAAGAACAACAGGCCGAGAAGGGAATGTAAGAAACGCGTCGGAAAGAAAGATGGACCAAGTTCACCAAATGTGGCATTGACAATTTTCATGCAATTTCTATTTCAACCTTTTCAGCATGGAGCTCAAAAGCTGATCTTGGTCATTGCTCCTGGCACCAGTTGATGAGGCCGCAGCTCCCATGTACACAATATAAACACCATTATTTTGAGCTTGAACTGCCTCAGGAGTCCTGGTGTGGAACGAGACTAGGAAGAAATTGAAAAAGAGAAAAGAAAAGCAAAAGAAGTTCTTTCTTGAGACTGACTTCAGTATGTACTATATTATCCTTTTTGGAGTACGTATAAAAGCCTTATGAGAACTTCCTTATAAAGCGCCAAGGATGGCAAAACTCGACAGGAAATTAAGGGTTGAAGGTCAAAGTTGGTGCATGCATGCGTGTGCGCCCACTCCACTACTAATCTTCATCGGAATCAGCTGCTACTATAATCTATACTAATACCTAATGATGCCAAAATCTTATACCCAATGACAATATTACACGAGACTCCGAACCCGAATCTACTAAGGGTATTTTAGTAATTTTACCCATGCGGTTCAAATGGGCCCGACTAAGTCAAGTATTATATATTCGATTTACAGATTGATCCAACCCATCGATATCAGATATAAATATCACAGAGGTATAAATATCAGGAGTACTCTCGGAATTACATTCATATTTATTCAATCACAGATTTCTTATTGAATTTTACTCTCTAGTCTAAGTACTGACTTGAGCGTCGCAGAATTACATTCATATTTATTCAGTCACAGATTTCTTATTGAATTTTACTCTCTAGTCTAAGTACTGACTTGAGCGTCGGAACTTATCCCGGGGGACAAAGCCCCACTCTTTTTATTTTCAGGTGATTCGGACGTGAGTACTACATGCGGTGTCCAACTTTCACTTTGGACGATAATGCACACGGGCTAACCCTAGCCCAAAAATTTTTGTATCGACATTTGGCGCCGTTTGTGGGAAAACTAAACTAAAAGTCAATACTAGGACATAGCACCTAACACGCGTAACACTCATAGAAACAATGCTGACAAAGGCAAAGAAATTTCAACTCAACGTTACTCCGGTCGATCCCACAGGGAGATGGATCGACAAGGGAAACACGAAGGGGATTCCAGTCCCCGGGTTGTGGACAAGGATGAAGAGATTCACACGTTGAGGCAGCAAAATGCTCAGTTAAAGGAAATGCTCATTAGGAAGCAATTGGATCAACACCTCTCTCAAGGTGAACAACACATTCGCCATTCGGGTAGCAATCCCCGGATTGTCCATCCCCAACTTCATGCTGGCGAGCGAGAAAAGAGAACTCAAGGAGACGGGAATAGAAAGGAACAGAGTACCAGGGAACTAACTCCAGTGGGGTCCGCCCAGCAGGAGCACCCTCATCAGTCTGTCAGGCAAGAACGAATGGGCCAAACTACCAGGCTAGAATCCAGAAGAGCAGGTCTCATCAAGGTCGAGTGGTACTAGGGAAAGGAGTCTAGGTGAAGCAGTATCTGTAGTTCATGAGAGAAGACGACACCAAGAGAGGCACTGTACTATGTTGGTAGTCCCCGAAAGGGAAGACGATCTAAGGAAGAGGTTGGAAGAGTTGCAAGTTAGGGTGGATAGAATGGACGATAGAGAAGGAATGAGTACTAGATACAAGTATTCACTTCCCTTCACTGATGATAGCATGCAAGAAATCTCTTCCTAAAAGACGACAGATTCCCCACTTTGACTCTTATGATGGGAGCACTGATCCATGGGAGCACCTGGATGCTTACCGCTCCAAAATGTGCCTTCAAGGAGCGTTTGATATTATCTTCTGCCAAGAGTTTTTCGGAACCCTCAAGGGCGCTGCCTCAGACTAGTTTCGAGGGTATAAGAAGGGCGACGTCAAAAATTTTGATCAATTGGTAGACTTGTTTTTAAATAAGTTTGGTAATCAAAAGAGGATTCCAAAGACGAGAACACGTCTGACACTTGCTTACACTTAAGCAAAAACCCGATGAATCGCTCATGGATTATGTGGATAGATTCAAAAAAGAAACTATTGGAATTCAAAGAGTTACAGAAGATATGCAAATCATGGCTTTCCCGATTGGAGTGAGACTAGGAAAATTCTCCTTTGACCTCAACTTCAAACCTCTGACTACTCTCAGTGATATTTTTCGTAGGGCTGAAAAGTTTGCCCAATTTCCCACTCTCTGAGACAGAAAAAGAGAGAGACTGGAGCAGGTGGAGCCGAAGGCAAGAAAATGAAGGCTAATGGTGTGGCTAATGCAGCAGGGCCTTCAAAGAAGAGTTATGTGAGGGACCAACCATCCATAGCCGTGCCCCATAGGAGGAGTCCCGAACCTCCTAGGCCTACACTCCACTTAATACCACGTCTACACGAATTCTAGCAGTGATTGAGAAGGAGTCATATGTGAAGTGGCCAGGAGCAATGAGGAGCGACCCAGAGCGTCGCAACAAAAACAAGTGGGGTTTCGTTACTTCCACAAAGACCACGACCATGATACTAATGATTGCATCTCTTTAAAAAATGTAATCGAGGACTTGATTCGAAGAGGATATTTGAAACAGTTCATCCGAGGAATGGATAGAGAAAGGTCACCTCAGCAACAGGTCAGGAGTCCAGACAGGAGAGGCCAAGGACCGCCTTAGGGAGACGGAGTGGCCGAGCTAGGGAATCAAGGAAGAATAGTTATCAACACCATTTCTGGCGAAGCGGCAAGTGGTGATTCTGCGTCATCTCGCAAGGGTTATGCTCGTCAAGTGAATTTATTCCAATCTGACTTGAAACAACCCAAATTATGTCAAGACATTATCTTTACTGCGGAGGAGGCACAACGAGTACTCCATCCTCACACTGACCCGTTAGTGATAACTTTACCTGTGGCAAGCTATGATGTGAGGAGGATATTTATTAACAATGGTAGCTCTACTGATATAATATTCTATTCTGCGTTCAAGAAAATGAAGTTGGAGGAAAAAGATCTCAATTCATCTGTGACTACACTCTTGGTAGGCTTTGCTGGAGAAACGGTCATTCCGCTTGAGTACATCACTCTTCCTGTGATGTTTGGTACAACTTCACAGAACGTCCAAGTGATGGTGGATTTTGTTGTGACTAAAGCATCATCTCCTTACAACGCCATAATTGGTCGGCCAACCATAGAAGCATTTGGTGCAGTCCCATCTTCCCACCATATGAAGATAAAGTTTCCTACAGAGAATGGAGTAGGAGAGATTAAAGGAGATCAAGCAACAGCCAGGCAATGCTATATTGCCTAATTGAAATTAAAGGGGAAGGAAGTTGCCCCTACGTACAGCATCAATACCGTGGACGGAGTGGAAGAGTACCCGCATAAAGGAAAACCGTCCAAAGAATTAGAAGGTGTTATTTTAGATGAACTTGAATCTAGTAAAGTGGTAAAGATTGGAAAGTCCCTTCCCGGGAAATTGAAGGAAAAAATCATCTCCCTACTTAGAGAATTTAAATACCTCTTTGCTTCCGAAATGCATCAGATATTCCAGGAATTGACCCCAATATAGCCATGCACTCCCTAGATGTGGATCCAAAGTACAAACCAATAATTCAGAAGAAAAGAAACATTGGCAGGGAGAGGGGCCCAATAGTAGAGGTAGAAGTAAAGAGATTACTAGAAGCCAAGACCATAGAAAAAATTCAGTATCCAGAGTGGCTTAGTAATGTTGTAATAGTGCCCAAGCCTGGGGCCAAGTGGAGAATGTGTATTGATTTCACTAGTTTAAATAAGACTTGTCCAAAGGATTGTTACCCTACCCCCATATTGACCAAGTAGTAGATTCAACCTTCGAATTTGAGATCTTGTCTTTCTTAGATGCTTATAACGGGTATTATCAAATTTGACTAAATTCTAAGGATCGGGCCAAGATAGCTTTTGTCACAGACTCCAACACTTACTGTTTCAAGGTGATGCCATTTGAATTTAAAAATGCTGGAGCGACTTATCAGCGAATGATAGATAAAATGTTTGCCAATCAGTGCTCTTGACAAGCATTGGAATATAACATGAAAGCTTATATTGATGACATGCTTGTCAAGAGCAAAAAGAGCGTTGATCATGTGGAGGACCTTCGGGAAACTTTCACCGCTATGAAAAAATTCAAGATGAGATTAACCCAGAAAAGTGTGCCTTCGGAGTGACAGGGGGCAAGTTCTTGGGATTCATGGTGAATCAACGAGGAATTGAGGCAAACTCAACTAAAATAAAAGTGATTCAAGACATGGAATCTCCTAAAGGAGTAAAGGATGTGCAAAAATTGACCGGCCGCCTTGCAACTTTAAGTCAATTCTTATTCAAATCTGGGAATAGGAATTTACCTTTTTTCAAGCTTTTGAGGAGTGCTAAAATTTTTCAATGGACTGAAGAATGCCAAAGATCTTTTGAGGAATTGAATGTTTACTTAACTTCACCTCCTCTCCTTACTAAGCCTGAGCCAGGAGAAACGCTATATTTGTACTTGGCTTATTCAACTGCGACAGTGAGTGCAGTCCTTATCAAGGATCAAGGAAAACAAAATTCAGAAGCCAGTGTATTATGTCAGCAAGGTTCTGAGTGATCTTGAAATCAGGTATTCCAGTATTGAAAGGTTGGCTTTGGTCCTGGTGACGACGGCAGAAAAACTCAGGTCATATTTTCTAAGTCATCCTATAGTGGTACTAACTAACCATCAGCTTAAGACTGTTCTCATAAAGCCAAAAGTCTCTAGAAGGTTGGTTAAGTGGTCCATTGAGTTAAGTGAGTATGACATCTGCTTCCAGCCGAGGACATCAATCAATGCTCAGGCCTTAGCAGATTTCATCATCGAATGAGTAGAGGAAAAAGAGCAACACGGGAAGACTACCTCCTAAGGGAGCAAGTCAAGGAATCTCGTCAATGAATTATGCATGTTGACAGGGCAAGCAATACTCAAGGTTGTGGTGTAGGCATAATTCTCACCTCTCCGAAGGGACTAAAGACAAACTATGCCTTAAAATTTGAGTTTCATGCAACTAACAATGAAATAGAATATGAGGCCTTCTTGGTCTCCGGACTTAAGTTAGCCAAAGAATTAGGAGTGAAAAATTTAGTAGTGAACATGGATTCTAACTTAGTAGTGCAGCAAGTTAAAGGAGAAATTGAGGCAAGAGAATCATCACTGCAATTTTACTTGACTATAGTGAAGAGTTTGATCTCACACTTTAACAAATTTGAAATAACTCATATAATTAGGAAAGAAAATAGGGAGGCAGATGCCCTGTCCAAAATAGCCAGCTCGATATAGTCTAATATCTTAAAGGAAGTTTTTCTTGAAGTGCTGAAGGGGAAGAGTGTTGAACAGGCAGAAGTCATGGACATAGACACAACTCTAAATTGGATGACCCTGATCATTCAATATTTTAAGGAAAGCAAACTGTCGGAGGACAAGACAGAAGCCCAAAGGGTTGAGCGGAGGTCAACAAAATACCTGATCATTGGAGAGACTTTGAACCGAAAGTCTTATTCAATGCCCTATCTCTGGTGCCTAACTCTGAATGAAGCCACATTACGATGTCCTGGCAGGAGTGCATGAAGGAGTTTTTGGACACCACGTTGGCAGCAGAGCACTTGCTTAGAAAGTACAGAGGCAGGGCTATTACTGGCCAAAGATATTAGAGGATGTCATGGACTATATGCGAAAGTGTGAAAAATGCCAACTCTATTCCAATCAACCCCGAGTCCCAGCTGAGCAGGTTGTCCCTATCCTCACCCTTTGGTCGTTTGCCCAGTAGGGTATTGATATCTTGGGACCTTTTTCACTGGCTTTAGCTAAGAAAAAATTTGTAGTGGTTATAACTGATTATTTTATCAAGTGGGTTGAAGCGGAAATTTTAGCAACAATCACTTTTTCAGCAAATCATTAATTCTTTTGAAAAAATGTGATATGCCGCTTTGGCATTCCAAAGGCACTTACTTCAGACAATGAATTGCAATTCCAGGCATAAACTTTCAAAAAGTTCTGCAAAGTTTTGGGGATAGAGCAGTGCTTCACCTAAGTAGGTCATCCCTAAAGTAATGGTTTGGTAGAAGAAATCAACAACTGTTTTATTTTAGGAGGGATCAAGAAAAGGTTAGACAGTGTTAAAGGAAATTGGGTAGAGGAACTTTCCAATGTACTTTGGTCATACCGCACCACATACAAGAATACAATTGGAGAGACCCCTTTCAATCTTACCTATGGTACTGAGGCGTTTATTCCAGTAGAAGTCGAAATGCTAGGGTTCCGAGTCTATAACTTTAATTTCGAAAATAATAACGAAGGTTTGAGATCTAACCTCGATCTACTTGAGAAGGAAAGAGATAAGGCGTTCTTCAGAATGCAGTTAGACAAGCAGCGAGTAGCTCGGTACTACAACCGGCAAGTCCGGGGAAGAAGGTTCAAAGTTAGTGATTGGGTTACCAGGAAAGCTGAGATCAGTCAGCCTCAGTCTCAAGGAAAGCTTTCACCAAATTAAGAAGGATCTTATGAAATCATTGAAACATCTTCTCATGGGGCTTACAAACTCAGAACTAATGATGAAAAAATCCTGCCTCGCACTCCACATCTTTCTTATGGAATGCTCAAAATCTCAAAAATTTTTATTTTTAAATTCACTGTATTTTGTTTAAATTCTTCAGTTGTAATTCCTAAAGCCAAGTATCATCTTCTGCAGTGAAGTAAAACTTGTGTAGTTTGTAATTTTTTTAGTTTCATTGAATAAAATTTTCTAAGGGTTATGAACATACGGTCAAATAGTTAATTTTTCACAAGAACAACACCTTCTAGCCTACTGTAGACTACATTAAAGTCCTCTGAGACTCTACTGCCCTCCGGAGTCAACTACATCTTTTGGGAGAAAGCATAATGCCTACTCTCTGGAGCAGGAATAACCCTTCTAAGGGCCAAAAATTAAAAAATCTTCTAAAACCAAGATTAACCTCTCTGGGAGGCAATGATCACGTCTTCCAAGAGTGAAGTACCTATACCATGTCTACTCTCCAGATTAGGACTTACCTCTCTTAGGGCAATTCTAAAAATTTCTTAATGTGAGGTGCCTAAATCATACCTACTCTCCGGAGTAGGACTTAGTCTATATGTGAGGTAGCTCCTATATGATGTACTAGATACCCATTCGAGGACAATTCCAAGATCTTCCAGGGATAATGCCAAAATTTTTCCAATGTGAAATGCATATGCCATACCTACTCACTGAAGTAGGATTCACTCTTTCGGGAGGTAATGCCTGTCTTCCTAAAGTGAAGTACCATACTACACCTACTCTCCTGAGTAGAACGTACCTTTCCGGGGGCAAAGTTAAGGACTTCCTAACTTGAAATACCTAAGTCGTTCGTAAGATCAATAAAGTTTAAATCTACTAAGATCAATAATAACACTTAGTCACTTCAGCTGAAGCTAAATGACTAAGGGGGCAAGAAGACTACATAGTTCTAAACTCAATATAATATGTTGCGGACAAATGGTATAATATGTTGGGACAAGTGGTAAAAAGAAATGCATACTACCATAGAAAGATATAAAATACGACATTTGAGGAGTTGGTACATAAGGAGGCCCGAACTCAAAACCCAACCAAGTATGGCAGTGGCAATTATTGGAAAAAGATAATAAAAAAAAACTTGTAACACAAAATGCATAACAAAGTTCAAGAGCTCATACAAAAGGAAGACTCTGAACTCTACGGCCGCAAAAACAAACAAGTAAAAAACTATGTGCTAGTCTAAATTAGTAAAGCAATTGAAATGAATGCCTAATCTACTCTTATTCTTTAGTAGTTCACAAAACTATGTCTTTGGCACCATCACCTAGCGCACCTTCATCAATCGAAGCATCTGATGTACTAGGGTGAGTAGGGGTAGTCAAAGTGTTACCCCGGATTAGATTTTTAAGGTTTAGACAGGGATGAGCTTTCTTCACAACCCGCAATGCATCAATATACCCCTCATTATAGTAGTCAGAGCTTCGATCAATTACTAGCTCATCGAACTCCTTACTAGCGCGGAAGTCTTCCAAGTATTTTCGCAAGCGATCCTGGTAGTCGTGGGAATCTAGAAATTCAAGTACTGCCTGTTGCTTGCTCTTCCTCTCTACGGATGCGAGCTCCTCCTTATGGGCTTCTACCATCTTTTTTTCCTTACTAGCCCTCAGTTGGGACAATTTTGCAGTAAGAGAATCAACACAAGCGGTAACCTTTTCTAAGGACTCGTTGGCTTGATCTTTGATTTTCATCATCTCGTCGATTTTCTTTGTTACTTCTTTGCATTTTCGATTTGCCTCGTTACGCTTCTTGATTTCTTCCTCATACAGCTTGGTTGTCCAGTTGAGCTTGTCCTCAAGTTTAGAAATACAAGAGAAATGTAAGTCCTCAACTTGTTTCAAGTAGTAGTAAAAAGAACCAATCTGAGGAGGTGCACGGTCCCGAACTACTTCTTGGATAGCTGGCAAACAAAGTCTATGACACTTGACTCGGTGGTTCCGTAGCAGGAGTTGACTCAGTAGGTTCCTCAACAGGAGACCTAGGCAGCAGAGTTGGGGTCGGATGAATCCTGATTTTCTTTCCTCCAACATGTACTAGTGGGAGAGGTGGAGAAGATCTCTTCTTTTTTTTTCATGAGTCGTAAATTTCGTCTGAGAGGTCAAGGAGGTCTAAAGATCCATGTCCTTTCTTCTGCTAAGTGCTCATTCCCGGACAGTATAAGATCTAGTAGTCACTGCACATAAGAAATAAAAGTAAATTATTCTCTGAAATAATCAATATGTAAATGTAGGATATATAAAGAAAGGATGTAACGTGATGAAAGAAATTTTTTTCAAGGATAACCTTTAGGGCTAAGATGGTCAAGAGGAGTAAGGCTCAACCCTGCAGAAGCCAATACTTGGTCATCACTCACTACTTTCCAATGGATTTTTTTTTGTGTCCCTAAGGATCTCAATAGCTTCTCGATCATGGTCATTCAGTTTGACTAACTTGTTTAACTTTGGAGCGTCTACTTCAAAATTCCAATTAGAAAATTTTCAGTCCGGACTCTTCTCTACTAAGAAATATTTTTTCCTCCATGTATTCTTCTGGGGTTGCGAACTCTCAAGTAAACTCATTTTGGATCTGAAACTAAAAATGATACCGAGTACAATAGACAAAATTTGAAAGTAGTGATTAAAGGGGTAAAGGTAAGGAAGGGATCACTCCCCGAGTCCAGCAGGTTAGGATAAATGCATTAGATGCACCCAAAAGACTTATCAAAAATTTGTCCGAACGCGACTTGATAATGATTCAAGACTTCCAAAAGAAAGGGGCGTAATGGAAACCTCAACTCTGACGATTCAAGACTTCCAAAAGAAAGGGCGTAATGGAAACCTCAACTCTGACTCCAATTGAACCAGATATACAGATACGTAATCTTTATAAATCAAACAAGGTCTATGCTTTGGTCCCGAAGCCTTGACTTTCACGTTATCAGGAATATGATATTGTTCATGCCATTTTTCAATCGCCTCCAAATCGACGTCGACCGCAGGTAACTGAGAGTAAATATTCTTGTTTTCATTCGGAATCCCGTTAATTTTTCCTTGGGAAAGAAGAGAGGCATCACCCCCACTTGATTTACCACGCTCTACTTCCGTCTCAGCTACTACGTTAGAATTACGGTGTGGCTGTTTTCTACTACGGCTAAGATATATTAGGTGGGCAAATGTGGCATACCTGCACAACAGATAGTGGTACTGGACAAATTCACATTACAAGAGATAGTGGTACTAGACAAATTCACATTAGGTCTATGTGGTGAAAAATCACACCCTTGGGTGTACACAGTGGAAAACCACGCCCCCTGCGTCTGTGTGGTGGAAGAGGTCGAATACCCCTATACATAGGTTGTTGTGCCTCGTCAAGTTCAGGTACACTCCCTACATCAACTATGCTTTTTTCACTATTCCAACCTGTTTTGTCATCATAGTTAAAAAAATCTAAGGCATCAATGGTTTTGAGTGCAAGACTATTGTTAATATCCTAATCATCATCAAAGCCTTGGTCGTCGACAATTTTCGCATGGTCGTCCTTGACGTCATTATTGGAACAACGGTTGATTGGGGAAACGGAAGTACCCATGTCTGAGGAAGAACCATGGTCGGCCGAGGAGAAGGGTGCATCATTGTCACAAGAAAATTCGTGGTTTACTTTGGATGTCATGCTGGAGTTGGGATTTGCCATTCTAAAATTTTCATGGTATTGTTCTTCTCCATCATGGATTTTAAGCCTAAAGGTTAAATCTGTGGAGTGAAATTCTATCTGGCTGTGGATTAATTATTTGAAATTCAGTCCCAAGGTGATATTATTGTTAGCCATGGGATTAATTGCATTAAAGAATTTGATAATTAAAATACATATACTTGATGGTCTTGTGATAGTCACGTTGACGGCTGCAATATGATTAAGAAGAAATTGATCCTAAGGCATGTTTGATTAAGAACACACAGCAATGACTTAAAAATAATAATAAAAAAATAATAATAATAAAAGAGTTTGAGATTTACTTTGAAGTCACGTAGGTGACTGGGGAATAATCCTAATGGTACTGTAGTACTTTGTCGTGGACAAATAGTAATAGGACTGCTGTTCCCTGGACATGGAATTGTAGTACTACTAACGCAATCTAAAATCCTAAAATTATGGGATATTCAAGTAAGGAGTTCTACAGTATTCCTCTAGGGAGTTTCACAGCAATAAGGAGTTTCACAGCACTAGGGAGGTTCACATCAATAAGAAGTTCCACAGCACTACACAACACTAGTCTGTAGCAATAAGGAAGTCCACAGTAACAGGGAATTCTGCAGCACTACTACACACCACTACTCCATAGCAATAGGGAAGACTACAGTAGTATTGGTATGAGGGACAGAGAAATTTCAATGTTATTTTACTCCAAAGAAAATTATGTACAACAATTTAAGCTTTGGTTCAAGTACACTCAGGTAAAATAAATTATTCATTTATATTTTTTTACTCCGATAGATAAATTTTTTTAAAATAATTCTCAAATAATTTTTTAAATATATATATATTTTTTCTTTTTTTCTTTGAAAAATTAATTTTCTTTGTCATAAAATTGGCTCCGACCAATACTACGGCTCCGGCCGGGGTACGAATACGGCATTAACTACTTGGCACTCTCAACCCGAAAATTTTGACTTGAGATTGGGGGACAAACGATAATGCCAAAATATGTTATATACCCAATGACAATATTACACGTGACTCCGAATCCGGATCTATTAAGGGTATTTTAGTAATTTTATTCATGTGGTTCAAATGGGCCCGACTGGGTCAAGTATTATATATTCAACTCACGGATTGATCCAACTTATCGATGTCAGATATAAATATCACAGAGGTATAAATACCACGAGAACTCTCGGAATTACATTCATATTTATTCAATCACAGATTTCTTATTGAATTTTACTCTCTGGTCTAAATACTGACTTGAGCGTCGGAGCCTATCCTGGGGGACAAAGCCCCGCTCTTTTTATTTTCAGGTGATCCGGACGTGAGTACTACGCGCGGTGTCCAACTTTCACTTTGGACGATAATGCACATGAGCTAATCCTAACCCAAAATTTTTGTATCAACAATACCCACTAATAGTGCGCCATATTTATCTCAAACTCCATTAATTAGGAGCAAGCATAATGGTAGTGGTAGTGGTAGCGACTTCTAGAGTTTTATTTTCCAAATTTCCAAGTCGTGAAGGTTTTGAACAACTGTTATGAACATATTTCCACAATTTTGGGTAACAGATTAACTGAATTATGCATGCCCGTTGGGAAAGTTTTGTAGTTATAACGGATAGTAGACTTGAGAATATATAATTTTCAATTGCAAATCGGAATCCTTAACATGAATTTCTTCTTAAAAAGTGCGGAAATGTAATCGGGGCAACGGCATCGAGTGGTTCAGAACTACGCTGTCTCTCTATACCAAGTATCATTGTTCTCCATGTGATGCATTTGAGATGGAAGGGACCCTCCATATAAAAAGAAGAAATCAAAGACTTTAGGCAATCAAATTTGCCATTGTGAAAGCTGCTACTTGGATGATGTTTGATCACCTGTCTCGTATACACATCTAGATGTGTATAAGAGACAGCTCTTGCATCAATCTATATACACGAGTGAGAGAGCGAGAAAGAGGGGAATTTTGTAGTATTTGCCCAATAAAATTGGAATAGGGGGACTAGGAATATCTAATCTTAAAAGGTTTACAGTTCAATTTATCTAATGACTTGAACCAAATACCAACATTAAAATGGATCAAGTTCAATCACACTTTACTACATTTGCTGAGTGACGCGTCAAGCCATCATCTTACAAGTGCGCCAGCCACTACACCTCTTATCTCCAAATTTTGCTACGTCTTGTAGCACAAAGTCATATCAAATTGAGGGTTGTTAAGATCCGTAGATCATGGATGCTTCAACAAACCTAACATTCGTAGTAGTACTACTTTGTACTAAATGAAAATGAGTTCAATGATCCTGAAATAGACCCAACTTATAGATGAAACGGAAGTCTTACTGATGCTGCTAAAACATTCTGCAAATTATACCCAATCCCAACTCTCCCGTCCACAGTTGAACAGAGTCTTAAAGCACGGTTGAAATGGTAAACAAGGGAAGCCCTGCTTCATAGCTAAATATACCAAAAGTGCACTCTCTATATTTTGCTGGACTCCAGAATTGATTTCAGTTCTAAATTGGCAGGCACATTATTAGGAGTCGTATAAACATTATGCACGATTAAATTTCTAATAATCTTTCAAAATCAAAGCTCATTTGCAGCATAAAAAATTTTAGAATTTAGTCAAGCATTCTATACTCATAAGAGAGAAAAGAAGATCAAAGTAACCTAACTCCACAGATCATAATGCTAGCGCTTAATTCAAAACGCATAGAACATATTCGACCAAATGCCTCAACCCCGCCCCATAAATCAACCAACAAAATTCCCACGAATTAATTCAACCAAAAATTTAAAAAAATAAAATAAAGAGAAGAAGGTTTACCTTGGTGCCAGGGAATGGTTGCTTGAGTTCTTCCTCGGGAATAATAACAGGCCACTGCTCCCCCGCCTCGCGGAACATCTGCTCACCGTAACCTTCAGCCACCGCAAATCATATTGCGGATGGTCAAATGAGGTTGATTTGGCGTCGATTGCTCCTCAATCTTGTGACGAAGGTTACGGTGATTTGCGGTGGCTGATCATCTTCCGCTGCTTCACTTGCACCTGGCAAGCTGGGTTCTATTCCTTAGCCTTGGTAGCGTTGCATTGAGCCAAAAACTCCATGCACGCCGCCGTTCGCTGATCCAATGCATTGAATTCAATCCTCACCTTCGACAAGAACTTCAGCATTTTTGTTCAGATGAGGGTTTAAAATCGCCGTAGAGATTATAAGTGATGGAGGATGGAAAAAGTCCTAGTGAGAATGGCACACCCATATGGGTGTGGAAATAAAATTTTACACAAAAATAAAAAAAAATTAAAAAAGATAGTAAAAATAAGAGAGAAGATGAAAAGGTTGTAAAGGAGATAGTTGATGGTTAATGGGTAGTTAGGATTTACATATAAAGGTATGAATTGAAATTAGTTACAAAAATAAGGGTAAATTAGACAAAATAAATAATGACACTACACCAAATTCTCCCCCTCCCTTTATATATAGTATAGATAATAAGGGTATAATGGTATAACAAAAAGTAATGGATCACCAAATTTACCATCTTCCTTCATATATAGTATAGATATAGATATGAATATATGCCCTTATAACTTTTTTTCTTATTGAGAGAAAATTATTTAACAAAAAAGGAAAGGAGAAAATAGTATAACAAATAAGTATCCAATCTCCAAATGAAAAAGTTTTTGATATTTATCACACAAGAGAGGGTGGGTCAATTTAAATCACTATATGCCTAAAAAAATTAAAATAATAAATTTTTTTATTTTTTCATCATTTCAATAATTACTAGATTTACCCTACCTTACTAAGTGAAATAAATAACTAAACAAAAAAGTACTCCATTAATTACTCTCTCTCTTGTAATACTCCGTTACTGGTATTATATCCTCTTGACTACTGTACAGAAAGAAAACTAATTTGATCCTGCATTTTCTAACTTACATACTCACAAAAATTTGGCTAAGAATTTTCTGTCTCACATTTTGTGTAACTCTCTATCACTTCACTAATTAAACAGTCAAAATTACTCTAAATAAAATTATTTCACAAAATCTTGATTATTTATTTGATGGTGTGACAGAGAATCACACAATATGTGAGACAGAAAATATTGTGTCCAAAAACTCAGCACTATAGGGTCTCCTCTCACCACCAAAGCCACAAGTTCTTTTCAATTGACATGTTAGCATACGGATATTGATCATGTCTGTTCCTCTGCATTTTTTATCCTGTGCCTAGTGTTGATATAATATACTAATGTTTTTTTTTTTTTTTCTGAGCGTAATTGATCAGTGAGATCGCCTCCTGTGTTCTTCATTATTGCTGTAACTTTCATATGACGACATCAATACGGTTGAACAAACAACAAATTAATTCAATGAGGACTCTTAAATATGAATGTGGAGTGGAGTCCGGATTGCCACCTCGCTTCATAGATTTTCATTCACAAACTCAACTCAATTGATTGCAATGTTCAACTGCAATACCTAAGAGAGAGTACAAAAATTGTTATTTCAATAATTATTCAAAAATCGATACATAGCAAACAAGATTAGTACTACTTTTTTTCCGGCCTTTTTTTAAAAAAAATTATTTGCCGACCAATTAATATGCATCACTTTGCATTTTTGATATTATCGTCAACTTTCACTCCTGAACTCACCCTTCTTAAACAAAAGAATCCCAGTCAAACGCTCACTTCATGGTCCAATGGACCCACTTTTCTAAAACACTAGCTAAGCACATAAACGGAAATCGAATTCCGGGCCAAACTCCTAGCCTAAGATTCAATACTAAGAAGAAAATAATTTACCAACCTAACACTAAGAAGAGAATAATTATCAGTTTAATACTGAAAAGATATCGATCACTTATAAACAAGTAATTCGAGCACATAACTGTTGAGAGAAAAAAATCAGGATGAAAGTTCACAAAAGGGGTGAAACCCAATCTTGAACTAAAAATTTAAGTTAGTAGATTTTAAGTGCAATTTATATATTAAGTGCCTTTTATCTCTTTCTCAAACTAATGTAAGACAATTTAAACTTCTACCCATAAATCGAATAAAAATCTATACTATACAAATATTCAAAATACATACTGTTATATTGTTCAAACATCTTAAACGCAATAATGGTATGTTCCTCATAATTTTCCAATGATGCAATGTTCCTTCTCGACAAATGTGTATATCGATCCTCATAGGTTAAATTTTCACGATTTCCAAATGCAATATGCAGGAAGATTGGGATTATTAAACAACATGAAATATTTAGATAAATCTGATCTTTAGTTCACTTATAAATCTTCTTGTGATCAAAATTTAGTTGTATAAAATCTTATTTACGTTAACTGATCTCATTTATTTTATAAGATTTCATTCACACTATAAAATTTACAAGTAAAATTAAATATCAAGTTTATTTAAGTATAATAATTAACATCCAACGAGTCAATAGTAAGTCAATCAAAAAAAATGCTGATCTCTCGAGAATAAGCAATACTAATCAACCAGAAAATATTTAAGTAGACCCAATCTTTGATCGACCTTGAAATAGTCAGAATTAAATTTTAAAATTTTTTACTTACATCAACTGATGTCATAAATTCTCTAATATTTAATCCATACTATAAGATTTACAAGTGAGATCAAAAACCATACCTACTTAAATATTTCCCCTAATCAACCTGCCTATCTTCTGTTGGTTTTGCCACATGTAGAATTATGGAATATGGGAAATCATTACTCAAAGCTTCAATTTTATATTATATCTTAGTAAAAGAGGCACCAAACTTCTAGATCAACGAAGTGTTTGCTAAACACTAGGAAGATACAGAATTAATTTGGGGCCTCAACAATTCTAATTGAAAGTGTATATGCTGTATTATTTAAATCTGGAAGCAGAAAATTAAAGTTCGTACGTGGTTGTCTTCTAAGGTTGTTCACCGAACTAGATATTAATATTTTCCGTGTCAACATGAACACATCAATTACATATATACCTGTGTTTCTGTTCTGTCCAGATGAGAGATTTCCTTTGGATAAAATTTACTCTAAACTCCTTGTGTTGTCCAAGAATATCGTGAAATGCATGTAGTCCACCAACCTTTATGATATGTCTGCTCTTTTCTTGGGCGAGGAAGAGGCTCGTCTTTCTGAACTAACATACCAACTTGACATTTGCCTTCATGCATGACTTTCTACTCCACTGTATATTACAAGTACGCCCCCTGGCCCCAAAAAATAAATAAATAAATAAAATATGAAAACTCTTTGCGGAATAAATAGTCTATACTACTTATTCTTTGTCCTAAGACGATTGAAAAATTAATAATTCGTTATTTTTTAATTATTCAAATAATGTATATCATTCACTCTACTACTTTTTCTTTTGTGAGATTCACATTACCTAGATCTTTGATTTTTACTGAAGATCACATTCTACCTTTGTGATGAACGACGAGATTGGACGCTTGGCTTGCTATTAGTGGTTTACTAGCTATTTCCTGTGGTACAATCATTATAATTCTTGCTGTCCCCGCCGCCAACCAACCCAAAAAAAAAACGACAAAATGAGGATTATTGAATTTTGAAGAGTCAAAAATTAGTTTGGACCCTGGAAACGCAAGGAAAATGCCGAATAAGACAGTCACATGAAATAATTAGCTATTCTTTCTTGCTACTAACCATCAGTCATTAATATCGTAACTACAAAAACAACATTTGTCCCCCTTTTTGTCAAAAAATAAATTAAAATCTACGAATCCTAATCCTATATATATAGTACTCCCAACAGCCAACAATATATGCAAGTCTGTTTATTGAGTGTGTTTTGAGAGCAATCGATCATGAAACGGTCTTCTCATGCATTGTCTTTCTCTTTACGTTCGGATCCCTTGTTATACTACTACTACTATTTGTTTACGTTGATCTTCTACCACTCATATTGTGAAGCCCGAGTAAAGCTACCGAAAAATGAAACAATACCGGCTGTTTTGGCATTTGGAGACTCCATAATTGACCAGGGTAACAACAACAATCTCATCTCATTGGTCAAGTGCAATTTTCCTAATCCTTATGGGAAGGATTTCTACGACGGAGTTCCGACCGGAAGGTTTAGCAATGCAAAGACGCCTGTCGACTTATTAGGTAAAGAAATAGCACTGCTCAACTCTACCACACTTTTTTTTTTCCGCTTTTGTCGAAGTATAAATCCACAGGCAAAAGATTTTAAATTAATTAATAAATTTCTGAACTATTCTATTTATTATTAATTAGTTTTAAAATAGAAATGTATGTTCTTTAATATTGTATTAGAGTTAACTCTCAAGTGTTTTCTCAACCATCTACACGTGTCTTGAGTTTTGTCCAACCTCTTCAACGGACTCTATTACGTCTGACTCATGTATAATATGATTCCATATCCAACTCAAGTTATGTATAAGAGGAGGTGTTAAAGTATAAATCACACGTCGATTAGAAAAAAAAAATATTAAACTAATTTATAAATTCTTAAACCACTTCATTTATCACTAATTAATTTTAAAATAAAAATTCATATTCTTTATCAGCTTTTTGGGATCTTAAAGTGTGTGGTGGGAGCTTTCGGGGCTGTGTGGTGGGAGTTTGGACAAATGGAGAAGAGGGGACTAGAGCAAGAGTGTGGAGGGAATTCAATGAAAACTGAATGGCGTGATTCTATGGTGGTACTCAACTGTTTAATAGAGCACTAGTACTACTAGAAGTTGTGCAATTCTGGATTGTGAGACAAAGAAAATGCTATATATTTGAAATAATTAAGTTAAGAAGTTGAAATTTTATTTTTTGAATGAAAATGACGATGGAATTGGTTGAATTCAATTTTTTGGATAATTTTATAAAGAACTATGGTAAAGATAAAGAAGACATGAAATTTTTGAAAGGAAGTAATGCACAGAAAAAAATGAATAATTATTTTAGAGGATAAGAGTAAACACATTAATAAATAAATATATATTTTATTAATTAGTCCGAGGTAAAACAAACTTTTTATATTTTAATCGGAGCACAAATCCGTCCATGCTGGCGATGCCCTTTTTTGTTACTACGCTTCTCTTAAAGACCCAAATTATGCGTTCGAGCAACAAGGAGTAAGTGGAGATTTGATATCCTCAAAGGCGGCAAATAGAAAGTGCTTAGATTTTGCGCCTCCATTTCCTTGGGCCGTTGACTGACCAGGATTCCTGGCCTAAACATAGTGGGCCTGTAGGAATTTATTAGGTACATAAACGAGAACTAACAAATATCTCCCAAGACACCAGAATGAGTTTGCATCTTACGTCCTAAGGCATAAACGAGAACTAACAAATTTCTGCCAGTTGGGTTGGACCTTTGATTTAAGCTCAGAAGACGTGTGTTGGATTGCACCTTCATTTATGATCCAGTTTGGGCCATTCTGGATCTTCGGCCCTTACAAATTTTTTAGCCTGGTCACACCTAGGGCTGTAAACGAACCGAGCTGAGCAGTTCAGTCAAAAACTTGACTCGAGCTCGAAATTCTTGACGAGCCGATCTCAAACAGATGTATAATATGCTCGAGTGGTCATTGAGCTTTTCGAATGTTATATAATCGCTTTTTTTTAAATTTTTTTATTATATATAAAATTACTAAAATATCCATACTTTTTAAAAAAATTACATATTTTACTTACGAAAAAGTCGAACTACTCGAGTTCGAGCTCGAATTCGAGCTCGTTTTACTTATTTTCTAGCAAGCTCGAATTGAGCTCGAACTATGTCAAAGTTTTCGAACTCGAGCTCGAGTTCAAATTTTGAAGCTCGTTCGAGCTCGAGCTCTAGTTCGAGTATTAGAAAAAATTTCGAATTCGAGTTCGAGTAGGGCACTATTCGTACTCGATTCGCCTCATTTACACCCCTAGTCACACTCACAAGTCAATAATTTTTATTTTTTTTTATAACAATATATAACTTACTCTTATTTAGGAGAAAAGGATAAGCCGAACTGAGTGAAGAAACTAAAAAACTAACCGCCATCTTAACAATATAA
Organism: Cinchona pubescens; assembly: GCA_025175665.1. Lineage (NCBI taxonomy): Eukaryota > Viridiplantae > Streptophyta > Magnoliopsida > Gentianales > Rubiaceae > Cinchona > Cinchona pubescens. The sequence goes on from JANKKI010000012.1 coordinate 923,569, forward strand.
AGTCGAAAACTTGAATTCCTAACTTCACACACAGACAAACAAATTAATGGCGAACTCACTTAACATGAGTTGTTTCTCAAAACAAGACAATAGTTATTTATTATTTATTTTATTTTATTTTATTTTATTGAGGGAAACATAATTAAGAAAATATTTCCTCTAGTTTTTAGAATTAGTACTTTAAGTTTCACATCATAAATGAATATGTACAATGATTAAGAGCTATGTTTTCCATTTCAGCTGAAGAATTAGGCATCAAAGACATCATACCAGCTTATCTTGACCCGCACTTGCAAGCTAATGATCTCCCAACTGGTGTAAGTTTTGCTTCAGGTGGCTCTGGATATGATCCTCAGACTTCTCAATTAGTGGTTGGTACAACTTTTTTCCTTAAACTTGTAGCTAAATCTGTTTGATAGAAAGCCTAAAATTCAGTTCATTCTATTGTTATCAGTCAGTGATACCATTATCCCAACAATTAGAATACTTCAAAGAATACATTGGCAAGCTCAAAAGTCTTGTTGGAGAAGAAAAATCAGACTTCATTTTAGCAAAGAGCATGTTCTTGATTGTAACCGGCAGTGCAATACTCACGACATTGCTAACACCTACTTCACCATTGGAATTCGGAGAGCACAATATGATGTTAATGCTTACAGTAATCTTATGGTAGCCTCAGCTTCCAATTTTGTACAGGTTTTTTCCAATCTTTTCACTGTTCAGTTTTTGTTTTTTAACCATCCTTCCAGTATCCTTAACCCATAATAAGCTGCACTTCGTTGTGAGGATTCAATTTAGTTATGACGGAATACTTGTTGACCAATTACGTTGCTTATGATCGTTAATCGATAGTACTGTTTTGAAGGATTTATATAAGCTCGGGGCAAGAAAAGTTGCTGTTTTTAGTCTGCCACCAATAGGATGCGTGCCAACTCAGAGAACTCTTGCAGGAGGTTCTTTAAGAGCTTGTGCTGAGAATTACAATCAAGCAGCGCAGTTGGTGAATGGGAAGCTTTCAGCTGAGATTGATTCTCTTAGCAAAAGTTATCCTCAGGGAAAGATAGTTTACATCGATGTTTATAGACCTTTACTATGCTACTCTGATATCATTCAAAACCCACAAAATTATGGTAAAAATTCTAAATTGGTTTTCTATTTTATAATCTTTTTTTTTTCTCCATTTATTTGATCATTATTTTCACATCTCAAAACACGAAAACTTTTTTTTTAATGACAATTACCTCAGGTTTTGAAGTTGTGGATAGGGGGTGCTGCGGTACTGGACTGGTAGAAGTAGTGTTTTTATGCAACAATTATTCCAAGACATGTGATGATGATTCTAAATATCTATTCTGGGATGGTTACCATCCCACAGAAAAAGGATACAGAATTCTTGTCCAGCAAATCCTCCAAAATTCTATCAACAGTTTCTTCTAATTCCGTTCAATTCTACAATATCTTCAGAAAATCATCTGGTGACAAAATCAAGGTAGCATGGCCGTTCATGGTTGCCAATATTTTTTTTTCAATCCTCGTTCATCTGACATGAGATTAATAAAATACAGTGGGATCGTGAAATTGTATGGAGTATATTATTGCACTTAGTTCTTTTTTTTGCCATCATTTCAAGCTTTGTAGATGTGAATGATGTGATTCACAATTAATATGCTTAGATACAATAGCTTGCGGGATCAAAATATACGTGTGATATACATGCGCAAGTATACTTAATGCAATGCAAGACGTCTAGTGTAAGTATTTTTTTCCTCCCTTAAAAAAATTGTCACTGTAACATGATCTTGTATTTCATTGTGTAAAAGTTCTATATAAAAATTGTACTCTAAAACTGTTCTTAAATATTTGATCTAGATTCAGTTTCCAACCATCCGTCATCAACATAATTGAATCTTTCATTTATTTTTTTTAATTTTATTTTAATTTTTTTGTAATTAAGGGCCACAATACTAATTAACTATCCATTTCCGAATTAGTATATTAATCTTGTCATAATGTAAAATGAATATTATATATTATTGAATGATTAAAACAATAATAAAATTTCTTACACTTTCAATCATTTCAATAATAGATATACCTACATTATTATAAAATGAACCACAATTAAAATTTACTTCTAATTTACACTTTCCGTGGTATTGGATGACCTAATAGGTCCCATTTTACATTTGTGCTATTGACATTGAGCTTCAATTCTTGGGCTTCGATTCTTAACTATTTCCTTCGATTTTCGGGTCAATTCAATTTGGTCCCGAGCTGATCTGCCATTTAAACTGAGAGGAACTCTGACATATCTGTGTAAAGTAGGTTTAGCAAGAATAAGTTGGCGGGGAAAAAATTCCTTCCTTCCGCATTTGCAAATGCAACTTATAAGTTTAATTTAATTTTGATTAAATTATTAAAAAAACTCGCTGATTTCTAAATTTAGATTTAATCGTTCATCCTCATGTTAATTTGTTCTCTCTTTTTTTTTTTACTCAAGGATTTCCATTTGAGATCAATAATTGGCATGCATACATAACTTTTAGGAGCCGAAATTGGGCATTGGAGATGTGGGAACCATGCCCCAATAAATGACGCAACATGCATTTCGATCGATCCAACCACCAACTGCACGCAGCAGCCCATAGCATTTGACCCCCGCTGTAACAAAAATACTATATAACACAAGACTTGTTAGTTGGTTGCTCGCATTTAATCCACTGAAAACACACGAATTTTGGATGTAGTACTCTATTTCTTGGCTACACATTGGACGCTCGCTCTCATTAACTCGAACTCACGAAATTCTTTGCCAACTATGCAGTTCCTCTCTTTTTTGATATTGTCAAGTTTGAGTCTTTGTTTTGCAATCAGAAATAATCTGCCATATAATAACACTAGTACTTCGATTCCTGCTGTCATTGTTTTCGGAGATTCAATAGTTGACACTGGTAACAACAATAATCTTGAGACAATCTTTAAAGTCAACTATCCTCCTTATGGAAAGGACTTCATGGGAGGAAAGCCCACTGGAAGATTTTCAAATGGAAAAGTCCCTTCCGACTTGTTTGGTACACACACAAAATCCTTCCATCTTCTACTTTGGAACTGTACTACATATATGTTTCTGTCTAATTAAGCTGCAACGGTAAATATCTTTTTTTTTCAGTTGAAGAACTTGGAATCAAAGAGGTTTTGCCGGCCTATCTCGACCCCAATCTGCAACCTGAAGATCTCATAACTGGAGTGAACTTTGCTTCAGGAGGAGCAGGATTTGATCCTCTAACATCTGAGCTTGCGGTATGATTCTTGATATCTACCATATATGAGTACGTACCTCAATGAACAAAGTTTATTAATCTTAGTTTTTTTTTTAACAAAAAAACATATCTTCTACCTACCCTCTAGTGATCAAACTCATGGCTAATAAGTCACAAAAGACCGCCTAAACTGTACGTTATTGCTGTTTATTAATCTTAGTTGAGATTCTTACTGGCTTTTTTTTTTTATCAGTCTGTCCTATCACTATCAGATCAGCTAGAACTGTTCAAAGAATACTTGACCAAACTTAAAGGGATTGTTGGAGAGGACAAAACGAACAATATCTTAAGCAACGGTTTGTTTGCAGTGGTCACACATGGCAGCAATGACATTGCAAATACCTATTACGGAACACCTCTTCGAAAATCTCATTATGATGTACCCTCTTACACCGATCTCATGCTCGACTCTGCATCCTCTTTCGTTCAGGTAAATTTTGCATTGAAATTCAGAGCAAGCAATGAGGAGGTATTGGGTACGTACGTACATGTTATGTACGACACATGATACTGAACTCTCGATAATTTTGTTTTAATTTGGAAGGACTTGTACCGAATTGGGGCTCGTAAGATTGGTGTCTTTGGTCTCCCACCTATCGGATGTGTGCCATCACAAAGAACTTTGGAAGGAGGTGTACTAAGACAATGTGTAGACGATTACAATCAAATGGCACAATTGTTCAATACAAAGCTGATAGCAGAAATAAACTCTCTTAATAGCAAATATGTCAAAGCAAAGATAGTATATGGTGACATCTACAATCTTCCACTTGATCTCATCTACAACCCCCAAAAATATGGTACACTTCTCTACCTTTATTATTCATCTAGAATAAAAATAAGAAAAATACATAAATGTGCATCATTTCCAATATTCCAATAAATTTAACTAGTGCAAATCTTTATTTTTACATCTTTCTTTAAATACTAATTTTAATTTGTTATTTGAGGCAGGATTCAGTATTGGGAATAAGGGATGTTGCGGCACAGGAATAGTAGAAGTTGCATTTCTTTGCAAGTACACTTGTTCAGACGTTGCTGACTACGTTTTCTGGGATAGTTTTCATCTCACAGAAAAAGCATACAGAGTCCTAGTTCAACAATTCTTGAAGCAAAATCTCCATAGCTTTAACTGATTCATCATGCTGATTTTGACGTCCTAAGATTTTTCTTAATTCGATTGATGATATACAACTACGCCTGTCAATGGATCGGGTCTAGACCCGGACCCGACCCGATCGGGACCCGTTTATCCGGGTCTGGATCTATAAAAAATTTTTATTATTCGGATCCGATCTGGACCCGTTTAGCTATTATAATAAACGGGTACGGATCTGGATCTAGGTGTTCAGATACGATTAATACCCGAATTCGATTAAAATATTTAATATATAATAAAATTATTGTATATTAGTGTTATTTTATATGTATATATACATATATGTTGTGTAAATTGCCCATGTTATTTATATTTAATATAAATACATGCATAAATATTAATTATGAATTCAATACTTTTGTATAATTAAAAAAAAAATCGATAAATTGTAATAGTTTTACATATCATTTTAAAAAAAATTATTAAGACCCGGATCCGGATAAGGATCTACTTTTGCAGACCCGTTCGGATCCAGAACTGGTAATATTAATCGGATCCGAGTCTGAATATACTAAATCTGACCCGGATCCGACCCGTTTACAACCCTATATACAACGATTGACCAACAAATATGTAGTAATTCTTTTGTAATTCCATACATTTGTTTTAGCCTTTTTTTTTATTTTATTTAGGATGTGAGACATGATGAGTCAGGACCGCTTCTGTATAATTTTCACATATTATTATCAGTGATTAACGCAAAATCATTGAATAACTGACATTCTCAATCCAAAATTCATGGTCCCAAAGCAAAATACAGGCGCACTTTATTTTGAATCGAATGTATTAAAAATATACGTGTTCGTAATTATATATAATAAATTGATAGAGTTACATCAAATAAGTTATTGTATGATATCAAAGTATATCATTAAATCTAGGTTAACTTCGTTTTTGCTCTCGTAACAGGAATCGTGTGAAAACATTAATATACTAATTTATAATCTTGTGGAATAAATTCAGCATGTTATGTTACATGGATTACGTTGAGATTGCGTGATAAATATTATTGATGTGTAAAAATTATTCGCACCAAAGTTTAAATTTATTTCATAATTAAAAATATTCCAAACAAAAGGTAAGTTCCCATGTTGAACTCACGAAGTGATAACATGAGACAAATAACCAAAGCAATAGGGTTTTGTTTCTTGGGGTAAGTTTCGATACTTTATTATGAAATTTTCGACCAAAGGAAATTAGATTCATGTATAAGTTTAAAAATGTCCAAAAAAATAAAAAAGTTCGGTATAAATAATTAATAGGTCTAAAACAAATTAGATGGCCCATGGATCCTTAGCTATCTAATCAATGCCTTGAGGTTATGTTGGAATGACTAAAATACGCTCTTGAATGGTAGATTACTTCACATATCAATGGGTGATGATACATTTATGTATCATCCACTATATTCATTTAAAAAAAAAAAATTCCTCACAAAGCACAAGTTCATTTTAGGATCCAGCGGGCAACGTTGACCCAAATTTAAATATCCATAAAAACAGGCCTGTTATGAGGGCAGATTAATTTAGTTTGGGCTGAATTAGGCCCAGTAATTTGGTCTCCGTCCCAAGTAACTCAGACATTTAAGATCCATATCTAAGCTATAAGCCCACTATATTATACTATAAATGGACCCGAGGCCCAATTTACACTCTCCGGTCACCACCACTCTAATCATAATCCCAAAGCTCCCATCCCACATCAGTCTTCAGACCGGAGTATTAGCTTTCTGAAAATCAGAAATTATTTCCAAAAAGAAAAAAATTAGAGGACTTTGCTAAGGAAATTTAGGAAAGTGGGATGGAGGCAGTAGATTGGTTGGATAAATTGAAGGACTTTGCTAAATACACTCAGGAATTTGCTCATGGCGTCCTTCAATGGCCACAAAACATCAACCGCCGGAATCCGGTTTTTCTCCAACTGATTCTTGCATTAGCCCAGATTTTTTCTTGTTGAGATAACAACGTTAACAAATGAACGTCTTTGTTGTATTTTAAGATTTTGTATTATTCATTGCTTTCTTGACTTTTTCCTTTTTATGCTGTTGTTGTTGTTGTTGTTTTATGCTCTCTGATGTTATATCTTAATAAGCATTTCATTTAATCATTTGGGTTGTTGTTTAAAGTTTAAATCTTTGGCATTACGAAAAAAAAAAAAAAAAATTCATATTGGAACTTAAAAGCCTTCAAGAACAAACTTTTCCTGATATTTTTCCCAATGTACTCCATAAGTTCATTGTCTACCGTGAATAGTTATCTTTAGGAATATCTGGAGTGAGACTAATATGTCTTTTCCAAGGCAAATTCACAATCTACCTTTTTCAGGTGTCTGCTTGTGCTTGGAAATGCTGCATAATATATTCTGTAGCATTTCGATTCTAGCTGTCAAATTTATCTCTACATTTTACTACATGAAGTTCTTTAGTTTTTTATTATTGGGAGCACTTGCGAAAACATTCTTATAATATGTTAGCGTTGAGAGAACTTTATTCTTCATTTGACATGCTTTCTGCTTGCATGGGCAGCTAGAAGCGGTATGATGGGGCTTTACAACTCTTGCAATCTTATGATTTGCAGATTGAAATCTTGAAGCGGTTGCAGCGAGAAGCATTTTCTGATATTATGAAACTAAGGGATAGGCAAGATAGGGTGGAGCGAGTGCTATCATTTCATAAATCTTCGAAAGGAAGCCCCTTCCAAGAAGCCAGTACCCATGTAAGAGGAGATCAGATTGATGTGGCTGGGGCAATGTTTCTGATTGACAGTGTAGATTATCAGCGCTATGATACAATTCAATCACCAGCTCTTCGCACTGGTGTGGATTTAAGGTTTTTATTTGAAACTTCCATTCGGCACAAAGATTCACTTGTTGCAGAATTTGTAGCCAGTGGAAAAGACCAAGACAACATTTTGGAAAGGCCACTTTCATTGGAGAAGGTTAAATATGTAGCAAATATTAGTGATCAATTTTCGGCAGTTGCTATCCCTGTGGGTGCTCGATGCAGAGATGTTGGAGTTGCCTTGAGTTCTTTTTTCCAGGTAAAGTTCATCCACGGCTAAGGTGGTTTCGGCTTCATATCAATTTCTTTTTTGTCGTTGTTATTGTTGTTGTTGTTGTGTTTGTGTTCGCATGCATAAAAACTTGTTGCAAGAATATCCATAAGGTAAGTCAGAAATAACGGTTTCCTTAATGTAGTTCTTAGGTGCATGTGGACATAAACGGTTAAATAGTCCAAGCAACACATGCTAGTATTTAAACTTTCCGTGCTCTGAAGCTGTGTTTTAGTGTTGAGAGAAATCACCATAAGCTAATAATCATGCCCTGTTCTTCCTTTGTAGGACAAGGGCTTTTCGGCAAATTTAGCATTTGGACCACCCTTCCTGAATAAACAAAATGGTAGTGCTCTTGGTGTAACGGTTAGAAAGTCAAATGTGGTTGCCTCGTTGGCTCAGTTTGTTTCTAAACTAGGATTTCAAACCAACTCTGCTGGAATCATGCACTGCTTCAGCACTTTTGGGCAAGTTGTCTTTGAACTATCTCAAAGTACAAAACTCTCACTGTTGGGTGTGCACAAAATGTCAAAGTTGTCAAAACAAGGAGCGGGTCTTGGAGCTATGACCATCCCTATTGGCATGTTAAGGCAGCAGAAACTTTCTGAGACATCTGTGAGCGAAGATGGTCAACAGATTGAAACAAACGAGAAAGGTTGGATGGATCTCTAGCACAGATGCTTGAGTCAGAGCATTGATATTGATACAAGTACAAGAATAGGTGGTTGGATTGAAATGAAGCGATCAAATACCAGACTTCTAGAGTGAACTATTAGCATGTCTGACATCCCTGAAGATGATACTGGCTGGGGCTTAAGCATGGGTGGTGTGGTCCAGGGTCCAAGAAGTTGGGATCATTTTCAGGCTGAAGCCTTCCTAAATTTTTGTTTTGGTAAGCGATTCAGATTGCAGACAGCTATTCTGTACTTGGCTAATGGAAGTTTCCATATGCCTGCCATCTTGTTATGGTCAAGTTGGTCCCTCTGATTATTCTTCATGACTTTCCATTAGCCCTTTCTTAAAAATATGGTTCACATTAGTGCAGGTAAGTAATCTGTGGCATTTGTTAGATTGAAATTTTTTCTGATTTAATTCTTTTCTGGATTTTTGCTCTGACAAGTAGTTTCTGATAAGATCTTTCTGACTTAAATTTAAAACTGGGGTTGGTTTCTGGTAACTACTATTACATTCAATCCTGGTTCATCTTCTGTGATGATTTTGAATTAGCTTTGTGTTTGCATTGAACATATGGATAAATGGGATCCTTGAAAGTTCTGTTGACAAAAGTAACATAGCTGTGCTCGTTGTTCTGTTATTAGAGTACAAGCTATAAAGTTACAGAATAGATTTATATAATCTAAGAATGATCGTAAGCAATCCTCTTAGTCTTGATTTACAGCGAAAGGGCTGCGAACTTTATACTTTCCATTGATCCATGTGATTGAGCCAAACACATTTTCATTCAGTGATGATGTTGTGAGCCCGAAAGTCACTTCATAACTTAGCTTCGTGGTGTTTTTGTTGAATTGCAACTTATTCGGAGTCACTTGAACTTCCAATCCTGTGGGTGTATCTATAATTGCTGTATAGAGTGATTCATCTTCACCAACATTTGTTACGGTTCTCGTTACTTTCTTGTTATCATTCTCTTTTAAGTTAGATATGGCTATTGATGGGTAATTCATGTTGGAGATTAGATCTGCATTCGTGAGTTACTGGGGCAAGAAAATTTATCAGGAAGGTCTGGTGAGATGGCTTTTATCGTGGATATGTTGTATCCATTGTTGCAGAGGAACTGCAAATACTCAACTATTTCGGTCTCGTAAACTAGCCCTGGTTGGAGTGGACCTGTCGTGCTTACTTCCCCAGCACCAAAGTCATATGGAGTGGCTTGCTGCCCAGAATTTGTTGTTATCGGGGCCTTCAAATTGTTTGTTTGGATTGCTGTAGATGAACATAGAAGTTAATCAGTTTTGTATGATGTTTGAACTACTATGTTAGGTTATTGCTTCAGTATTAACCTGTGGTCATGATAGCTGATCTGATTGCAGATGCACTCCACGTGGGATACTGGGATTTGATTGTTGCTGCAATTCCAGATACATGGGGACAGGCCATTGAAGTACCTGAGAGTATGTTGAAGCTGGGTGTTGATTCCCCATCTTTTTTCTCATTTGAAGGCCATGCGGCAAGGATGTTAACTCCTGGTAATATGCTGCAATGTCAGGCTGCGAAAGATTTGGGATTGATGGCTGTTAACTCCATTTCTGAGGTCGAGTCAATACTTTTAATACTGAAGAGAAGGGGCAAATTTTTACCTTGAGAAGGTTTTTCGTGTTAAATGCAGGGCCTCTACCCGAGAAATAGGCTATGGATGGCGCCGGCTTGTATTTAGTCACAGTTACAGTTGGTAAAATAGTTGCAACAGGATTCCTGAGGAGTTCAGCTGTGGAATTAATGGTGGTATGAATTTAAGTAACGAATATAGCGAGGTATTTCAGTACTGGTGATTACCTGGTTGAGTTGATGTACGAGAGAATCTCTGAGCCATCCTTTGATGTGACTGTTGCCATTGGAGAAGAACCATAGATGGATGCTACAGCTGTGGCATCATCATCAATCAATACTACTCCAACTCCCCCCTGGCTTAATACTTCCTGAAGCTTCTCTCTTGGTGAATATTCCTCATCAAAGTTTTCACAGACGAGAATCTTCGCTGTAGCATCCTTTGACTTTGTTTTTGTCTAATGCACCTGGAATACAAGTTCTAAAACAACTCCATGTCAGTTAATCTTTTTGGATTATTCATCTTGGTGGGCTGAATGATAAGGAATACCGGTGTACCTCCCTGAATCATCTGAGGCTTCGGAATCCTTGGCTAAAAGGCCAGAGATCATGGGGTAGACTGGAGATTTCTGGATATTAGCAAAATTGATACCTCCGCCCTGAGATTCAGACAAGGATAAACACTTCAAAAGTCTTAGAAAAATTTGGCAAATCACTGCCCCAAGTACCACTTTCAGAATTGGAATTCATCAGTTACCTTAATCACTTTGTTTTCACCCAAGACAACATCCGATTCAAAATGGCGGTCAATGGTGGTGGCAGCAACAGTAAGAATCCAAGGAGCAACATTTACAACTGACTGAGGATCAGGGCCATCATTCCCCGCAGAGCATGCCACAAGAATGCCTTTTTCAACTGCATGAAAAGCTCCAATAGCAATCGGGATCTGCTGAGAATTCCGGCTCCAAGCCAGCTGATGAACCAAGTGAGAGTGATAAAATATCAACCCCATCGGCTATTGCATCATCAAACGCTTTTAGAATAGCCGACCCTCGACATCCACTGGGAGTACAAACACGATACATAGCAATTCTAGAACCTGGGAAGCCACCCTTGGCGATGCCTTCAGCCAGACCACGATAGGATGCTCCCTCAACGGGGCTCCCTGCTGCAGTTGCTGCAACATGAGTACCGTGACCGTTTTCGTCCCTCGGGGAACCAGATGAACTTGAAGATTGAGAATCATTATAATACCTTGCTCCAATCAATTTCCTGATGTAAATTGCAGCACATTAAATAACCAACATTGTGTGCTTTAGGATACAAAAACATATAATTTTTCTCCAGTGGAATACCTATTACAGTTGGAAGAAGTAAAGCTGATGCCTTGCATGCATGTTCCTTTCCATCTTGGTGGAATTTGACCCATATCCTTATCGTTGACAAAACTCTTTGATTCTGGCCAAATCCCTGAATTTACATTTCAAATCAGAGTGTGCAGGACGGAGCAGAACGAATTTTCTCATTTAACAAGTCTACATGTATTAACATCATAACCTGTATCCAAGATGCCAATGATAGTATCTTCTCCATGTGAAGGAGAATCTGAACTCGAATTCGGACCCAAATTGATCTCTACATCAGTTTGATACTTCAAGAAGTCCCACGAACGTGTAGTGTGAAGATGCAAGACTGGATCAGGGAAAACTGATACAACTCCGGGCCTTAAAGCAATTGATCGTGCCTCTTCAGCTGATAAATGAGCTGCAAATCCAGAAAAACCATTGTTGTAGGTGTATAGCACACTGTTTTTTCCCCTGCTACAGTTACAAAACATTTAACCATATAGTATAAAATTCTTCGAGAATAAGAACAACAGGCCGAAAAGGGAATGTAAGAAACGCGTCGAAAAGAAAGATGGACCAAGTTCACCAAATGTGGCATTGGTGACAATTTTCATGCAATTTCTATTTCAACCTTTTCAGCATGGAGCTCAGAAGCTGATCTTGGTCATTTCTCCTGGCACCAGTTGATGAAGCCGCAGCTCCCATGTACACAATATAAACACCATTATTTTGAGCTTGAACTGCCTCAGTAGTCCTGGTGTGGAACGAGACAAGGAAGAAATTGAAAAAGAGAAAAGAAAAGCAAAAGAAGTTCATTCTTGAGACTGACTTCAGTATGTACTATATTATTCTTTTTGGAGTACGTATAAAAGCCTTATGAGAACTTCCTTATAAAGCGCCAAGGATGGCAAAACTCGACAGGAAATTAAGGGGTGAAGGTCAAAGTTGGTGCATGCATGCGTGTGCGCCCACTCCACTACTAATCTTCATCAATCAGCTGCTACTATAATCTATAATAATATCCACTAATAGTGCGCCATATTTATCTTAAACTCCATTAATTAGGAGCAAGCATAATGGTAGTGGTAGTGGTAGCGACTTCTAGAGAGTTTTATTTTCCAAATTTCCAAGTCGTGAAGGTTTTGAACAACTGTTATGAACATATTTCCACAATTTTGGGTAACAGATTAACTGAATTATGCATGCCCGTTGGGAAAGTTTTGTAGTTATAAGGGATAGTCGACTTGAGAATATATAGTTTTCTTGCAAATCGGAATCCTTAACATGAATTTCACGTTAAAAAAGTGCGGAAATGTAATCAGGGCAACGGCATCGAGTGGTTCAGGAACTACAGTTTTTGGTCTATACCAAGTATCATTGTTCTCCATGTGATGCATTTGAGATGGAAGGGACCCTCCATATAAAAAGAGGAAATCAAAGACTTTAGGCAATCAAATTTGCCATTGTGAAAGCTGCCACTTGGATGATGTTTTATGAAGTGGGTTTGCTGGTAATATGTTTTCACAAGGATCCAACGCTTGCATCAATCTATATACACGAGTGAGAGAGCGAGAAAGAGGGGAATTTTGTAGTATTTGCCCAATAACCCAATTGGAATAGGGGGACTAGGAATATCTATCTTAAAAGGTTTACAGTTCAATTTATCTAATGACTTGGACCAAATACCAACATTAAAATGGATCAAGTTCAATCACACTTTACTACATTTGCTGAGTGACGCGTCAAGCCATCATCTTACAAGTGCGCCAGCCACTACACCTCTTAGCTCCAAATTTTGCTACGTCTTGTAGCACAAAGTCATATCAGATTGAGGGTTGTTAAGATCCGTAGATCATGGATGCTTCAACAAACCTAACATTTGTAGTAGTACTACTTTGTACTAAATGAAAATGAGTTCAATGATCCTGAAATAGACCCAACTTATAGATGAAACGGAAGTCTTACTGATGCTGCTAAAACATTCTGCAAATTATACTCAATCCCAACTCTCCCGTCCACAGTTTACTTCTCTTCTCCCGAAGGCCTTGCCCATCACCATGACCGAGGGATATCAACGAGTACCTTATTCTAACAAATAACTCTTTAATCCGCTTATCATACTCTAGGCCTTAATCCTTAAATTAAAAATTGGCATAGAATGGGAGAGCACAAACAAATTATTCAAAACCAGAGTGCAGTTCTAATAGCACATGTAGATGTTTCAAAAGGATCGATGACAACAAAACTTTCCAAGTCCGGTCTTCACAGTTGCTCTGCATAACTTCCATGAAATTTACAAGAAATATTGCCCTAACAAAGGCAAAGGGGAAGGAAGAAGAGAAAGGGGCAAGGTGATGTAATATAAGTAGAAGCATCCACCAAAACTACATCTCATGCTAATAATGCAAAAACAAAAACTCTTTCTCAGAGGCATTCAAGGATCAAGGGCATATCACACAACAGCAGATGAGAAAAGGAATTAGCTTTCAGAACTTAAACCACAAAACATTACAGAAACTCAGAAAGTGAAACTGCACTTCACAGCCCGTATCCATGAACCAAAACAGAGTGATCTTTTACGTTTAAAAGCATTAATAACAAGATCTCTACTTTTTCTAAACATTCATACTTCGTACAATTCTCAAGTAACTTATATTAATAAGTCCTGCTGTAATAAAGAGATTGCACCCTGCCAGAAGGAAACTGCAAATGCTGTAATATAGCTAGTAGCAACATTCTCAATCTGCCACAAAAAAGATTCATTGACACAGCTAGCAATACAAGTCTATTAGATTGCAAATACACCATCAGCCACAAGCTCTGGCGGGCTTGACTTATAACCATTATCTTCCGCATACCACTAAACCCAAAGAGGAAAGCCTGTCTCTTGCAAGCCTGTTTAAATCAAATGCTTAGTGCAAGAAAGGGCAAAATGTCAAGTAAATATGGATTCAAGGGAAGTCATAAAATGCATGCATTTATCCCCATAACATTGTATAAATGTTGGTGAAAGAAACATTGCAAACATTGCTACTAAACTTATTCTTGCACTGCTTTCCTAGCAGCATCATCTTCAGCTTTCATCTTTCTCTCCCACCTCCTCTTCCTAAAATCAGCTTTATGGAACATGGCAGGCATCTTCTGCATCAATGCGGCAGTGTTCTCCCGCTTTTCGGCTGCAATTCTGTCACACTTATGCCCCTTGCGCTTGGTTCTCATTTCCTTCCTTTCGGGATCAAAATTCCAATCTTCCCCAGCAAGCAGAACCTCTTTTCGAAGGCGAGCTCGACGACGGGCACTAAGGCCAAGAGGCTTCCACGCCCCAAGCTCCCAATAGCCCCAAACTCCCTTAGAGAGCTCATCCTGATATTTCACCAACTTCTCTCTCCATGGGTACTGGTATTCACCAACTGATTTGACCACAGATTTCACTGCTGCTTTCCGTGCCATGGACCCTGACACGGAACAATTATCAAACACTTAATAGGCATATACGAATCAATAAAACTACCAATAAAATTGCAGAAACGATGATAACACAGAAAGCCCTCGTCACTAATTAGCTAGCAAATGAAATTGCAGAGTGCAAACGGTTCGAGTGAAACAACCAAAAAGGGAAAATCGTATAGGAAAGATTCTTGTAGCTGCCTTGCAGAAATTTTATCAGTATGATGGCGGAGGAATTACCTGGGAGAAAAAGGGCTTCGACGGCGACAGTGCTCGTGGTCTGGATTGAGAAGTGGGAGAATGCGAGGAGTAATGGTGGCGTTGGAGGAAGATGGTGGTGGCGCTGACGAGGAGCGCAAGTGATTTTGTGATGCAGAAGAAGAACAGTAAAGGCCCAATAGGGAAACCGATCAAACCATTTGCAAAACCCAGAAACCTACTAAACAAAATTGGAAAATACTGCACACGGTTTTTGGGCCACATATAAATTTTAGATTAAAATTAAATTTTATAAAATCTCTCTTACATTAATGATATCATAAATTTCATAACATTTAATATACATTACAGGGTTTACAAGTGAGGTTAAAAACCAAGTCTACCTAAATATTTCTCAACAAAATTAGGTTGATTGGTATTCAGTATTGAATAAAAATCCAAGGAGAAAACAATGAAAATAATTAGTGGTTTGTGTAGTTTTAATTTATTATTTTAGGTTTTAGTTTTTATTAATTTTATATTTACTTTTTTTGGTCAACTTTTAAATTTCAGTTAATCAAATCTGGAAAAAAAATCAATTTACCCATCTAATCAAATAAAAAAATTTAGTTTGAATTTGATTTTGTTATTCTTGTATTAAAAAATAAAATAAAATATCTTAATCAAGCAATTGATAACCGACCAATGAATGGCCGTAAGAGAAGAATAGTAAAGGCCAAGACGGCTGCATCAAACTCTTTTTAAGCCACTAGCTAAGTGACTATTAAGAAAATAATTATCATTACTTGAATAAATATTTTTTATGGGGGAAAAAAATACTAAATTAATACTGAATATTAAATATGTTTCTCTGCAATTAAATAACGTAAATTATCAATACTAGCACTTTAGTTTATCTTGTACTATGTGATACATTATTTAAATTTTAAATTAATATATTTTCTAATTATTTTTAGGTAAAGAGACTTCAATGTCTTGTAATTTACATTTGTTCGCTCAACTACTTTTGTTCACCTATTGGTATTAAAGTCCTTTTATTTTTAATTGATTTGAATGTGATACAGAGTAATAGTATAAGATACATAAATGATACAATTGATAGTTTAAAGTGCAACCACGAAATATATCATAGTTTAAGGATGTAAATTGCATTTAAACTTTTTTATAATTTACAAAACAGCACAAAAAAAATGAGTATATCTATACAAAGTGATAAATAAAAGTTATTGATGTCTCATTAGGTTTAAAAAAGAAAGAAATCGACCAAAGATCAAAAATTAAGAAGATTGGGCAATCAATAAAATTTTGGAAGGTGATATTGAGATGTAATTCTGTAAAATATTTTTTCTCGAAAGAATATAAAAAGAATCCCACAATTGTGAAAACTGAAGGTGATAGTTTAAACTACATATAATGCACTCTCAAAATTTGTAAAAGGGACATAAGAAAGAATCTCAAGAGTAAGGGTGAATTTGAAAAGTGGATGCACTTTGGGACGATTGAATATTCTGAATTTAAAGAGGCATAAAGCATATTGAATGCAAAAAAGTAAATTCTGTAGAATTCCGTTGCCGGGAATCGAACCCGGGTCTCCTGGGTGAAAGCCAGATATCCTAACCGCTGGACGACAACGGATGTTGGTAATCTGTTTCTTAATTTAATATTTATTCTTAAAAAACTAAATTAAGTCCAGAATTGCTTTCAAATTAGCATTTTACAAATTTATATATTGACGCACTAAAACTTTTTTTTTTTTTTTTGAAGGAACGCTTACTTGAACATAATCTCTCCTCTTTATCCTATGACAATATATTATGGTAACATACAAAAATGAGTTGTGAGTTCATTGAATGAGTTGACTTAGCATTAAGGTTTGTAAAATTGGAATTCTATTTAGAATCATTTTGAATGTTATTAGATTGTAAGATCTTATTGAAAATATAAAAATATAATTTTTATTTATTTTTAAAGTTAATATTCAATTCAAAAACTTATACAAATAAATACAAAATTTTAATATTTGTCGCAAAATAAATTTTTTTAACTTAAATTTGTAATATTTGGACGTTATATACTCAAAATATAAAAAGTTCTGCATCAACATAAATTTAATATTGTTTTTCAATTAAAAAACTTTAAAAAAAATAATACGAATAGTCTAAACGCATTAAATATAACATTTAAATGAAAAATTATCAAAACCCAAGCTTAACTTAGTAAATATAAATTACAAAATTTTACTAATTCAACTAATATTTATGTATATTAGCAATGCTACCTTTACGATTCGAATCAAAATTGTAAATTTAGATAATAGAATTATAAGATCGCAAGGTTAGAATCGAAATCTTAACAACTACTTAACATTTCCTTAATCTATATGATGATACTACAACCCAAAAACAAATTATTGATGATGTCTAAGCCTTAAAAAATTTTTGGGCTTAATTCCAAGGTTCAATTTTTAATTTCCCAATTTCCAACCATCTGCAGAAATTCAGCATAGTGGGAGTAAAAAACAGAAATAGCACTATAGGAGACTAAAAAAAATCATTCTCTGCGAGCTTGTGCTTATTCTTTTTCAGTGGTAGCAATGTCATAATAATTATAGCACTCAGCGTGAGTTAACGAGTAGAATTTTGTAAGGGGTATATTTTAAGAGATTTTTACGATTATGTTGTTGAGAGAATTATTTTGTTAATTTTATAAATTTTATAATATTTGTTTAAAATAAATTATGTTGTACAAGTTTTTCTACGGTTTTGTTAAAAGAATCATTTCGTTCATTTTATGGATTTATACAATAAATTTTTTAAAATATATTTTATTATACAATACAAAATTTTAAAGTAAAAAAAAAATTATATCATCAACGTATAAATTGTAGAATTTTTTATTATTTTATTACTAATATATAGTACAATGATTTGAAGGCAAGAGTAGAAAACAAGGGATTTGGCAAGGAGATCTTGATAGATCCATTATCTTAATACTTAGTTTATTGAACTCCACTATCAATCCCAATTAATCCTCATCATAATTATTTGTTTCTTTAACAAACAACGTTAACAGGCGCTGTTAAGAGTGTCCTTGTTTCTCATGTTTGTCGGCCTCCTCACAATTTTAATAAAGTTGGATAATGACTTGATGGGAACTTTCATTACATGTTTCTTTTATTTAGAAAAAGACAGTTGTACTATGTTATCATATGAAAATAGTCATCAATAGCCATTTGGGTGGAGGGATTTATGAGGAATTGGACCTGCTGGTTTTAGGCTTAATTTTAGCAGCTTCATTATGATAAATAAGGCAATTAATAATTGTAAGGTTAGCATGGAGGGATCATTCATCTAAAATTTCTATTCTAAAGAAAATTTCTTCAACTCTCAGCAATTAAATTATCAAATTTTCAAATGCAAGTGCATGATGGACATTCATTTCTTTTTGAAACAAGTTATCACATAAACAAAAATGTGGCTCGTGCCCGTCCAAAACGAATAGATTACAAATAAGAAAAAGTAAACTAATTTGTCATGAAACAACGAAGCAATATGATTTCCAGGTTAGAAATGAATTAGTTTGGCTAACGTAAAGAAGAAACGAACGAGGGAAATCGTTGATAAATTAAAGAAGTACACAAAAAATATCTGGTAACAAAAATAGCGAAACCCATCTTTGCAAGACATGATTGTATCGTGTTGGAGTGAAGGGGTCAATACACATGCCCTAATATTTCAATTGTCAAGATTGTAATAGAGTTCAATAGATACTACTCCTGTACTAAATTTTGATTTTTGACCATTAATCGTCACAACAACCAATACACATCCCAGGATTGTTTTACACCACTCTTCCACAGAAAGAGCAATAAGCTGATCGGCTGTAGCTTTATTATCATTTATGTGGGAGAAGGCGGGAATGATGCAAAATTGTTAACCAAACCGATTTCATAATAAATATCACGGAGTTCTCAATTTAAAAAGTCATTTATATTTACAAATAAATCTCTGAATTACTACTAATATGAAAATGATAAATAGAATTATAACACTTATGAACCCGATTTACTTAAATTCCATAAAAAAAATGATACCATATCATTGGGAGAATAAAATAAAAATACCTAGTATAAAATACCTCAAGTTGCACAAGAGACGAGCAAGAAAAGATGTGACCATTTTACAAAGGATGCCCACCATTCTCTGTCCTTTAGTTCACTCTTTTTCTGAAGAACATGACAAGTTGGATTGAGAGGTCTAACCCGTTGCAACAATCCTTTTATCCCTTTACATTACACGCTAAGGAAGGGAGTTAGTCAATTGTAAAGAGAGAAATGTTACTTATCACACATTTAAGAAAAAAGTAAAAATTAAAAAAAAAAAAAGACAAAAAAAAAAAAATACAACTAAAGAGTAAGTAATGTTGCATTGTTCTCCTTAAAATGGTGCTGTTAAGGTTCTGTAAAGAATATGCTTTTTCGGAAGCTGAGCTGTAGCGTCCAGACAGAGCTGTTACACAAATGGTTCTATAATATAAAGCCAATCAGCCAATGATAACCTTGTACAACTATTTAGTAAAAACCTAGATTAGGAAACTAAAGAAATTTCCTCTGCTTTTCCAAATATGCTTTGCTTACTTTTTCTTGTTGCCTTCTAAGCTTAGCATTTTCCTCCATTAAACGTGCTACCTTCATCTCCAGCTCATTTGTATAAGCCTGTTTACGTAGCATAAGCAAGAAGCTATATAATACTTGCTAAAATCAAACAAGATGATAAGCAAGAAAATTAATGCTGCATAAGATGTGATAGATAATTCCAATTAACAAGCTAGGCCGTGATGGTCAAACTAGATTTGGATATACATATACTGAGTACTGACAGTGACACTGACCTGTTTTCGAGCCCTGGACCGGGCAGCTGACTCCCTATTCTTGATCATGCGCTTGTTCCGGTGACAACTGTCTTCATTTTCAGTAAACCTTTTCTTAGGCAAAACAGAAAACTCGATAGTGGAAGAATCCACCATGCGAACTGAACGTGATTATCTTGATGAATATCTGGGAGAGAAAAAGAAGAGGGCGGTATTGGCTTTGTTGGCTGTCCTTGAGATTCAAAGAAGCTGCTTTCGGTGCCTCCAAAAGAAGAATGCGGGAGGCAGTCACGATGATGATTAGTCGAGTGAGATGGAACCCGCGACGATTTAGGAGGGCGAGATAAGAATTCTTGAAAAACTATACCCTGAAGCCCACCAGTAGTACTTGAAGGGTTGGCGGTGGTTTTGGAAGTACTGTGGTGGAGAGTAGAGAGACAGATGTCTTTCCAGACTTCTTCCATGGAGTATTTGGGGGATGCAGGTGCTGCTGGAGCTATATCTATGGGAGATGATATTGCTGTAAATGGTGAAGGAGATGATAGGGCTGCAGATGATGATTTTGAGATTGATACGCTGCTGCTGCTACTGTTACCTGCCTTCTTCTTAATGGTATTGTTTTCCATCTGATGAGGACTGCATTCTATGTCTCGGCCCATTTTGTAGTAAAACCGATGTAGGCACCTGTTCTTCTGACTCCCGAGTATTGATGTCGCATGGAGGAGTTGTAGTGGATGGCAAAGTAAATATGGAGAAATACAAACGTTTAGACTAATTAATATGGGAATAGTTTACCCTGTAATGGAAAATTATAGTAG
Source organism: Cinchona pubescens (assembly GCA_025175665.1). Classification (NCBI taxonomy): domain Eukaryota; kingdom Viridiplantae; phylum Streptophyta; class Magnoliopsida; order Gentianales; family Rubiaceae; genus Cinchona; species Cinchona pubescens. The sequence continues at coordinate 944,083 of JANKKI010000012.1, forward strand.
TAAAGTTTACACTAGTTTCCTGTGCAATAAATGTGTCAATTTATAATAACCTCGAATTTATTTATATTTCATGCAGACTATTTATACATATATCATGGGCTTGATTCAGCTGTCTATAAGTGCAGTGTTAGTGTAGATCTTGTATGTGAATTAAATATTATTTAATTTATGATCAGTTAATGCAAGTGAAATTTTGTAAAATTTACAAATAAAATCTAAAATCAAATCTATATTAATATTTTTCAACTACAAAAGTTTCTGTATCAAACTATGATTAAATACTCTCCCTTATCTGCAAGACAGCCAGTATTAGTTTTTTAATAAAAGTTGAGCCCTCATCAGTAAGGATTTCATTTCTTATTGTGGTACAGATTTACAAGATTCGGTACCGGATTCTAGCATTTTCTCCTTTAATAACTGAATTAAAAAAATTCTAAATACAGTAATACCCGGTGTGGCAATTAGCCTTTTCATTGTGCGGGTACTAATTTCTCTCTTTAGATCCAATTTTAGTACTCAGGGCTGACCTCTTTCTCATTTCTCTTCGGATATTCTTATATGGACTAAATCTATAATATATTATTATGAATCAATATTCTTGGTGTCACATTACAAACTATCTTTTCCAGGCGTACAATACGAGGGTTTGAGGGGAGCAATGTAATGTTTTATTCTTCAAACCTAAACTGAAAGAGTTGAAGCCTCGTGTAATGAATATTGAAAATAAACGGCAGAAAATAAGAACGCACCGTTGTAAAAGAGGAGGGTCCTCAAAAACCGTGCATGCAGTAACAACAAATAACAACATGCAAAATGAATAGAACAAATATTGAAATGTAAAAATAAAATGAGGCTGACGAAGAAATTAGACTGCGTTAATTATCTAGATATCTGCAATATTTGGACAAAAATAAACAAGCCTCGCTATTTTCTGTGCCAGCAATCAGTGACTATCTTATGTTGTGTATCCCCCCCCTCTGATCATAAAACCAAAGGTTTACCAACAAGAATTAACATCTAAAATTCTCGCGCGAATGCAAACAAATGCATACCACGGCATCATCAGCAGTAGAAAACCACCCACATACACATTGAAAAAGTATCCGAACCTGATAATTTCATCCCTAAGCAACTATCCTCTCTCCACATCCTTGAATTTCAGATGAGCTACATATAGTATTCGTTCTCCACAATTTGCCAAAACTGCAAAACTGGGGCTCAATCAAGGAAAATCTAAGTAAACTTCCCATACTTCAGTATACATAATTCCCACAGATTCAAGAACCATCTGCACCGTGCAACAACCTTGACTGAAGACACAAAACTTCTTTCACAGCTTAACAGGCTATATTTAGCTCGATGTGTGTATGGAACTTCTCAGCAGTAACCTCTCCATTAGACATTTTTGACGAGCCAGTCGATTCGTCAGGTAAAGATCTATCTGGAGACTCATCCATTTCTGAAGCTATCAAGTCCAAACCAACTCTTCTGCTGCTAGTAACTCCATTTAAGGATGTGTTCTCAATGGCAGTCGTTAGCGTATCTTCAGATGGCATGCCAGGATCCTTGGACCCTGAATCAGGTGAAATACGAGAACCACTACGTGTCCACTTCTTCCAGTCATTGCGTCTCCTTATCTTGTCACCTTGTTCCTGTAGGAAAAGGAAAAAAGAATGAAAATCATTTTGCTTGAAAGCTTGATTCCATGTTTTAGCAGCATGGGTGCATGTTACAAATTGAGAAATTTAGTTACAAAATAGATGCAGCTTCTTGAGATTGACTTTTTGATAAATCACCTTTACTTCAACCACCACTGAAGCTCTCAAGGAGTCCAATATCAATGGAATATCAGTTGTCAATTGCTGTACCATGCAAAGTATGACAAGTAACAAATACTCCACACAATTAACTTCCAGCAAAAGTAACGCTCAATAGAAAGAAAAAAAAAATCCGCAATTTCCAAAAACTAAAATGTCATCATCTACTGGGTGGACTTCAGACTTACACAGTTACAATAAGTTAAGGGAAGGAAACAACATAGACATGAGGAATTGAGGATCAATCAGCCTTGACTTCACATAGTAAATTATCATTAAATGCAGTACTTTCTAGATGGACAAGAAGGTTCTTTTCCATGAGAAGTTAAAAGAAGCAATAACAACATAATGTTAGCAAACCCTGCCTAACCACCAGACAGGAGAAAGTACAGAACAAAAGCATTCAAATTTACCCACATACTAGTTTCATGTAAATAAATTTCACCAAAACAATAATCGAATCACCTGTAAACCAAACTCCACGATGTCAAGATTACCCCTTTTCTCCAAAAAGAGGGAAAAAAAGAAAAATCCACAGCTAGAGAAAAAGGGAAAAGAAGGGAAGAAAAGATTAAGGGGAACAGAAAAGGAAAGAACCTTAGTCTTGTGATAAAATCTAGTCCTCGCATTTCAACATTCTAATAGAAACAAGCAAACATCCATGGGCAAACTATGCAAAAACAAAGTGTTTTCCAATAACATTTATAAATTTTCGATTGATGATGGAAGCACTCCCAATGCAGACCTCCTTCGACAACTTCTTTTAGTTGGAAAGCCTTCAAAAAGAAAAATACATCCTATGACCAATGTCATTCTCAAATGTGAAATTTCAGCTAACAGGTAAGAGAAAGTTCAAAAACATTGCACAAGGACCGAAATCAAATCGAACGGTAAAACAGAGACTGAAATGCATGTTCGTAATCTTATTCATTCTGACAATGTTCATAAACTTCAAGGAAGTCTTAGCAGTTCTATATGTTACATAAGCTAGATCCCATGATTTAAGTATAACTCCAAAGATTGCAGGTAACTGCCCATTTAGTACCCAACTGGAACCTAATGCAATCTATGCACCAAGTCAAACAAACGAAACTATTAATAACAGAAATATACCTCGCAATTCTCATTCCTGCAGCCAAAGCTATTATTAAAAAGCAAATATTGAAGATCAATTAACTAGATTACATCTGAGCATTTTGTACATTATCATATAAAACTTACTCGGGGAAAGCTAGCAATCAAATCAATGGGAACCCAGCCCTCGTCATCCATGTTTGATCTCAAATAGTCATCTTTTACCAGATTATCATCACTGGAACAAGAAAGCAAGTGCATAAGCATCCATGTGTTAGAAGTCAATTAAAAGGAGCAAAATAGAAACTGAAAGATTCATTTTGTTGTTGGAATATCAATTCTAAAATGAGAATTACCTGAAGTAATACTCTATTTGCTTAATTATCAAAGCTGGCAAAGGAGGATCCATAACAGGAAAAAACATTGGTGCTGGAGGTGCTTGAGCAATGAATGGCATACCCCGAAAGGACTCAGGAGGAAGTGTCGGAACATACATAACATAGAAATGGAGATGCCATATCTTGGAAAGCTATTTAGGTTACCAAGAAATCCGCAACATGAAAAAACCCAAATTTAAGAAATACAACATAGTAGACTTACCAAAACCCATTGGGCCAACGAATGGTCTCATAGGTGGAGGTCCAACAAACGAGGCAGAACCAGGTGGTGGTGGTGGCGGCGGCATATAACCTCCTGGAGGAGGAACAAATTGATGAGGTAGGTGAACATCTCTACGATCATGATCCCGCCTGCCCCAGTGATTATTATGATATTGCCCATCTCCACGTGGACGACCCCCAAAGTTTTTCCTCCGGGAAGAATTCCTCTGTGAATGTGAAGATTGATCATTCCCCGAACCTGCTCCACTCAACGGTCTTGCACTTCTTACAGAAGAATCCAGAACAGGAGGTACAAAATTTCCGTAATTTCCATAAGGAGGTATCTCCATGAAAGCAGGGAACGGGGGTGGCATTGGAAGAGGGGGTGGTGGTGGTGGCGGCCTAAAGCCCACCTCCTTGAGCTGATCCACCACCACGGTGTTTCATTGATTTTTGGCGAGTAATCCCATGGTTTGCAACAGAATTAGTGTTCACATTAGTATTAGCTTGTTTATGAAGCGATTGTGTAATTATAGGTCCCTAGTAACAGCAAATACAACCACAATTTACGTTGTGTATACATGTTTACAACAAAAAAATAAAATAAAATAAAATCTTTTCACAAATTCAAGGAGACAATCAGCAGAAAATATTTGAAACAATAACCAAAAAAGTTCCCACAAGTTTTGGCCTATAAACTTATAAATGTAAAATATGCGATTACGTGTTTGCATTTAGTAGTTCTGTATGAGTTAGAACCTGAGAACTCGAGGCTGATGCATCAGCTGAAGGTTTTGGGGAATCGGGGGACAATTTTGTCGTGGACCGAGTCGACTCGGACAGAGCAGGCCAAGAGATAGAATCGCCCATAACGGAACTACTCTCAACGACGCCGTTCAAGGGTTTGTTCCAAGTGTGAGCAGGCTTCTTTGACCGAGCCGCATTGCCATTACTATTATTAGAGCTCTCAGGCTGAGTATCAGGACCGGAGTTTTCAGGCGAGGGCTTCTGACCGGAGCAATCAAAAAAATGGGTTTGCTCCGGCGGAATAGTGGCAGCCATTGGCGGCGGCGACGGTGACGATGATAGACAATGACGGCTGAGCTTGATCAAGCCAAAAAAATTAAATTAATTAAATGATTCTATAAAATTAAAAAAAAAAAAAACAATAATTAGCAAATCAATTGAGAAAATTCGTGAAATCTAAATAGATGGAAGAATCATAAAATCGGCTTTTGCGTAAGAAATTGAGAAATTTTTTTAGGGTTTTTGTGTGTGGGGATTGATAGGTTTTTGTCCCTTCTCTAACAATTTTTGTTTTTAGGAGGTTTGTCTGTGTTCAAACGACCCAAAAATTTAACCAAATTCAAATAAATTTAAGATTAAATGAGTTAAATTATTAAGTTTATGATTATTTAAATTAAATGGAATATCCGAATTTAATTAAATTGAATTATATTTTATTTTTTAAAATTCAATCTAATCCGAAAATTTTAAAATTTAATAAAATTTAATTATTTTTTTATTTTTTATTTTTGTCTTAATTATTTCATTTAATTTATATTTTTTTCTTTTCATTCTTGAAATAATATTTATTTTATCATATTATATATTTTCTCTTTTAATTCATGACTTAATCATATTACAATCTTATTTTTAAATTTTTTTTTTTTAATATAAAATTTTGACCTAAATAACTTAAAAATTTTAAAACCAAAAAAATCAAACTCAAAAACCCATTAACCCAACCCTGAACACTCTTAATTATAAGCCAGGTCTAAATTAGTAAATTACCAATATAGCACCCGATTTCTATCCCATAATAACCCTACTGATAATTCTTTAATTTACAACTTTATCCCCACAGCAACCCCTAATTATGAATTACTATGAATCTAGGTAATATTAAGACAATCTAAACTAGGATTGGCAGTGACATAGTGCATTTCTACAAAATTATAAAATTATTAATGTGTCATCATAAAAAATAATAAAATCAGACAAGCACATAGAATAAGGGGTTGGATTATACCATGTGAATGTGAATTAGTTTTGAAAAATGATCCTGAATTCGTTTCACTTATGATTTATTAATTATAAATTCGAGTCACAAGAAAGTAGGTAAAAGAGATTAATTAAAAAAAATAAAAACAAATGATCCTAAATTTATTACTTTGTGAATCATTTTACTTGTAATAAATGTCTATCTCCCTTCTTCAATTTTATGGAAAAATGTTTTTGTTGTTGAGGTTTCCCATTATAATTATCATATTTGGTTTCAACAAGAAATCTCGCGTTTTTTTAAAGCAATGCTCCCATGTTATTTATTTATTTATTTATTGCTTCAATGTTTTGCCAGTGAGATTTGTTCTGAAATAACAAATGTTAAGTACGAAGGTAAAGCCACTTCGGAAATTATTACTTTGTTAATATGGAATTCATTTGTTAATTGAGGGGATAAGCTAAAAAGAACTAATGTGAAATCATAGATATACAATTTTTTTTTTTTAATAAAAAATTACATTCTTGGCACAATAAAAGTACGAGTATGCACGATGAATTTTCAGCACTTAACATCATCAGATTGGAAGTAACTCATAAAACTTGTCGAACAAAGCATAACAATTGAGCGTAAATTTACAAGTCATTATCGTAAATTATAAAAATTGAATGTAAATTTACAAGTCATTATCGCAAATTATAAAAACTGACTAAAAAAAAAATCACTTGAATATAAAACACGAGAACACTACCGTCCTTTTTTTGGGAACTATTTTCTTAATTTTAAAAGTTTGTACAGTACAAAATTTTTAAACATATGATATTATACTGTACAAATATTTAAAATATAGGAGAATAATTTTTTTAAATAGACACTAGAATTTTTCATAAAACATATTTAAGTTTTTAGATTTATAATTTCCATGATTTTCGAGATGATTTGCTTGAGATTGGGCTCAACTAAAGTTTGTGAACATTATATTCCTTTATAATCTTTTGCAAATAAGAACTCTAAAATACTACTCTCAAGCCAGGCCCAAGTGATAAAGCTCAACAAGGCAAAATAAACAATGATTGTCCAATAAGGCCCATGTTCCACACCCGGTACCTCCCCTTCGCATCCCTCGATGACTAGACTTTTTATTATTATTATTATTATTATTATTATTATTATGAGAGATTAAAATGTTTGTGACAACTAAATTTAATCCTCACTTTTCAAGTACTAATATTTTGTAAGATTGAGTACTAAATTTTAGTTAGGATTAACTTATGTGCAATATCGTTCAAAATAAGATTGAGTACTGTGTATAGTATTCACGTCCGGATCACCTAAAAAGAAAAAGGGTAGAGTTGTATATCCGAGGTAGATTCCGATACTCAAATCAGTATTTGACTAGAGAGTAAAATTCAATAAAAATTCAGAAATTGAATAATTAGGAAAGTAATTATTTGAATGATTTAACCTGTCATTTTGCTATTTATACCTGAAACTAATGGGTCGGGACGATCCGTGAATCGAATATATAATACTTAATCCATTTGGTTCTATTTGAACCACAAGAGTAAAATTACTAAAATATCCCTAGTAGACTCGAATTCGGAATTACGTGTAATATTATTATTGGGTGTATTATTTTAGCATCATCAAAATTTAATCATCTTTTTTCAAGTACTAACATTGTGTAATCTTATATTAACATATTTTTTAATTATCTTTTTATCTCACATCTAACAAATCTCAAAAGTTGCTACAATATTTATTTCAAATAACATTTCTTTATGAATAATAATTGTTCAAATATTAATTTTCTGTCGGCTCGCTGAATGAGCTTTAACTTTTAATATCTGCAATCAAATGTTCAAAGTAAAATAAAACCAATTGATTAACACTATAAACACTTAACTTTTCTCATTTTTTTTGGGCAAGATTAAAATGCGAACATTTTTATTAGTATTTGCTTGAATAGTATAATTTATGTTAAAAGTAATAAATAAATCTATACATTCACCCTAAGAAGATAAACTAACGTAATTAACCTCATTGTACTATGTGATTAAGCATCTGAATTATTTTAAGAATTTCATTGTTACAGCACCGTCAATAATGACATATGGATAGAATGACAAATTAGTTTTATTATAGTTTTTTTTTTTTTTTAATAAAGTGTTTGATATTTCACAAAATAAAGTAGAGGAGAAATCTATGATCTCACTATATTATTATATTTTAAAACTTGTATTATATAAGTATTCAAAGCACATAAATATTATACTGTACAAGTAATCAAAATACAATAATATTACACTATGCACCAAACAATTTTTCTAAAGTAAATGTATACTTGCATAAGTTTGAAGATTTTAATATTTTAGAAAAATTCTACAATTCTTTTAAGAAAACTATCCCTTATACTTTAAATATTGTACAGTACAATATTATGTGCTTTAAAAAGATTATATTGTACAAATATATATTAAAGTAAAGAGAATGATTCTCTAAAAGAGACAATTAAATTTCTCAATATTTTAAATATAAAAAATTTTACAATTTCTTTTAAAGAATCATTCTCTTATTTTTAAAAATTTATATAATATAAATTTTTAAAATATATGATATTATATTATATAAATATTTAAAATATAAAGAAATAATTTTTTAAAAAAAACTATAAAATTTTCCATTAAATATGAGGACGTAAATAGATAGATAAACAGTCAATTCCTATTATTGTGTTGGAAACGTCGGTCACAGTCATTACAAATATAGGAAAATTCTATTTTTTTTTTAAATCATTCTTTTGTATTTTAAATATTTATATAATATAATATTATTTACTTTAAAAATTTAAAACTGTAAAATTCTCCATTAATATATTGTGCAAAGCAAAAAAAGTGAGCATTAATACATGAAAAACAACTTATATAAACCCGGACTTTGGCATCATCTGTAGAATTTGCGATCAAAATTAAATCTTATAAAATTTTAGACTTACTTATTGTCAATTTATGTTATAGATTTCATAATATTTAATCCATATCGCAAAATATACAAGTGATGCCAGAGATCAGATTTACCTAAATCTATCCGAAAAATACATGCCCATCTGGGTGCCTTGTGGCCTCGTCGAGGGCGGAGTGGCAGGTTCTCTGATTAATTTAGGAGAAAATCGCCAAAATAAATCTTCAATTTTTTTACTTTAACCAAAATGGACTCTCAACCTTTTTTTAGCCAGAAGAGTTCTCAACTTTGTACATTTTAACTAACCAGAAACTGTAATTAACTTTTATTTTTTATAATTCCAACCATAAATGGTGGAATCGCTTAATAAAATTTTTTTTTTTGTTGATAAATTTCACATACAAAGACTATCTTGGCTAAAAAGTAAAAGTTTGAGAACTATTCTAGTTACAAAAAAAATTAAGAGATTATTTTGACTAAAATAAAAAAATTGAAGAACTATTTAAGCGATTTTCCCATTAATTTATCAGGCCGTTGGTAGATGAGAAATGGTGGTTTCATAGATATCGTGATTTCCCATTTGACATTTGTTTGCAATACACATATTAAGAAAATACGTGGTTACATACCGGAATTGAAGGTGCCTAATTGCGAAGTAATTGCACACTTTGACCAAGACTTAAAAGGAGTTTCCTCCTTCAAACTTAATAAAATTTTAAATTTTTTTACAGATTCTTCTAAAAAATCATTTTTTTATATTTTAAATGATTATATAATATAATATTATATATTTTAAAAACTTATATTATATAAATTTTTAAAATCATCTAGAATAATTTTCTAAAATCTTTATAAAATATCTTAAAATTTTGCATCAACAACAAATTTTTGGGATTAACAAACATGTGTATACAAAGAAATTTTCGTACCGGCGATATAAACCTTCCAAGAAAGAGGAAGAAGAAATTAAACGCACCTACGTAGAAATTACTTGTGAGATGTCTGTCTTTTTTTTTATAATGAATTTTCATCTACCCTTAACAATATTCAATTGACTTAAAAAATTAATTAAAAGCAAAACACTTTCATCAACGAGAAAATTAAGTTTGTAACTCATTAGTTTTTTTTTTTTTCTGGGTCCAGGTGTAAGTGCTACAACTGCCACTTTTTCATATAAATACATGTGCGCATGTGGGAATAATAAATCTTTTTGTCCACCCGAGTTCAACTTTTAGATATAGAATTGCATAACTCGGCCGTTGGCCATGTGATTTAAATAATAAATAAATAAATAAATTAGAAAATTTTACTGCCTTATAAATAATTTCAGTCTTATTCCTAGTATTATATTTTGAAAGTTTACGATTTTATTAAAAAAATTATCTCATTATATTTTAAAAGGTTGTAACTTATCAACTTTTAAAAATATAAATATTATATTATATAAATATTCAAAATACAATAGAATAATTCTATTAGAGGACTTTTGAATTTTCCTATATCAATTACACAATCTTGCTTTTATTTAGAATATATTAGTGGATAAAGGCACATTCAGTGTGTGCACTAATTAAAATAAAAATCTATTAAGTAAAACTTATTATTATTGAAAATGGTAATACTGATGAATGATTTATGTTAATAGATTAATTAAAAAAACTAATCATAATTAATTCTTTTTTAGCATTTCCAAGAGCACCGAAATTTTGAGTTAATGCAGGTGTCTCCAAAAGAATTTCTATTGTAGTGGTAGTATAAATCTAGGTAGTTGCCCACTATGTATTCCATTGATAAACTCACCTAGGAATAGGATCATATAATTCATTCACTTACTACTACCTTAATTCCAACTATCTTTGACACCCGCACACACAATCTCTCTCTCTCTCATGGCTCAAACGACTCCAAACCACACACAGACAGTTTCGGGCTGGGCAGCACACGATGCTTCAGGCGAGATCACTCCTTATGTCTTCAAGAGAAGGTACGTATATGACTATCTTCGATTAATTGCTTTCTTTAATCACTCTATTTGCACATATGCTAATACTAACATAAGAAATAATTGGATAGACGTGATTTACGATTTCATAAAATCTTGTAAACTCTATAATGTAAATTAAATATTATTGAATTTATGATGTCGATAGTAGTATTTTCCTACTAATATATACTTTGGTGTTGATTATATGGTTGCTATTATTACTAGAGAAAATGGGATTAACGATGTGACAATAGAGATCTTGTATTGTGGGATGTGCCATACTGATATTCACCATGTCAAGAACGATTGGGGGATCACCATGTATCCGGTTGTCCCAGGGTACGTGCTTAATCACTTCAATTTAATTATTAGTAATTATTACCTACTTAAATGGTCGATTATTTACTTACTGGAAATAGTTAATATTGGATGATGCATTAATTAATTACTTTTTTAGGCATGAAATTACTGGGATTATAACAAAGGTGGGGAGCAATGTGAGGAAATTCAAGATAGGTGATAAAGTGGGGGTGGGTTGCTTGGCAGCTACATGTTTGGAGTGTGAGTTTTGCAAGGATTCCCAGGAGAACTACTGCGATCAGGTTCAGTTAACTTATAGATGGCATTTTCTGGGATGGTAGCATCACTTACGGCGGCTACTCCAAAATGCTGGTCGCAGATCAGAGGTATTACCTAATTGAACAGTTCATATGCACTATGAAGTGGGAGTAATATAATATTAACTGTGGACGGACAACAATCCAAAAGAAAAGACTAAAGCCGGTCGTCCTCAAACTTTTTTTTTGTCACCACAAATTCGTCCAATGAGAAAAAAGAAAAAATGTTTTAGTGTATCGAAAACAGTTGCTATTAAATAATACAGTGTATTTATATAAAGTAACAAGTTATTAACGTGTCATTCATTGGTGTATGCGTAGATATGTGGTGCATGTGCCGGACAGTTTGCCAATGGATGCAGCGGCACCATTGTTATGTGCGGGAATCACAGTTTACGCTCCCATGAAAGACCAACACTTGTTGGAGGCGGGCGCAGCTGCGAAATACATAGGGGTAGTTGGCCTTGGAGGTCTTGGGCATGTGGCTGTGAAATTTGCCAAGGCACTTTGGTCATCATGTTACTGTCATTAGCACATCTCCATCCAAAGAAAAAGAAGCCAGAGAACGATTAGGCGCCGATGATTTCTTAATCAGTACAGATATTGAACAAATGCAGGTTTGTTGGGACTGCCTCATCACATATTAATTTTTAATTAATCACTGCATAGCTACTATTAAACAAGGCTAGTATTTTATCTCCACGAGTATTATGCCCATGTTCAATCCAGATCTACTCGTACAAATTAAATTATACACACTTATTTTGAGTAGTCTATTAGATTCTGAACGAGTCACATGCGTCCCTTTATATTATATCACTCATTTCGATAGTGTATTATTAAAAAATGTAATAGAAAATTTAAAACACTTTATATTTTTTTATTGATATGCATAAAATTGTCATTGATGAATTTTTTTAATTTTTTTACAGTGAATATAAAAAAAGAAAAATGATAAAAAAAACCAATTAGCATTATGGTAGATTGATCAAGCCCTTGAACCTGCTGGTACTATCAAAATAAGTGTTGTAATAAGACCGGTTCAACCTTAAAAGACGAAAATTATTTACATCTAATAATTTATAGGATTTGAAAGGTCTGAGTTCTTTTGACAAGTTTTGATGGGGCATTTCGTGACAATTGTTGGTTGGCAGGCGAAGAAAAGGACTCTAGACTTTATTGTGAACACTGTATCAGCTAAGCACTCTCTTGGGCCCTTACTAGAGCTGCTGAAAGTGAATGGAACTTTGGTGATTGTGGGGGCACCGGATAAGCCATTGGATCTACCATCTTTTCCTATAATTTTCGGTATACATCTCTCAATATTTTCCGTTCAGATAAATATAAATTAGTTAGATGGAAATTCAAGTTTTCCGATTTTTAATATAGCTCTTGAAGACTATCTCAATTTTGTTACTCATTTCGTAATGTAAAATTAAAATTCACAATCGTTAAAATAATTAAAAAATAATAAAACACTATTTTTCTATTAATTCAATAACCATGAAACTAATTTATCACACTGTAAAATAATAAGTAGTATAAGTATCCCATTCAAATTAATGTAAAATTGTGGTAAGAGAGTCGTGAAAGGTAGCATGACTGGGAGCATTAAGGAAACACAAGAAATGATGGACCTTTGCGGGCAACGTAACATCACTTGTGACATTGAAGTTGTCCAAACGGATCAGATTAATGAAGCTCTTGATCGCCTAGCAAAGAATGATGTCAAGTACCGTTTTGTCATCGACATTGCTTGAAAGATCATCTTGATTCATCGGGAACCTGATGGATCAACTTTATTTTTTCTTTAAAAAAAAAAATCGGGAAAAAAAATGCGGGCCAATATGATTTTCATCTTATAGCATAGTCTACTTATTGATACTTTTACCCAAGTACAATTTGAGTTTTTTTTTTTCCCTTTGGTTTTGGCTTGATAAGAATAAATCAAGTGTGAGATTTCGATTTCTTAGGTGGTTTAAATAGAATCAAAATCATTTCCTGTTTTGCTAAAAAATAAATAATTTAATTCATGCATTCCTGTTTTGAATACGGTCTGGCTAGAAAACGGTCTTCTTGTATTTTGTGATTTTCAATCTCTATTAATAGAGTCATGAATCATCATGATGAGATTATTTAGTATTGTTATCTTCCCACAGACCATAATTATCCATAATTACTGAAGTATCTAAATAAGGTAATATATATGCCAACCAATAAAACGAAGTAGGTAGGCCACAATTATTGCGCCAAACTTTTTCATTCTTCATTATATGTTTTAAATCTCATAGTAGATACGTTCTAGAATAGTATTAATAATATAAGGAAATTCTATTATCTATTTTAAAAAATCATTCCCTTGTACTTTAAATACTTATACAGCACAACACTCTTAAAAAACTTGTACTACACAAATTTTTAAAGCCAAAAAAATAATTCTTAAAAGGAATTGTAGAATTCTTCAATAATATAACAAGTGTTGACAATTGAAATACATAAGTTCAAATCGAAAAACTCTTGCATAGATAGGATACATGATTGGTATACAATTGAAATACATAGGTGTTGACAATTTATGTAACTCAACATGGATCATACATTTAAATAATGTGAGATAATTTTAGATAATATAGCTCAACAAGAGTTAAAAGGGTCCATGATATAACGTTATTGGCCAACTCCATATAAAAATTTTCCTGTACAACTCTGCCCTAATATATTTGTGGATCAGCATAGAGCATACTAGTATGTAGTTGGCATTTATGAGGAAATCAATTTTGCGGGTGTGAAATTTGAAGGCTGCAGCCACCTGCATGAGAGGAGTAACCACTAAATAGGAATCGTCGGTCAGCATGCAAACAAATAGATGGTTGTTGTAACATTAATCAAAGGTAGCCTGTCCCGTCGGGCAAGTTATTAATTCAGGGTAGTATTAGGCACACGGATAAGGGGACCGACATAATTGTCTTTTTTTGTCCATGGTTGAATGCAGATTTCAATTGTCATTGGCGTTATAACCGGTGGGTAATATATTCCAATACATCTTAGTGACCATACAATATAAACTAAATTTTATCAAATAAATGATACTTTGTAACATAAAAAGTATTTCATAATAATAATTTTGATTACAGGGTTAAGAGGTAAGGCAATAACTGAGTACCTACGCCTAAAAAAAAAACGAGTATCCTACTCTTATAGCAGGCTACACTAACCAGGAAGGTACACACCACACACAAACAATACAAAAAAAGAGGTTCGAAGGGAGAGAAAATTCTTACATAGATCTGATCTACGGTAAGTGAGATGGACACCTTAATCCATATTCATTCACATCATTCTAACTTATTAAAAATAAACTTTTTCAGAATAATATTGATGAATATGAACTAAGGGGTCCATCTCACCTACCGTAGACCGCATCTATATAAGAACTTTCCGTGGGAGTCAACTTCTACAAGTTCTCTCTTTTTGTATACCATGTATGGTTGCTTTTAATTTGCCTTTTCCATCATTAGAAAATAAAACGTTGTAAATCCACTAGCTTCACAAGAAGTTAGTAAAATCTTGTAGAATAACCAAGGATGCTTGGCTAAGATATGAGCGATAAGATTCGGTCTTTGTCCTCATCTGTAGATCCAGTGGTCAGAATTAAATTTTAAAGAATCTTACTTACATCGGCTGATGTCATAGATTATTTAAAATTTAATCCACACCGCAGGGTCTACAAGTGGAGTCAAAGACCGGGTCTACCTAAGTATTTGCCTATGACCAATATGTTTTTTAAGGGTTAATAACACTTTACCCCTTAACTAAGTAAGTAATAACATTTTGTCCCTCTGAATTAAAAAAAAAAATTATACTTTACCTCTCAATCACATGATTCATCTTTTTAAAATTTTATAATATCATGTTAAATGACTTAAATACCCTTAGCACTATATTTTGATTTTTGTATTTAAATTTTGATAATGATGTGATAATTATTTAAAAATAATGAAAAATAAATTATATAATATTTTAATATAATCTATATTAATATATATCTTGGTCAAATTTTTAAATTTTACTCATTTATTTTATATTATTTCAAATTTGAATGTTTAATTATAATGGTAAAACAATTCCTAAATGGACTAATTTTCTATTGAAAGTTTTTCTTTAAAAATATTGTGTGACAATAAATATATATATATATATTTTAAAATTTGTAATTTTTTTGATATCTCTTGGCATTTTACGATTTTAATATTTAGATGAACCTATGCAAATTACAATATCAAATATAATATAATTTCACATTTTATCACATTTTCATTTCCTAATTATTTTATTATTATATTTTATTATAATAATAATTTTTATTATGGTATTAGTTTGTCATTATATTTTATTTTTTATTAATTCTTTTATGCATATTGAACATTAAAATTAAATACATGAAAAATCAAAAAGTAATATTCAGGGTATTTCAATCATTTAACTTGATATTATAAAATTTTTAAAGGATGAATCATGTGATTTGGAGGTAAAGTGTAATTTTTTTAGTTCAGGAGAATAAAGTATATTTACCTACCCAGTAATTTCGGCCGGAGGTAACTTGTACCATATGACTAGCGTGTAGACTTGATCGTTTCCTCTATCCCAAATTTCTAACATTCAAGTTCAGGTAGTAATATAGTTGGCATCGCCTCGTATAGATTCTATAGAAATGGAACGTATTAAGGACGCTCACGCTAGCGTGTGTTTATCATGGAAGCTAGAAGCCAGCAATTCTAGCTTTTATTACTACAACAAAAAACTATATATAGGGATGTCTTATGAGTTTTTGTATTTCTTTTCATTCCTTTTTCCTAGCATAACTTTAACATGGTTCGGTGAGAAAGATGGGCTGGTTCAGATTGACGAAGTTGGTTTTCAAGAAACAAAGTAAGTTCAAAAGTCATCTCCCTTCTATTCAAATTCTTCATGAAAAGATGCATTTCCAGAATTTATGAGCATTCCGGAGACAAATTACTAATTTCTATAATATTCATGATTGTATTAACTCATCTTACCTTGATAGTTTCGTTGATCTCTTAGGGGTTTCATGACAGGTAGATTTGGCAAGGCGCATACTGATAGCTTGATCAGCAAGTCAGATATTGTGAATGAAGAATACATGAAAGCCTTTAGGACCAATTCTTTCGTAGAAATGTGTAGCAAAGTTCGAAGCCAGTTGGGAAGAAAAAGTCTCGATAAATTGTCTTCATCTCCTTCTCTTCCACGGCAACTCCATTTCTCTGAAGGTTTGCTCGAACCCGGCCAAGAAACTCTACAAGACGTTATTAAGGCCTCTGGAGATGATATTCATCAATTGCTTGCCTGTTTCTTCCAGATTAGCTCTGAGGCGTGCAAAACATGTGAGTTAATCCTGAGAAGCATTCACCAAACTAGGGCTAATTACAGTGCAATGAGAAGGCTACTTGAGCAAATTAGACGAATATCAGATGATGATCAACAAAATGAATTATATAGAAAGCTTACTTCTTTTGCATTGCATAGGAACCCTTTATCCACTATTAGCCAAGTTCAATTTCAAGAGGTATTCACAATAACCTCTACTTATCACTCCAAAGAAACACTTCAAGAAGTAAAAAGATTAGGAGGAGAAGAAAATCCATACAATGTTGCAAGAGGATTGCTGGAGGCACTCTAATAGCTGCATGTTGTGCATTGACAATTGCGTTGTTAGTCCTTGTGATTCATAGTGCATTAGGTATTGTGTCTGCACCGGGTCTAGTTGCTTGTTCTTTGGGCCCATGTATGAAGCGGATTAAGAAGACTAAACCAGCATTAATGAAGACGAGCTCTCTTGAAAAATTTGAAGGTCAACTTGACACCGCAGCTAAAGGGATCTTCTTTATCATCAATGATTTTGACACAATGAGTCGGCTTATGACGAGGTTATATGATGAAATTGAACACAGTAAATTCATAGCTAATTTGTGTCTTAGGAGAAGAAACAATGAGATGGTGAAGGAGGTTGTGAGGGAGTTTCGAATTAACGAAATTGGAGTAATCAATCAATTAAAAGAGCTTGAGGAGGTATGTGGAATGTATACTTGTGTATTCTGAACATTAATAGATCAAGAAGGTTGCTTCTTGAACAAATGGTAGTATGCTAATCTTATTACACAAGACAGGATACAAATGGTGGTGGCACCAGGATTCTTTGAAGTAATTTTCTTCTTTTGGTCCATTAGAAGTCCAAAGAGAAAGGACTTTGAGAGTTGCAAAGTCAAGCTTATGAATTCTGCACAGAGGGTGGTAAAGAAGGGCCCAAGACAACTTCAATGAATTGGTATACTGAGCTTGATAGACTGTGAGCCCATTAATGAGATGCAAGATAAAATATGTAACCCAGTGATAGGTGGCTATTTGTTTTGTCTTCGTAAAAGAAAGACTGAGATGTGGAAAGTGGTATTGAGGAAATCTCTATTAATCACGGATTGGTTCTTGGGCTAACTGAAAGATGTTGGGAAGATTTATAATATTTAGTTGTCCAAATTCCTTTGTTTACTTGATTACATTTATCTTTTGAACCTTCTGATGCATTATATTTCTTTCAGTACATTAGAAAACCTCTTTTTCTTTTTAACTTAAATGTATAACAGGTCATTCGAGAGAATGAAATCAATAAGATGAGGTTTTCGAAAAAGTACAAAAATAAGAATGGCAATGAATAAATCAACAAATACTCAATGTAACTAAAGGCACTCACCAATCATCCTGTGACACAACAGTCAACAAATGCCTCTTAAATATTTATGCTCTTCAAGACCAACGAAAGAAGCCTCAACTTTACGCCAATCCACTGGCTTTTGGCATAAGAATTGCTATATATCCTTCCCTATCTGCCTGCAATTAGGAAAAAGGGATTATGTAATTAGATATATAGAATGCACCTGCAAATTCCTGGATATAAACACAAGAGTTACAGCTTTTGCAATTAATCAATGTGTCAACGAAGATAAATCAAGCATCTTATGAAATGCCAGAATGATATAGCAGTACTCCATTGATCAATTAATTGTTGAAGTCAGAGGATTCATCACATTATTAATTTCTTAGGCAGTTCTATGGGCAGAAGAGCCAAATAGACAGAACAAAATGAAACAGAATCAAGAGTAATACTATCTCCAAAGCTCTAAACTATACAAACATAGAAATAGAAAAAGAAATTCGGAACTAATTTCTAATGCAACCAAAAAACATAATCGAGATGCATGGTCAGAGTAAGCCTGGAATTGTCACTAATTTCTACGTGCCAAAAAATATAACTATGATGCACATAAAAGTTTTCCTTACAGCAGCACGTGCTTTTGTAGCATAAGAAAATATTCACTTTTGTGATCAGTTTAGATACAAAATTGTCGAGACTTAGATTACATTGGAAAAAATTGGATTTGATCAAATTGCAAGGATCTGAGGTATGTATTATCATTATGGAAGAATACGGTAACGATATCAGGATGTGAGTCCCCCCCGATGGATTACTAGGACTAATGCATGAGGTAAATTCAAACATTTATGAATCACCAGGCTCTTGCATGATGAATAGTCGTCAGAAGATACAAACAAATAATAGAACTCATAGATGGTACGAATTCATACTGATGAACTAAGCAAACCTGGTTGCTTCAATAGTCTCTCATTGACTTCCAACAGTGACCCTTTAATACAGCACCTGTCAAAAAGAGTATTGCCTTTCTTGACTTCAGTATCAGGAAAAGAAAAGGCAATGAGTGAAAGACTCAAATGAACAAAAGTAAAAGAACACAGGAAAATTGAAACTTCACCCGACAATACAAGAAGAATCCTTAGTGATTACTTTACATAATGCTGTACTAGACTCAAAATGTTGTGCATTCTGCACAAACAAGGTTCACAACAAATAAGTGTGGATTTCCCCATTCTTACATATTTTCCAGAGAAATATGCAAGAACTACTTGAATTTTAATAAATTGTAAATACACATATTTAATTAATTATAACTATTCAGATGCCATTTTAATCAAGTAACACTGTAATAGACCAGGTAATTCCAGCTTCTCACCGCCCCCCAGCCCTCACCCTCAAAGTTGTGTAAACTTTTAATGAGATGCCTAAGTTGCTGATTTAAGCAGACAGAGTACCTTTCATGCTGCCCTTAATCCCCTACCTGCTTTCTTTTAATCCTTGTAATGTTGAAAAGACCGAGACCATAATCCCCAAACTAAAGCTAAGATCCAAAACAAGATGTGTAACGCTTTCATTGATGAACTGAATTACTCCAAACACATCAACTAAGTTTTCCAAAGAATATCAAACTAATTCCATCAATTTATAATTCAGCCAACCCAACCAAAACCAGCAGAAGATTCTTTCTTTCTTTTTTTTTTTTCATGATGTTTATTAGCTTGGAAACAAATGAAACCCCGTTAAAAACTTGAAATCTCTAAACTCAGCTAAAATAGCAGTGCTAACTCGTTAAGTACTTAATTCCATTAGTTTCTCATAAATTCAAGAGGGCATAAAAAAGTCACCTTCTTGCGCTTTCCTGTAACCTTTAATCCCACTTCGATCAGTCTTTCCTTGGCATTGAAATCAACGGCAGTAATTCCTCCTTCGTCCATAAAAGTCACATGATTTGGAGCCAATCCAACTACACACAATCTTTGCTCAGCTTAAAAATTAAAAAAAAAAAAAAAAAAAATCAAATTTTGAATACCAAAGCTGATTAAATAAAATTCAAATGCATTATAAAAATAAAAAAAAAAGATTAGAACTTTACCCATTAGCATGACGATGAACATACTGATTATGACCAGGTTTCAAAAAATCTAAGGCCAAACCAAAAAAAATTACAAAAAAAAAAAAAAAAAAACCCACTTAAGATTTGGATTAAAAAGGTAAAGAAAAATGGTAAAAGACCTGGAACGTCGTAAGTAACGAAGTTGAATGCAACTGAAGTTGGTGGAGTCAGAGGAACTTCTTGTATTTTTGGAACTAAAAGCCTCCTTAATTTGTCTTCTTCTCCGTTGCTATTTTCTTGAACAGCTGACTTTTGGAGTGAATTAGAATGAGAACAAGATTGGAGGAGGACGGAACGATGTTGTTGTTATGATCATCGTAAGCCCCGAGGTTTTATGTTGTCGTCGGCGTTCTGTTCCGTCATTGAAATATTGAACGGAGATGAAAATCCTTTAACGGAAAACTTTTTTGGGTTGAGTTTGGATGGAAGGAAATGAAAGGAAGAGAAGAGAAAGGGGTGGAAGGTTGAAGTTTTTATTTTGTTTGGGAGTTTTAAGTGGAGGGAAAGGTAGAGAAAAGGAGAGAAATGAAAAAATAAAAGTTTTAAAAAATTTTACTTTCGCTTGTGTATAAGGAAATGTTTAACTATTATATAATTAGTTATGGAATATTATATTTATTGTCTAAATATTATATAAAAAATATTTTAATTTTTACATATTTTAGTAAAATATTAATATTATTAAAAAAAAATTTCTAAAATTTCCAAACAACATAAAAAAAAATTTCCTTTCCTTCTCTTCCCTCCTCAGTAAAACCTTTCGTTCCTTTCTCTTCCTTCCCAAACTTGCAAACTCAACCTTTGATGTGGGTTGTAATTTGGGTCAGCCAAGCCAGGTCAAAATACGGGTTGCATTTATAATA
Source organism: Cinchona pubescens (assembly GCA_025175665.1). Classification (NCBI taxonomy): domain Eukaryota; kingdom Viridiplantae; phylum Streptophyta; class Magnoliopsida; order Gentianales; family Rubiaceae; genus Cinchona; species Cinchona pubescens. The sequence continues at coordinate 964,837 of JANKKI010000012.1, forward strand.
AAATTAGTAGAAATAATTATCTGTTATATTTTATAATGATGATTAATTAATGGATTAAGCTTGAGTTTGAGCTTGATTAAATTATAATGGATTCATACATTTTTTTTTTTTTTGGAGGTATGGATTATTATTTGCTAATGGAAATCAATTCCTAGCTAAATCAAGCTAAAATTTAACTACTAGTATTTCATGATTTTGCTCTTTTTGTTGTTTTTTTTTTTTTGGTAAATATATTAGTACTATTTTAGTAACTTTTTAAATTTATTTGTTAATCAAACTTGGCTTCATTTTTTGGTTGTTAAGTAGACTTGACAATTGGCTCGAAATTGGGATGATTAATTTTTTCTTTTATCCTTCTAAATATTTATATTGTCTGAATTTAGTCTGGTAGAATTCAAACTTTTCAATTTTCAAGTTTCAACCACTAACTTAAAAAATTCATTTCACTGTTACTCCTCTTCTTATTATAACTTCAGTAATTATGTTCCTTTTTATATGAGTATATGCTGATTGTATTAAATTCCACATTTGTCGGTATTGTATAATGAAATTAAAAAAAAAATCTTAATTTTGTTAGATTTTATAATGAAGATACCAAGTTTGATTTTTTGGGAGTCCTAAATCAAGTTTCTTGATCTCATAACTTGCCACAAAATCAAAACATAACAAAAATACATACAAATTAATTATTACACAATGAAAAGTACAAGTGTAAAGTATGTTGTTCATTAGTAAAAATCAAGAACCAAGTGTCAAACAATTAGGCTCCTTAATTATGGATTCATTTCGGACCCAAAAAGAAAAATAATGAATAAATAAAACAATCTCTCACACTGCACCGGTCTCTCTTACATATATAAGCTTTCTTTTTGATAAATTTAATCAACATTAAAAAAAATAAAAATAAATAATAAACCAGTGATTCAAACAAATTGCTGTTGCTCAAGACTGAGACATGCACAATGCTCCATTTTCGCGCTTGAAATTACCTAATTAACCACTCTGCAATTCAACCGAATCTCTTGCCCGCCACCACTTATACTACTCATCTTGATCATGGATTTCACAAATGCTTCATAGAACTCTTCTTGGGAGTCAGCGAACTTTGAAACCAACGTTTTAGTTCTTGAAGTGGTCAACAAGGCTTCATCTGAAGAGAAAATACTCTTCCCTCGAAGAAGTAATTTGTAATATGTGTTGTCAAACGTAATTGCTGAAGAATCCAAGGTTGCACCCGCATTCTTCACCTTGTTGTGCATGGGGCAAACTTTCCTCAAGCTGGCTGCAAATGATGGTTGCATTGTGGGATCCAAATCATGAGTTTTGTCAAAGTTGTGGATTCTATTCTGAAATGACGAGCAATGAGAGAAACCAAGTGTGTGGCCTCCTGCATATTATTAAATTTATTGTTAAAGTCTAGATTTGAAGGCAATTCTATGCTAGTTATTTCGCAATAAGTTGATCGAATTGTATAAAAATATGTGGTTTATTTTCATGCAACAGACGGTTGTGGTAAAATTTTTCGAATTTGAGAGTTGAGACAAACATATATTTTTTATTGTAGAGTCAATAGTCAAAGACTTGCTCATATTAGAGAGCTACGGTTATTTTTTACCTAAATATTGGAAGACAAGCTATTTTCCTTGGGAGAAGTTTGGAATGCTGAAAAGCAAAATTAATAGTAATCACTTAGAACAAAAGTTGTACTTATAAACCTGAAAGGGCAACTAAATCTTCCATTGAAAGGCCTCTTTGAGAGAAACTTTGCTGCAATTGAGATATGTTAAAGGTGGGAGCAGGAAGTTGTCGTGTTTCAGTGGCCTTTGAAACTATTCCATCTTTTCTACCTTTGGGCACATTCCATGTAGGACCTCCAGACTAGCACATCATCGTTATACCAAATATTATAGTTAGTAACCAAATTATGAAGTTCTTTCGCATCTTTCATAAAGCCAGTTTTGTTGGACAATCATTGTTTTTCTTCTCAGTCACGAAAATTGTTGATATGCTAGCTACTTACTAGTGCAACTGCATGCCTAGCAGCCAAGGCCAGAATGTCAGCACAAGAGACCACACCAGGACACATAGCCTCCAATTCTTTTTTTGCAAGGTCAATTACATAGAATGCATGCAATGAAATATTGGGAGGACCATCTTTTTCAGCTGTGTTCTTTGATGTCGAGTTTAGCAGCACTGAACCATCACATCCCTTCAAAAACAAATAGGAACATATTAATTTAAAGTGCTACAAATGTTAATTATCATATAAATCAAAGAACTTTGACAATAAAATTCAATTTACTTAGTAAGACATTTGGTCATTGGTTCGAGTTAGCAAACGGGTAGTAGATGAACCACCGTACATCTTCTTTAAAAAATAAAAAAAAACAAAAAATCAGGAAAAAAATTACTCTAATGAAACAGTCATGGAAATGCATCCGAAGTAGAGCCGCTGGAACAGTGTTATCATTCATCATAGCATTCTTCACTACTTTGTTGATAGTTGAGTCGACATTTGGGCATGTGTGGTCATAGTAATTTGAGCTCAATACAGCTGCTGCTAAAGGAGAAATTAGCCATGATAAAACTAAAGCAAAAATTAGCGGAATAAATCTAATAGTAAATCTTGGTGCTGCCATTATAGAAATTAACACTTTCTAACTTAAATCTCCCCTTTGCGTGCTTTGTTAATTGATTGATTAAGATAACGAAATAGCCACATGAGGTAGTACTATATATTTATAGGGGAATAAAATTTTTGAGGAATTCTATATATTTTTTTAAGTAATCATTCTTTTTAGTTTTAAAAATTTATACAGTACAAACTTTTTAAGTAAATAGTATTATATTGTATTAAAAGAATAATTCTCCAAAAAAAAAATCGAAGAATTTTCCAAAATTCGTAATGGACGTCATACGATAACACCGTCTAGTAGTAAGTTTGGTAAGCCAGAACCACTCAAGTTCGATAGAGTTGTTCAAGCAATCCTTTATATTCTCTTATGAACGCATACAAGCCAATGCAAATTTTTTTAATCGTCTTTGAGGAGTACGTCAACTAGATCTCTGCTTTTTAATTAAGCTTGAATATCCGTTTCTCAATTTCTTGTTTTTTTTTTTTTTAAACAAAAGAATAATACGACTTAATTAATATCTCTGAAGGAATTCAATTCCAAGTCCACGAGAATGAAGAAACATATATAACGAATGCATGGTGTGATAGTTAATGGAATTGGCTGAAAAGGTAAATAGGGCGATCAAATCATATGAAAAGTTTTAGCACTCTTACTGTTCTCAATTTTTCTTGGTGAATGATTGAAAATAATCACTTACAATTTATTGAAATATGTACTTTAACATATCCTGACCTTAGATTAAAAAAAAAAAAAATCTAAAATCGTCCTAAGCTTTTTTTTATTTCCAAAAAAATGCATGGTGTAATGTATTTGCAAAAGGTTTTTTGTTTTAGGTGTGACTCGTAACTACGCAATCTGATGGCCTTTTAATATTCCCAAACTAGAGATTAGAGAAAGACAAACAGCACCAATTTGAGGAGTGAGCCACCTTTAGTGGATTAGGTTGAACAAATAAAGGTGATTAACTTTTAATTTTATTCATCAATTTGAGGAGTGAGCCACCTTTGGTGGATTAGGTTGAACAAATAAAGGTGAATAACTTTTAATTTTATTCATCCGTCTGCCTTTTTGGTCGCCACAGCTACAACTGTACTTCTTTTTCCTTTGAAGGGAAAATTTACCATAACAAATCAGAATTCTATTAAAAAAAAAATTTTGTAGGTTCAAGGGAAATTCCAAACTTTACAAGCGGACCCACTAAAAAGTTCATAACTTTTTATGTCTACAGATATTCCTGGGCCGGTCAACTCATGATTTTCTGGTCGGCCTTCTAAATGATGTACCAAGCTGAAAATGTTGTGAGTGAAGCGGATTTGAATAAGTTGAAGAACCAATTTCTACCATTTTCCGGCCCGTAGAGGCCCATATAAAACTTTCTCTAACGTTAGCAAGTTAATCTTTCCATATTGCAAAACTTGATTTTTTGTCTCATTTGTAAATTTTGTGGTGTAAATTAAACTTTAGAAAATTAATGACATCAGCTGATGTAAGTAAGATTTTTTAAGATTTAATCATGACTATCGGGTCTACAGGTAGAGCCAAATATCGGGTCTACCTAAATTTTTTTCCTTGCTTTTTTTTAATACATTCAAATTATAGTTTGATTTTGTTCCCACCGAAAACAGAAGTTCAAATTATAGTTCTATGGTTTGCCGTATTTAAACCATTTTTTTAAAAAAATATCTTCCTTCATCGTCAAAATTACGAAAATAATAGCAACTTTTCTATTTTTCTAGATAGAATTAATCATTGTGACAAAAGCTACAAATGGCAATAAATGTAGTCTATAATTAACATGTTTGGATATAAATTCTTCTTCCATTAAAGAGATAAAACATTACTAGTTGGACTTCATGCTCATTAATGTATGTATTTCAAGAATTTTATTCATTTCATAATGACAAAGGAATATTTGTGACCAGACTAAAAATTTAAAGCTCAAATTGACAATGTATGTATTTCAATAGTTGTTCCTATTACAAACATATAAAGGAAGAAAAGAAGTAAAAAGACAGGACACATTTATTTATTTATATTTTTTTTATCTCGATCTCCAATCATGTCGAAATTAAACGATTAATATACACAAAAATAGTAGTATAAAATCATTTCTGGTGGGCCGGCTGTGGGCTCATGCTACATAAATGGTGTTGTATAGCGCAAACAAATTTGGGGCGGGCTGCTTCAGGTGAAATAGTATAAGCACGCCGCTGCCTACGAAAAATAAACAAAAAGCCCAGAATTCTAAAGCCATTTTTTGTCCATCTTAAGAAAACTGGACTGGGCTCGAAAAGGTTTGGCCGAATTGCCAATTTTTTGGGGCGATGTTTGGAAAATCCTTTGTTACACCGTCAGATGTAGTGACTCTGAAGGATAAGGATTGGCCATTGAGATAGATATATTGGACTGCCAATTGGCTCCCCAGTTCCTAGACATTGCCATCCAATTAGTATTTGAGCCTTTAATTTGAACTGATGTCACTGATCCAGGTGTATAACATTTGTTACCAAGACAAGTTCAAAGTAATCCCTTCCATTTACTGTAAATCTAACTCCACCTTGTTTCGCGCAGGGGACTCTGCATCAAAAAAAATTGTTACATTCATTAATATTGTTACCCAACATAGGGGAAAAAAAAAATAGTAGTAGTAATTTTTTTGTACAACTACTTAGAAGTTCAAATAATCAAAGGAAAATCGTTTACGAGATAGCAATTCAGATCATTTGTCAACATATTAAAGTTGTATTAAATCACTAATATATGATTTTATATATATTTGGTTGGATTTCTTTTCTTCTTTCACAAATTTAGTGACACATTAGTTGTATTGTCAAATAATTTATAATTTCTTTTGTTCTTGTACAGTGTAAAAAATCTTTGTTAGGGGTCCTAGTCATTGCCACACCATGAATTAAAAAATACGTGAACCTTCTATTTTTATTCCATCTAACGATTTATTTATTTACTTTTAATTATAGAATGGATAGTGAATACCGACTCAATAATCAAAATACGAAAGTAGATCCTAGGGAAAATTCAAACCTTTGGTAGAGGACAGGAACGATTCCACCCCGGTAGATACCAATTGTTTCCCAAGCAGGTTGAGCCATGTCAAAATGTGGCCTGGGTGGATTGCACCAGCCACCATTGTCACTTGGAAGGTCATAATTGGGAGGACAAAAGTTGGTTGCTGTAATGGTAATGGATGTTCCTTTCCTGCACCATTGTGGATCTGCGTTGTAATCACATACTAACTTGAAGCATTGCCCGCAGGAAGCTCCATCATTGAACAATGCAGTGCTCAATGCTGCAGTATTAGTTCCATAGCCAGCTGAATACAAATTACCATATCCACAAGCACCCCCTGCACCCAAACAGGTTATTTTTATTACTTATTTACAAAATTTAATGTCATGAGAAACTAGATTCAAGAAAGAAAATTAATAATGCTTTTTTTTTTTTTTGGTTCTTTTGGACTACGACTAGGGCTCGAATTCTTGAATACGAGACAGTTCTGAAACCGACTCCAGTACAACTTTTGATGTATGGATACTTACCCATTGTACCAGAAGCATCACTTCCTCCATAAAATGTTGCATGGGCACTCATCCATCCAGAAGCTGTGAAAGCAGTGACATTGGTGTAAAGACCACACAAACTAGCTAGGAAAGTCAATGCAAGAATTGTATTGAATCCCATGTTCTCCATGTTGGTTAGACAATAGAAGAGAAGGAGAGATTGAGAAAGAAGATTGGTTGGATGAGAATTGAAGAATGTGTCTATATTTAATGGGTAGAGCAAGGAGTTAGATGCGACTTAAGTAGTACAGATTTCTGTAATGGAACAACCTCACATGGGATCAGAGCAAATTAAGGAAAAAAATTCAATCCATTTTGTAATTTTTTAAGACAAATAATAATTATTGGCAAAGACGGAAGAATTCTGCACCTCATTCAATTATTCCCATGTTCTATCAAACATGTTCGTCCACACCCCACATGGTTCGCCCAGCAGAAAAGCCGTGAATGGATCAAAATCCACATCCCAAATTGCTTTTAATGTCTAAGACCAAACGAAAGATAATTAAACATAACATTTTCAATAGTCTTATGTAGAATATTTTGCTAACTAACAATCATCTGATGCAACCTCACATGCCATTTCTTTGACCTTACATGATTAAGCCCCACCCTTCTCATGTGTGATGCACATGTACTTGGCTTTAAAATCCTCAAGTTTTATTACTTCTCAAGTCTGGGTTACTTACCCCACAATACAGAATGGGTATGACAATCGTTCATGAGATGACGAAAAATAAGTGGATTTCATAATTTTTCACTCATTTAACGGTCTGTAATACTCATTCTATATTGTGAAGTAAGTAGAAAAAACTTTTCGCTTTACATAAATGCTTATATGGGAACTTGGTCCATATTCATGATCCACATCTATATGTATATTAATATGCTGTTGTGGGAATCAATCTATTTTCTTTATTCAATAATTTTGGGAATCTTTTAGAACATTGTTATTCAAGATCTAACCAATTTTTAATCAGAAATGATATGATTGGCCACAAAGGGAAGATTGATTTCAATGATTTTGGGGTTATGATTGATAGCTTAATCATTGAGGTACAGAGTGTTTTTTATAGGAAAAGTGTATGGTAGGATAGCTATGAGTTTTTGTAAAATAATGAAAGGCATGAGAGAAAAATAATTGCTCAGATTCCACAACCATTATTTATTACTAGTAGAACTAAAAAAAATTACACATATTTTTTTTTTAAAAGAAAAAGTGGTGGAAATTTTTTTTAAAAAAAAATTATTCAAAAAAATATTCAAAAAAATCGAAGAAATATGAATAGTTATATTTGAAAAATAAAGATAAAATTTACTAATCAAAATATGACAAATAAACACCAAATTCCCCCTCTTTCCCTTTATATACAATTTTCTAAAAAGGATTATAGAATTCTCGTTATTCATAATTATTTAAAATAATTATTGTAACAACTTTTTAATATATGATATATATGAGTTAAAGGTAATTAAAAAACGTGTTTAAAAAATTATTGTGAAATAATATTTTAATAATAAATAAAAAAACTTTCAATCCAAAGGAAGCCAATATGTTGTGGAAATTTTGAACAATACCTAACAAGCACAATGTTTTCTGTCAAGATTAATAGGAGATATAAGGTAACTTATTTACCTTCTCAAATACAAAAAAAAATCATGTATATCTAAGTTGTTGCCCATTTGAAGAGGACAAATTAATTAGTAGTACTAACTTTCTTCTTCCATTTTAATGCGACGGTGCTTAATCCAATTGGTGGGCATAGGCAGTCAATTTCCTCATTTTAGGTGTGCGTTGAGACCCTCATTTCCCCGTGTGTAGAGAAAAAGAAACCAAATGTCGCTAGCATTATTAAAAAGAAGACGAGAAAATAATTAATATTTTTTTTCTATTTGGCCCTTCGACGAAACAAGTCATGTGATGATAATTTATTACTACATTATTTGGTACCCGACCATAGGCCAAAATCAGCTATTATCGGACAAGTTCAATGGATGGTGAAAATTTGTTTTGCATTTGATAGGTACATGTCAAAGCTTAAATCATTACATGTGCTACATAATTTATTTTGTCGATTTTCAAGAATTGTTTATTCAACCATTTTTTGGTCTTTAGTTCAAATGTTTGTGCCCATAACTCCAAGAGAGAACAACTTTATTCCCATTAATCCCTCCGAAAATGAGCCAATTCTGATAATGGCATATTCTTTTTCTTTTTTTTTTCCCCTTTAAAATGGGATTTCTAAAGTGACATTTAAAATAGAACAAAATATTTTTGCTAAAGTAAACCGAGGGAGTGATATTCTACATACAAAGTCTCTCAGTTATTAACATTCTCAATTTGGTTCCTCAAATTTTAAAAATTGCCACCTCTGTTTCGATATTGTTGCCTTCCTAAAAATGGACAAATTAACAAAATCTTAATCAAACGCAACATGCAATTAACTTGGAGATTCAACCGTTGAAGAGAACAAATATGAAAAATTAAAATCTCAAGGTTTCAAAGTATACAACCTTTTATGTTTTGGATCAATACAAATATTATGCATTGATGAATGATAAAATAGACACATTGTTTTGAGGGCTAAAATTTTGCTAACCATTAAAGTTGTAGAGCTGTCAAAATCTTAAAAAAGAAAAACAGCAGTAACGACCAACTAACCTTTTTTGGTTTTTTTTTAGGTAACGACCAACTAACCTAACCTAGAAGAAGAAATATGAATCTCAATGATTGGGTAATTAAATCAATTTCGAGGAATTCGTAGAATGCTTCAAATAATCACCAGAAAAAAACATAGAGAAATGCATCGATCGACTCCCATGTAAATTCAAGAGGAATTAAAAATAAGCACTTGCATATTGAAGTTGACTTACTACATCAATTGTAAAGAGTACCTTTAGGAAGTTATGCAAGTAAAAGAATTTTCTACAGAACTTTAGGAGTTCAACTTTGACCGTCCTCGTGTTTGATGTGCATAAGAAACCAAGAAAAGCAAAAACAATTGACCCCAAAGTTAACTACTGTAGTATTTCTCTTAGCCATAGATTGAGTTTGGGAGTTTAGGAAGAAAGAGAAAAGAAGGGAAAGTTTTTAATGAGGAGGGAAAGAGAAGTCTTTCAAGTTGTTTGGAAGTTTTAGAAAGAAAATTCTATTAATGTTAATATTTTATTAAAATTCTTTTTGATATTTTAGTATTATGTTTGAAGGATGAATATGACCTTTCATAATTAATTGTAGAGTAGTTAGACATTTCCTTTCACTTATGAAAGTAAAGTTTTTTAAAATTTTATCCTTCCTTTTTCCTTTTTTTTCTCTCCAATTGAAACTCCCAAACAATCTAAAAATTTCAACTTTCTCCCCCTTTCTTTTCCTTCCATTTCCTGCATTATCCATCTAAACTCACCCTTAGTAATACCTATTTTAATTTTGTGGGTACATAGGTTATAGATACCTTTCTTATGAAGAATAAAACTAATGAAGAGATCCAAAAATGTCAAATATTGATTTTTCTTGGAATTCAAAACTCGATCAAGATAGAGAAATTTAAAATTCGACTCATAATTTTTTTTGAGAGTTGTCAAGTTAGAAATTAAGAAGAAAAGAGCAAATGAAATTAGAACAGATGCTATAGTGGAGGAATTTATTAATCTCTTTATAATAACAATCACAATTGAGTTCTAAATTATTTCGTTTATTGTCTAAACTCTCAAGTAAATCAAAACAAGAATATCAACAACTTTATCTTCTTTTCCTTTCTCCCTTTCTCCCTTAAACTACCAAACTGGACTAACGAGATTGTATAGCAGTATAGTACTTCTAGGAAAAAAAAGAAAAAGAAAGATTGCTTATTTCTGCAAAGTATACTGTTATATTGCTTGAGTACTTCTTTGATGATTGTTATTTTGACAGAAGTACTTTTTATTTTGATGCAATTAATAGTTAGGACGGACAATATGTGAAATGTGGCAATAGAATCGTTCAAGGACAAATATCAGGTTACTCTTGAAAACAATGCCCCAAAAAAAAAAAATCCTGAAATAGTCTTCAGGAAACTCCATGCTGCAATATGCTTTTCAAGAAAAATTCTTTATTGCGGAATAAATATTATAAATTGTTGAATGATTGAAAAATAATAAAATATCTTATTTTTCAATTATTTTAATGATTGTTATATTCACTACGAAATGATTAACTAAAACCGACTTAATTTCCAGATGTGACTAATATGGACCTCAAACGGTCACATCCTAAAAGTTGATGTATAACAATGCAAGTGTATCTCATCTTTTCTCAATATATTCAACCACACTCCAAAAATGTTGACATAATTGAAAAAGAGGATGCTATTAATTTTTCATTATTTAATAATTTAACATATCTTTTATTGTGTAATAAGTATGCTCTTATACAATAAAGACTTTTTTTATAAAAAAAAAAATCATGAGGTTGAAAAAGTAAATAAATACAACTTTTAGACTTGTGATGCTGAAGCATATCCTAATTCCACCTTCATGCAAATGTAACTTGACAGCTTCATGAATATGAGATCCATCTTCCTCCTGGTCTCAGGAGCAATATGGGTTCATTCAAGGTGAATGATTGCCCCTTCAACTCCATCTCAAGATATATCAAGTTTTCCGCAATCAAAATCAGCCATCCTCACCACAGTGGCAACAGTATATTTAGACAAGAATTTTTCTCTCAGGAAACGAATGAACTTATTGTTACTCTCTTGTAAGAAACCAACCACATAGGCAGTAGCTATGAGGCTAAAGCTTCTCCATCTCCTCTGTTTTGCATAGTTCTCCACACCTTTCTTGATTTCTGCTATTTTCATATCAGCACCTTCTTTACCATCACTAATGTCTCCATTTTGTGTCTTCAGGAAAGATTCTCCTATGCACCTGGCAAGGAAATAATCTAACACTATCTTCCAGTGCAGAACATCCACCTTGACCAATATCTGCGGTCATCGGATGAAGGGCGTCACCGGCCACGCAAATGTTGCTTTTGGCAATGTCCCTTATCAAAATATCCCATGGCAGTCTTACTTTTACATCAGCACAAGATACTGATTTGACCTCAGTTCTTTCTACAATATCTGATACTTCTTTTGAAATGTTGGCAGTCTTGTTCAATACGAATTCCTTCAATTTTATCGGATTTTCCAACATATTTTTGTTCCCTTCAGTTAAATATAAGACATCATTAAGCACAAACTATAACAAAGCCATTATGAACTAGGAGTATAATTCAGGAACAGAAAACAGCAAAGAAGTCCTTTAGATGGTAGCACGTTTAGGATGCAAAGGGTGGCTTACAAGTGTCAGTGGATGAATTGAAAGTACAAAACCAGTATATGCTTTTGTCATCACAGGGAACAAATCCAAAGCGAACACCACCTCCAAAATAAAAATAAACATGGTTTTGGATCAAAGCCATGAGCAGCTGGATACTCTACAATTCCCCTAATTGCTGATCGGCCTACAGTGATCGGTTTCTGAAGGCCTAACCACTTTGCCACAACTGAATTGACTCCATCACAGCCAATCAAGACCTTAAAGTCGAAGCACGAATTAGATCATAATTAATATCCAGAAACTATTTCATCATTCAGAAGATTATGATCTCACTTGTGGATTACCATGAATATGGTGACAAATAGTAGTACCAACTATGCCATGCAACAAGAAAAATCTAATTTGATGAGATAAAACTATAGACAGGAGAATATTGCCTATTGTATACGAGGAATATAACATGACATTTACCTTAGTCCGGATTATGCAGCCATCGGCCAGATGCACCAATTTTAGCTGTCCAGATTCCTCAATTGAAACAACCTTGGAAGAATACCTGATAGTCCCTTGTGGCAGCTCTTTCTCTAAGGTTTCTAGTAGCTCTTTTCTTCTGATGCAACGAGCTTCACGTACTTTCCACTACATCAAGTAATTGCTCAATCATATATATTTAATTAGACAACATTAATTTATATCTATGAAAATTAAGAAACGTGGTACGTAGTTGTACACTTGAAGGATTTATAACTCACTATTTATTTTCTTCAAGAATAATCTCTCCAGTTTTGAGGCCTGTATCCACTGAAGCAACTTGAAACCTGCACCAGAAAGTGTTCCACAGATTAATTTACGATAAATAAGGAAGAGGGATGACTTCATCAATCAGCATAAAGAAATCCCACAAGAGCAAATTAGTGATAAATTCCAATCTTACCCGCGAAGGAGTAGATAATGTTGTCTAAGGTGATCTGCAATGCCCACAGCATCCAGTGCCCTCCATGCATTGGTCCATAAAGTAAGAGCAAATCCTGTGGTTCTTAAACTCTCTGATGATTCCAAGACTAAGCTCCGGAGTCCATACCTAAGTATAGAAAGTCGAATTCTAAGAAGAATAATATAGTGGGATTGAACATGATTTCTGAGCCCAAGAAAAACAAGAGGAATTAATTTTGTACCTGTGAAGGCCTAAGGAAGTGGTGAGGCCGGAAATTCCAGCACCCACTATCACAATATCCTCGTCTATCTGCATTATTATTTGAGCTGGGATTAAAGCTTCTTCACAGTATGAGTCCTCTGATAAAATATCCGTGCACCCATTAAAAGTACTGAGTAATCCTTTAAATAGCAAGGCTGAGGTACGATGATGGATACGTTAACACTGACGACATTGATACTACTGTTAGTGAGAATTGTTGACAGAAGGGAGTACGCCACATTTGACAGGAAACTGGAGCAGCCCGTTGAAAATGATTCAAAGAAAGCATCTTATCTTGTGAAAAAATAGATAAAGACTGGCGAAGTTTCCAACCGATAGCAGTCAACATATATATATATACATATATATATATTTCACGAGGTGGCTGCATCAGAACAATTGAATGAATTGCTTGCGCCCCACGAGGTGGCTGCATCAGGAACAATTGAATGAATTGCGTGCACCCCAAAACAAGAAGTTTAAAAGAAAGTGTTGCAGCAGCCTCATCTTCATTTTCTTTGGAAGGGAAACCATTAGCATTCAGGTGTGTTCGTTTGGATTGAAAATATTTTTTTTTGAAAAATATTTTACATGAAAAAGTCTATTTTTTATACAATTTCTGGTGTATAATTGACAAAATAAAGTATACCTGAAATAAAAAATTTTAATGGTTTAATCTTTAATTTTATAAATACAAGTTAAAAAAAACTGATAACAATGGTAATAAATACCTTACAAGTAATTGTAATTAATAAAAAATTGATTTTTTTCAAAATTAAATGATAGTACAATATAGTAGTAAAATATGCATAATAATAGTTATATTAGTGTGGGACTCATAATTGAGAGAAAAACGAATGAAAAAGAATTAAAAATATTTTACAGTATAGCAAACGAAATTTTAATTTTGAAAAAAATAGAATTTTTTATGTCACTCTTGAATTATCCGGAGCAATACATGAAAAAATCTATTTTTTATACAATTTTCCGGTGTTCGATTGACAAAATGAAAATATTTTGAAATAAAAAATTTTAATGGTTTTATCTTTAATTTTATAAATACAAGTTAAAAAAAACTGATAACAATGGTAATAAATACCTTACAAGTAATTGTAATTAATAAAAAATTGATTTTTTTCAAAATTAAATGATAGTACAATATAGTAGTAAAATATGCATAATAATAGTTATATTAGTGTGGGACTCATAATTGAGAGAAAAACGAATGAAAAAGAATTAAAAACGAAAATAAGTTTAGCAAACGAAATTTTAAAAGTAAGTATTTGAAATTTAATGTCACTCTTGAATTATCCGGAAATACATGAAAAAATCTATTTTTTATACAATTTTCCGGTGTTCGATTGACAAAATGAAAATATTTTGAAATAAAAAATTTTAATGGTTTTATCTTTAATTTTATAAATATCAAGTTAAAAAAAACTGATAACACCTAGTAATAAATACCTTACTAAGTAATTGTAATTAATAAAAAATTGATTTTTTTCAAAATTAAATGATAGTACAATATAGTAGTAAAATATGCATAATAATCTTATGTTAGTGTGGATGTGTATAAGAGACAGTCTGTCTCTTATACACATCTAGATGTGTAAAAGAGACAATCCAGTTTAGCAAACGAAATTTTAAAAGTAAGTATTTGAAATTTAATGTCACTCTTGAATTATCCGGAAAATAACTTACACTCAAAAATTCCGTAAGTCATTTTCAGCTAGAGGAAGAAAAATTGGAAAATATTTTCCGGTGGAAAATATTTTCCGGTGTTTGGTTTATGTTATACACCAATTATATCATAACATCCAGTAGAAGGCCCAATTTATGCAAGCATATTTTAGGTCTGATTATACGCAAGGGAAATATCACAACTCTACCAACTGAAAAAAAAAAACTTTCTGACCATCCATAGACAAATTAAAGAATGTGCTGCTCACTAATCAAGTTACACTTCATAAAGCACCTAAAACTACTACAAGGAGAAAAGAAAACAAAAAGGCTTACCACTTTATGGCAGTCACGATCTAATAAATTAGACTACAATTACAGATCAAATCCTACAGTTAATACTAGAAATGAATTTGAAACAGCAAAACATAGAGATGGAGCAGGCATCCATAACTGCAGAAAAACGTGATTTCCACATTACACCCCAGTCGGACCAATTAAGCACCTCCAGCACCTGCATTGATTGGTCCATTAGATCTGAATCCATGGCCCCTACCACGTGTTCCCCTCCCACGCCCACGCCCACGCCCTGCAGCAATGGAACAACAGTGTCACAATCACAGAACAGGAATTCCAAAGGAGCACATAGAATGAGTCATCAATGGAAGACAAATAAGTACACAGAATGAAGCATCAACATAAGACAAACATCTCCATTTAAGTTCAAGCAACATTTCAGGATATTTAAGGCCATGCAACATATAAAAAAGCAGTACAGGTCTGACTGCTCTGATCATGGAAAAACCAGATTGTTAAAATAACCAAAAAAAAAGCCTCAAGCTCCAATAGGAATACATATATTCAGTAACAAAAAACAATTAGGGCAAGCAATACCTCGACCCTGAGGAGGTGCTTCTTGATTGTAACCTCCAGTATCTTCCTGGGTATCCACCTGGGGGCCATCATACCCTCCTCTTCCACGACCACGGAAATTACGACCTCTGCCTCGACCTCTACCCCTTCCATATCCTCGATTATGATCCCAGCCTCCATCTTCATACTCAGCTGATGCAAACCCATTACCTGAAATGAGACATTGCTGCTATGTCAGAAATCTGAAATATCATCACTCATTACACTTATCATGTGAAAAGTAGACACCACTATGAATCGCATTACATGAAACACAAAGTAAACTGTGGTTGCCTACCATATATGCCTCTGAACCGTCCCCTCCCTCTACCACCACGGCCTCTTCCTCGACCATTAGGTGACCCCTCTGCATGAGCATAACGTGTTTATACAATAACCCTACAAGTTATGCTTAACTGATTAATAAAGGGACAAAACCTGGAACCATAAACCATGAGGCTACCTCCATCATACTCCATCTCCGTAGAGACCTTAACTTGGTCAGCTGGTATTGGTGGTTGGTAACTGCAACATGTAGGAAATATGCTGGATATTAGAATTCGTAAATGCAATCGTCGTTCTTTCTATGTCCACCAGCACTATTCAGACAAAAGGTCTGTTCCGATGTCTAAGTTTTCACAATCAATCGTAAAAAATCGAAGTTCATGCAGGCAACGATGCAAAATAGAAATGAAATAACTAAATTAGCTCACCCCGGTGATGATGTATCCAGCTCCTTCTTTGAGAGAGTAATTGTGATCATTGAAACATGCCTCGTAGTTTGCAGACTATAGCAACAAACAAAATTATCATAAAGACCAGGCCCTACATGTCACTTCAGGCAAATTATATAGCAGAAAATTTATCGTTCAAATTAAATTAATATAGGCCAATTTCTCGTTCAAAATCAGTCTTATTCTGAAGGGTCTTACGGAAGGAGGCCCTCTTCTAGAGGCTCCCATGTATCACTAATGTCTATAGATGTAATCGACGTAATTTGGTGAAGACCAACAATCCTCCTCTGCATGGCAGAAAACAAAATAGCACCAAAACGCCATGAGAAATAGAACTTAAAGGCGAAAGGAAAAAACTCAATGAAGCATAGTGCAACAAAACCTTAATCAACTCCACAATTGTCACAGTTTTGTTGATGGCTCTACCCATTGCCTTGAACACGATCTCTTCCGAGCCTTTTTCCTATATAATGTTCCATTAATGGATCAACAAGGTGACTCTACTACGTCAAAATACCGGTGAAAGTCAAGCTACCAATTACATTATTCCAGCAATCAGACATTGGATGTCAAGATGCAATCAAGTAAACAAAAAAAATGGCAACTTTAAGCACACTCTTATGAAAATCTATCAACCCAATCCCCTTTGATATGTACACCCTTAAAAATAATCTCTTTAAGAAAAAGACGCACATGTATTGTTAAGAAAAAGCCACATGTATTGTTAAACTTATCTGACAGCAGAAATCAGCATTACAATATTTTCTTCATAAACAACCAAACCGGATATAGTGGAAAGAAACCATTTTTACAAAAGGTATTTTTCTGCATCGAGCCCAAACTTTGTACTATCCTCTAGGAAGTAACAAATTATGAGAATTACCATGCATAATTATCAGCAGGATTTAATTCGAGTCAACAAATTCAACAAGATAATACAACCTATATAGATGGGTTAACCACAATAATAAATAGTGCACAATCAAATCCTTCATTTCTGTAGCATCCCCTTTCAAAAATAAGCTAAGTTTCAACATTCACAAAATCCCATTTATACGAACAAAACATGTAAGAAAAACACACAATCAAATCTAACGGGCTAACAGAACAATGAACCAGATTAAAATTTTAGCTAAAAATGTTCAAAAAAGGTAAAATCTTGAAAAAAAAAATAATACCCATTAAAAAAACTCAAAATGAAAAATTGATTAAACCTGAAGAAGAGTCATGGCATAGGTGATATAGCTTCGCATCCTGCCTTGGCTTGTAATCCGAATCTCATTCTCATCAATTGGCGTCTCTGCCTTTGGCTTCTCCACCTTTCTGTACCGATCCATTTCCTATCCACCCCAAAAATAAAATAAAATTTGAGCTACAGAAAATACTAGTACAAAAGATCTATGAAATAAAAAAAGAAAAAGGGTGGAATCAGAAATACTAACTTTTTTTTTGGTGGGGTTAGAATAGAAAGAGAGGATAAGATAAGATGAATAAAAATTTGGTCCACGAACGAAGAGCCCTCTTCTCCGGCTTCGATTCTGCGTTTACGCCCTGACTCCTTCGTTCTCTTTGTGTTGGAAAGTTTATATAGTCCCGGTTTCCAGAGCTGCCCTAATTTTCAAGATTTGGTTCCACCGGTCTAACCGGTAACCTCTTACTCATTCTCGACCAAATTTGGAATTGGCCTACATGGAATCCAACAGAAGCTAATAGCCTACTTTGAGATGGTGTTGATAATTGAGAAATATTTAGGTATATCGGTTTTTGTCACGTTTATAAACATTGTGACATTATTTAAATCATATGAAATTAATAATATTATTTAATATAAATAAAATTTTATAAATTTTAATTTTAATTATAAAATTAATAAGTGAGACCAAATATATAATCTACTTAACGATTTCATATTGTCTTTTATCTATAATTTTTTTTTCTTTTTTTGGGTCAGAAACGATGATGTTTGTAATAGAAACATTTGAAAATATAAGTAATATTTACAAAAGAAAGGCCTCATATCAACCTTTGCTAAAATTTCTAGCCAAAGGTGCTTTAAATAAGTTGTTTTGTGTTAAATTATTGAAAGAAGATCATTTAGTCTTTTATTTGAGGTATTGACTAATTTGGTCTCTTATACATCACAATAAACTAATTTGGTCTATTATTTTTTAAAACACTAACCAAACTAAAGCTTATGATGGAAATTATAGACAAATCACGTGACCGTTAACCTGTAATAGAAGTATTGTCAACAACTCTTTTAGTTTGTCTATAATTTTCGTCATAAGTTTTAAATTAATTATTTTTAAATGATGAAAGATCAAATTAATCTTTTGGTCGATATCTGAAAACTAAGGAATCGAATTAGCCTTTTTTTTCCAAATTATTTTTTGCTTAATTTAAGAGCTAATAAATGAGTTTTTTTTTAACTTTACCCTAAGTGCCATATAAATTAATGGGGTAGGTAGGATCTAGTAATATTATTGTGCAAGGATAAGCAAATAAGTCTAATAAAAAAAAATTGAAATTAATTTAAAGCTTTGGTAATTGATTTGACTATAATTAGTTTTGAACAAATAAAGATAAGGAAAATTCGATGATTTTTTTAGTAAGCTGTTTTATTGTACTTTAAATAATTACATAGTACTTTAGACTATAACAGTAAGGGACTACTTGGTTCATGATCAGAATTCGAAATCATAAATCACAAGAATTCATATCAAAAAATTAGGTATGAACTTTGTGTTAAGGAATCATTCAAATAATGGCATCTTAGTAATATTTTTGGGTATGAATGTCATATTAAATTATTATTATTATTTATTAAAACCTTCTTCCTCCACTTCCTTCTATCTGTGACTTCTATGATACGTCTTGGCAAGTTTTCTCATTATTTTTTTACTACAAGTTATTATCCATATCAATATCATATTATCAAATCATCAGATTTGGAATTGCAATCATTTTCAAGATATCTGGAAGACGGGTGGAAAGCTGCAAAGGAATGAGAGAGAAGGAAGAATGAGGAGGGTTGTGGGAATGGAAAAGGGAAGAGAAAAGAGAGATTATATATATATATACCCACATTTGAAATTAACACAAGACCCTTCAATTCATTTGGGTATGAAGAGTGGTGGATTCTTTGGGTTTCATTCCAAAATTTTAATTCTTATGCCCAATAACGAAGCAATAAGTATGGGTTTTACTTTCATTTCCCCTATGATTCTTGTACCTTCCAACCAAGCACCTCTAAGATTCTCTTACATGATATGTAATTCCCTTAAAAGATAAAAGTTATTTTGGATGAATATACTAAAGAGGTGTTTGGTTCGCATTCAAAAATCGGAATCGAAATGAAAATAATAAATTTCACTATTGGTATGAGTTTAAACCAATTATTTTTACTTATTTGTTTTGAAATACGAATGAGTTTCATCATATTAATGAATTACTCAATTTGAAACTCATATCATAAGTAGAGAATAAAAATAAGTATTTGTTAATAGTTCATTCTTATAGAATAATGCCTTTATTGTTCAAATAATATCTATAAATATCATTAATTTTAATTTTTATTTCCCTCTCTCGTATTTATAAACCAAACGCTTTCTAAAAATAAGGGTCTAATTGGACCACTACCGGGTAGGCCGGTACCATCATGCATGAGTATTGGTTTATTTTGTCATTTATGTGTACTTGAGAGTTTGAGCTAAATGATGAATGAAACATAAAGTGGGAGTGGATAAAGTATCTCAAATAGTAATTGAATTGTCCAAGATATAAATATCTCTGTAATTATCATGCTTCTTCTTTCTTTTATTTATTTATTTTTCTTTAGTGAAATAATGTACATACCCTCTGCATAAAAGTCGTTAATCTAAGCTCCAAATACCCTGTGCAATTAAATTAGCCACGTCTTTGGGACTTTACACTTTTCAGTGTAAAAAGAATACTGAATGCACCAGATCATGGGCTAAAAGAATTGTTTACACAATAGTTGTTTTTCTAATTTATGGTTTGGATAACATTGTGTTTGTACTTTAAAGTACTTGCATTACTTTAGAAGATGCAAGCAAAGTGATTAGATCACTACTACATTAATTACACTTTGTATTAGATTTTGTCGAGTAAATCTTGGTTACTCACTCTATAATGCGACAGTTGTTGAAATTAATGAAAAATAATAAGATATCCTATTTTTTAATTATACAACAGTTTGTAATATTCATTCATATCTTATCACAATACAAAATGAATAACAAAGGATTTTTTGATTTGTCATGTACTTATTATATTTTTGGGTTAGATTTTAGAGGAAAAAGAGCAAACATTTCATTGACAAGATATGCATTATAAAGCATTCTTCGCTGTGAGATCTAGAGTTTAAACTTCAAATCTTATAGAAATCCAGACAAGTGTCAAAACACTCTTACATAGTTTGAAAGGTCTTCTCCCCCTCCCATCTCTTAATAGTATCCAGTTGACCTATCTTTGTAAGATATGTTAGATTAGAATATTGTCGATTTAACAAAAAAAAAAAAAAAAAAGACAGAATAATAATAATTGATAAATAAGCAAAATTTATCAAGAAAAATATTTCGTATAACTGAAATTTTTAGTGGGAATGTTTGAGTGGCATGAGGGGGAGCCAACCGCCATTTGTCTTTCTATAGTTATCTTAGAAAACATGTCGACTGTTAATTAATAATGTGCTGATCGTGCACTATCCTCGGATCTCATAGGCTAATCTCAATCTTTTGATTCATGATCACGAGTTTAAGGATGACAGTTCCATCATACACTAGTCCCATAAGATTAGCAGTGATTATGGGCCACAAATTTTCCTTCTTTTTTTAGAAAAATAAAATAAAATCTGGAGCTGCAGATTGAGCTTTGGAGATCATGGGCTATAAGCACAGTACTGTAGTTTAGAACAATATAGCACAAATCTAAAACTTCTACTATAACTAAAGAAAAACTACTATAGTATAAAACAAAAATTTGGGGTAATGGTTTGAGATTTTATAATTTATTCCAGGACAATGTCAACAATCTGCCTTGCCAAATACTTATAAAAAGAAATGTATAGGTTGTGGCTTCTGGTTGCCCTGTTTCTTGACTAGGGGATCAAGGATGCGCTGCCATTTCTCGTAGTCGAGAGCCGAACCAGCATCAGGCAAGGGGAACCCATTCACAAAGAAAAAGGGTGTGCCATAAATTCCTTTTAAGCATCCATACTGCCATAACAAGAGAAGCCATCCATAAAATTAGTATCCAAGGTAATTACCATAGGATTCGGTATATTGCTGCATTGCCACAGTAATACATGCTTACCTTGAAGGAAATTCTGGTTGCCTGATCCGTTTTAACGTTAGTAAAGCCACTTTCAATGGCAGGAGAGTATGAGCTCCCAACTGTATCAGCTACAAAATTCGTAATTTTATCTTGCACCGACTTTCTTGTTATGTTGGATGTTGCTCTCCCGTAGAACTTCTCCTGTTTGTTAAACATCTAGATTTAGTGTTATCAAAATACGATGATCACTAACTAGTAAACCAAGTGCAAATGGTCTTTTCTCCATTGGTTTAAGAAACATTCAGCATCCATCACAACTGATAAAAATTCCGTATTGGAGCTATTATACAACCTTGTCAGCAATTTTTATCAGTTTTTAGTAACTGTTAACATCGTTGATAGTTTCCTTGATAAGAAGTTTTCACTTATACAGTTAAGAGTCCTTAGTCTCTACAGTTAGAGCTACTACAAAGCGGCGATATGCCATAATTGAACAGTTGAATTCCCTTGTGTTACAAACTAGTTCTCTTTTCACATACTTCAGGGAAGCAAACCACTCCAAAGTGATTAATCTAAAACCCTATAAAAATAATGACAAAATTTGAAGGATCACATCAGGCCCTATAAAGCGTAGGAAGAAAAGACAAATTAACAAAATGGAACTGGCCATGAAGACATAACTAACAACACATTAATGGCAGATACGTAAGCAATTTTAGCACATTGAGAATAATGCAAAGAAGTACTAATAAATCCTAAATAAGTAGGTTGCTAAAGACCAAAACCATAGAAAGAGAATTCTTCCAAAAAAAAAAAAAGATAACCGAGTCAGAATTTATCAAATGTAGACATCAGTAGCAATTTAAATCAGATCAGAACTTTGTCATTTACCAAGGTTAGCATCAGTGGGTAAGCATGAAATCACAATTTGTTAGAAGAAATCAGATTAGTAATTTAACGTTTTCAATTGTCTGACGGACATCAAGAGATTTTAATACTCTATTTCTAAAGCCGACCCTTTCTCACCTGCTGCTCAAAGAACGCTTCCAGTAAATGGTATGTTGCTGAAGTGTTAAACGCGTCAACAATATGCAAGGCACGGGAACAAAGAAAAGCATTATCATGGTAACTGCAATTTTACAAAACGAAATCTTTCAGTCTATTTCATTAAGATGACTTAATAAGAATAGCTAAATAGCAATCAAGATTGTCAACAAGCATATTCATAATTAATTCATGTGGCAAAGCAACTCAAATATTTCAGATTAGTAACTATGTGAGGAAAACATGATTCTTGGCATCCCAAATATTACAAACAAAATGGTATCCATGGAATCCATGATAGAAATTCTTGGAAAAGGTATCATCATCTTGAAGTCAATCAACCGTTGTAGAACATAAAAAATTAGTCTCTTATTTTCTAATCCAGAAGTCATTCTACCTGAGGGTATTAAATTTCAGTAGGCTACTGCCTACTACGGAATTTTAAAGGAGCTGCAGTATTTTTATTTATTTATTTATTTTAAAAAATGGGGTCAATTTCTTTACCGTGCTAGTACTGTGCATATCAATTGACCAAAATAAGAACAGCTTTTAAATAGGGAATTGGCAGTCATTTTTTTAAAAACCTAAATTCACAAATTACAAGGTGAACAATGAATTATAACTGTAGGATTTACATGAAGGTGCAAATGAATAGTCCAAGAATTATCCAAACAAAATCAAACAAGTTAAAATAAGGGGAGAATTAATTAATTTAAGCTATAAATAAAAGTTAATTAAACAAAGAAATTTTTGGAACCTACGGAAGAGGGAAAGTGTGAAAAACAAGAGAAATGCGAGAGTCATAACGTTGGATTGCTTGTTTGAGAGGTTTCCAAGAATCTCTGCTATCGGGACAAACTGGGTCAAAAAATGCCTCGATCACCACAGAATCGATCTTGGGCAATCGATTATGGTACCAAAAACCATCAAACTTGGCTGGATTGGAAAATCGAAACCTGAGCATCATTAGAAGAACACAAGAAGAAACAAATTAGCAGAAACAGAGGTTTCAAAATCAAGTGATTTTGATGCTGCATATTGGAGATTCACTGAGAAGTAGGTTCTCTGTTGATTTGTTTTTCAATTTTCACTCCCTCTATATTGATTTTTCCTTGTGGGGCTGGTTGTAGTAGAAAACTTGGAAACTGAAATGGACCGGTTGGTTGGTTTGAAGATTGAGTTGGAGTCAAGAAAATACTACACTATGAACTCCTTGACTAGTAGTAGAAGTGACAAAAGCAAAGAAAGCTGACAATTTTGAATCTGAAGTCGTGGGCTTAAACGTAAAGCGATTGCATGATGATGATGCAAAATGCCAGAATTTACTGAGGACTGCAATGCTGAGTTGCTGACTCCACTAATTTGGCGTATCTGTAATTCTGTATTTAAGTAAACAATTTAAGGTTTTTCCTTTTTATTTTTTGGGTAAAAATTTAAGTTTTTTCCTTAGCATATTCATACCACCTACTATACCCGCCAATCCGGCATCATTCATGATGCCATCAACAACCCTTTTTTATGTTTTTTGCTTTAAATCATAGTACAATTTTGTTTTCTTCATATTGTGTGTGTGTGTTTTTTGGCATCAGCACCAAATTCCTTTATTCATCCAAAAGAAATATTATGTAGTCAGTTTGCCTCGTGATTCAAGGGAAATTCTTGCACAGAGAAGTACATGACGTAATATTATAAATCATATTTTATTATCTTAAATCAATTTAGGTGATTGATATGTGATCTATTATGGATCAAGAAATTTATAATACTATATTATAAATTCGATTTATGTAAGAATTTTTTATGAGTATGTGTTTTTTCCATTTTGATTAAATTAGATAAGCAATTTTATTCCACTTGTTGTGCATAGGGGTGACCACAGTTTCGGTTCCAGAATCGTTAGAACTGAACGGTTAAAAACTGGCAGTTTTGAAACTGGAATCGGAACCGTCGTTGACGGTTCTCGAAATTACTGGATTTGAAACCGTGGACAAGGTTTTGGTTCTACATTTTTTAGAATCGGAACCGAAAACTGTGTAAAATATATATATATATCAATGTAATTGATGCATTTATTTATTTTTGGATTATCTTTTAATATAGAATATCTAAAATGTATATTCACTTTAATTATTAATGGTTCGATAAATGATGTAATAGTGTATTTTTTTTTCCATAAATAAATTTTATAATTGAAATATAAATAAAATGTAATTTTTTGTTTCTCATCTTAATTTTTATTAATTTTTTTAATATTATCCAAAATGTATATTTATTTTAAAAAAATTCAAAATCAGAATTGGGACTGAAACCAAACGGAACCAAGAAACCAATCGGAACTACCTGTTACAAAATCGAACCGGAACCGACTCCAAGATTCCGGTTCCGATTTCAACTCTTCACGGAACCAGAATCAGTGATTCTGGAACCGTCGTCATGCCTAGTTGTGCGGCTTTTGAATTCATTTTGATTTTTTATTTATTTTGGACATGTACTGAGAATTATTATTATTTTTCTTAATCCAAAAAAAAAAAAAAAAATATAGAAAAGGGTGTGGAAGAAAATAAAAAGATGACGGTCAAGCTCATTTCCTTTACTTGCTGGGCACAAAATGTGGAATAAAGAATTTTGTTTATTGTTTGAGAATTGATGGTGCAGAAAGCATCAAATTTAGTTCGACTAGTCTTGCAGTTGTCACTTTTGGTGAAGTGAAAGTAAAAATTAATTTTAATAAATGTTGGAACTTAGTGAAAATTTTATTAAATGCTTTTGTGATGGATCTTTAGTTTTTCTTATGTGTGTTAAATAAGCTAAGCATCAAACTGAAACATTAAGTTTTTGAGAGCCAATCAAAAATAAATTAATAACGGTATCTTTGTGCCTTTCAAACTACAACTTGTATTTAAATTTCAATCTCTTTATGCAAAAAATATAGGCACTATTTCCATAATTATTTATGAGAAATTTTGAATGCTTAAAAAACTAATTTCATTGAGCTTTTTAATGACGATATAGCAAAACTAATTTGGTTATGATTTGTATAAAGCAATAAATTAGCTTCATTAATTTTATAATTTAAAAAGTGTATGGTTCAATGTAGGAGTCAATGTAACATTGACTCAATAATCATATCAATTATGGAAAAAAAAAATCATATCAGCTAAGATTCTTGTACTAATTATATATTGTTAAGACTTAAGTGTCCTTATATATTCTTTTTGGATACTACAAAAGAACCATGAGAAGCTACAATCAAAAGCAAGTAAGCAACTTTGTTGTTTGGTTGGGCTTCTCTGTTATTGGGCTAAGGCTCGTTATTCAAGTGTCTATCTTAAAATCTCTATCTTTTTCGTTGAGCTTCAAAACTTCAGGTCATGGATTGGCCTTTGTTTTTCTAATGCGCATTCTGGTCCTAGGCTGCAATCATTTTTGTTGAATCCAGGCTGGGTAAAACGTTTTATTCTTGGTTGTAGTGGGTCCAAACTTCTCTAGGTGTCGAATCCATACAACATAGGCCCAATTCATATATTGATTTCTGTTGTTATTGTTCAAACTTATTTAATGAACGACCAATCAAATCCCAAAGAGTTCATATTAAATCGAATTTGATTTGAATAATATTAAATATTTATAATTCATTTATAATTTTATATAATTCACACAAGTATTTATCTAAAATATTATCAAATTTTTGGTACATATTGATTATACCTTTCGTTCGAGGACACATGTTTCTTTTTTAGCTTGCAAAAATAATTGAAAATTGTTTAATTGCATGAAAGACCTTTTGTATTTTCCCATTTTAGAGGCGGCAGCATTTTAGTGTTTCAGGGTTAAAGTCTCCAAGGCAGTTATTGCATGCTTAAAGTCTCCAAGGCAGTTATTGCATCCTTGTGAATTCATTAACTATGTATGAACAAACAACAGCGTATTTCACTAACCATCCTAATCAGTAACGACAGTGTGATAAAATAAAAAAAGTATATATATATATATGTATGAGGGAGCTACAACAGCGTATTTCACTCACCATCCTAATCAGTAATGACTAAGCAAGATAGTGTGACAAAAAAAAAAAATTATTTAGATGTATTATAAGGAGATGATAAAACTAAAGCTTTCACACTCATCTTAATACAAAATAAAATAATAATAATAATAATAATAATAATAATAATAATCAAGGTTCAGCTTGATTTAGATGTATCGTAAGGAGATGATAAAACTAAAGCTTTCACAATCATCTAAAGCGCTTTGACAGTTATCTTAATATGTCCAGGATAATGATCGGAGAAAATATTTAGGTAAATTCCGTTTTTGACCCAACCCTGAAATCAAGATTAAACTTTAAAAAATATTGCTTACATCAACTGATTTTATAAATTTTTTAA
Organism: Cinchona pubescens; assembly: GCA_025175665.1. NCBI lineage: Eukaryota > Viridiplantae > Streptophyta > Magnoliopsida > Gentianales > Rubiaceae > Cinchona > Cinchona pubescens. Next base: position 991,600 of record JANKKI010000012.1, read on the forward strand.
AATTTAATTCACACCACAGAGTTTACAAGTGGAGTCAAAAATCAACTCTATCTAAGTCTTTACCAATCATCGGGCCCAATCACACATAAATATGATGATTATCGTAATTGCCTTTTGTTTGTACAATATTATAACACTTGGACTTTAATGATAAACCTACCATCCTACTAGTTGGTGTTTTGGTGTTTGCTGTGATACTGATAGTGTCATACACGATGATAAATGAGCAACCTTAAATTAGATGATAGTTAGAAATTAATGAAAATTTCAAGCGGTGGAAGGAAGATTTATAGGAGTAAATTTTAGATACTCACTTTACAATACGAAATAGATATAATAGTGATCGAAATAATTAAAAAAAATTATTATTCTTTAATTATTTAACAGCTGACAATTTTTTTTTTTACTTTGATTCTATCATTAAGTTTCAAATAAATGACTTAGGAAAACAAAACTCATTATGTGCTTAACAACTAAGCACCAGACTGGAAACCACAACAAATATGTAATGGTTTCCCGTCTGGTGAAATAGTTGTTAAGCACATAATTTTTAATAACACTTAATTCAAGAAAAAAAAAAGCATTAGCAATTTTGCTAATTCTGCCAAGCAATTTTTGTTTGGTTTTAATTCCATTATTTGCATCCGGCAGTCTAGCATGATACTCATACACGTTATTTCCATCGACTCACAATCCAATCTTTTAAATTTTAATCCTGTATAAATATTTTTATTTTCTAACATATATTACATTTGATAAAAAAAAATGATAATATGTATATATACCATTCACATAAGGGTATTGTTAAGCAAAAGTTGAAATAGTTTTACCATAACTTATACTCGCAGAATACCCTGCTAATTTTAAATATGCATCTAAAATATTTAAATTTTTGTCATATAAAAATAATTAAAAAATAACCATTATTAAATGAACTTAGTGAATGATATTACTTTGTGAATCTATCATAAGAGTAATATAATAATTTTTTTAATTTTTTAATTTTTTAAAATGATATATAATTTAACACAAAATAAATATGATCAATAAAATAAAATTAAAATAGTATAAAAAATTAAATAGACTCGATTTATTTTAGAATTTTACACTTTGCATTCATAATGTGGCCGTTTCTAACCTCATATCAATACACTGATTGAGTTATTTAAACCGCCTACGACTCAGCCAACCATTTTTCTCTCGTTTCCAGCGCAGCGCCTCACCTGACTCTTCGCTCTTCTTCAGCACTTTCGAGTAACAACGCGCCCGGGGCTAGGGTAGACCGTAGATTCCATATAGATTCCATCCAACTCAACACATGCAGCCCTTTAGGGTTAATTGCACTTTGTACGACAATCCTTTTTTCTTTTTTTTTGAACTTTATGCCTTAAAAGTATTTATTTTGACAATAAACTACTTTCAACTTTAAAATTTTTGCACTTTACACAAATTACTTAATGGTGAATAAAATATGATCCATATATCATATTACCTTACTTAACTTCCCCAAATTCTCAATCTTTTTTCTCAACACTATACTAATACACAATTACACACCTAACACACACAATTTTTACTCCTTTTATCTCCAGAGAAACCAGCCAATAGTGTAGATGAATAACTTGTAATGTAACAGTTTCACAAACTATTTTTACAATCATATTGTTATAGCTCAAGTTGTGTTGGCAAGTTTAAATGATGAGTTGCAAAATTTGAAAGTCCAGATATAGGACTACGGTCTATTTGTACCTAAATCCATGAATTTTATTAATTTGAATTTGAGCCTAAATTTAAACTCAAAATTTCTTTTAACAATTTAACAGTGTTGTACTAGTGCATTTGTGAATAGTATGTAGTTAAAGATGGGATATTTTCTAAAGTTGGCTAACTTAGTAGGGGGTACATGGTCATTTTACTATTTATCTTTGACTAATTGGTGCAATATGTTAAAATTTAGACGTTGGAACTTGGAAGTGGTTGATTGCCAAAATGGATACTTTTAAGATACAAAGTGCAAAATTAAGATAGTTTAAGGGTATAAAATGCAATTAACCCATCCCTTGCTGCCCTTCCCAGTTTCCCATGTATAAAAACCCCCCCTTTTCTACGTTTTCTCAGAGATCGCTTCTCCTGTAAAATAAGTAATGGTTTCCGTTTTCCTTGACTCTCTACATGTGCTATCAAAAATCACTCCGCCGTCAGCACCAATTCCCTCCTTGAATTCGTGAATTCCAGCGTTTTCCTTTTTCCTTAAACAACCCAAAAAGAAAAAGGGAAAAAAAGATGTTGTTTTCGGTATTTCTTGCACTGTTTTTACCATGCGCTGGAATGAGCGTAGTTTTCTTGATATATATATTCATGCTGTGGTATGCTGCGACAACCATAAACAGATACAGCGCCAACCAGGAATTCCAGTCGTCGCGGGTGAAACCATCAAAAGGGAAGGGTCTTTCAGCATCGGACCTCGAAAAACTGCCGAAAATCACTGGAAAAGATTTGGTTATGGGTGGAGAATGTGCGGTGTGTTTGGATGATATAGAGAGTGATGAACCGGCTAGACTGATACCCGGTTGTAACCATGGGTTTCATTTACAGTGCGCTGATACTTGGCTGTCTAAGCACTCGATTTGCCCTGTTTGTAGAGCAAAGCTTCCGCCGGAGCTATTCGATCCGCCTGAAACCTCATTAATCCTTGCTAAATTTGATTAGAGTAGAATTGATATCTCTCATGAATTAATTCTTTTTTGTCTTTATATTTTCAGATTATGATTGGGTTCGGAAATATTTGTTCTTTTTTGTCTTTTTTTGAGTGGCTTTTCTTTCCCTGTTTCTTCATGTGCGTTATCAATTAATCCTCTGTAGAAAAGGAAGACAGAGTTGAGCAACATTCATCTTCTGGGCTTGCAATTGGGCATACAAGTTAGTGCATTCAAATTCCAAAATAATCAAAGTGGAACTTTTACTCTTTTCTTGTAAGTGGGATCATTTGAAATTGTTTGCTTGAATGGAGTGGAGTTCGTTATTAACTTTTTACATAAAGGTTTCAATAGATTAAGATGAACATTAATCTAATACTGCAGCAAATTAGATTTATCTTTACAGCTATCACCAGGTGGTCTTATTAAAAGAGTTCAGCATTTTACAATCATAGGACATGACCAATGAAATTCAAACCAGAGGGGAAAGATAAAGTCTGTGGTTTTAAAAAATACTAGTAGAGAAATGTGCAAGAACCTCCGTTCTATTTTATTTAACATATTTGACATAGTAAACCCTATTTTATTTGACATATTTGACATAGTCAAATTTACACATAATTTTTTTAAAAAAAATGATATTTGACCAACTAATAAAACATATTTTCTTCTCAATTGAAATTTAAAATTTTATTAGTTGATTTTGGAATTCCAAATTTTAAAACAGTGTGGAGAGTAATTAATGTTGAATTATAAATTTAATGATATTTTTTTGGGACTTACATGAAGGTAAAATAATTTAATATATTTGTAATGTCAAGGAATGACAAATAATTTGGGACAAATAAAAATAAAAAGAATGACATATAAGATAGGACGGAAAAGTGACATATAACCAAGAGGGTTCGACTCGATTATTATGAACACGACTTTGGAAAAGCGAAGGAATGGCAAAAGAAAACGTGCGTAGCTTGTAGCTTGTAGCTTATAGGGTTAAAGATCATGCTATTAAAAGTTCCTGTTAGTAGTTTCTTTCAGCGCCTTTGCTGACGCGTTGACACAAGGATGAAAGCGCGACTGTTGTATGGTTGTCAAACTAACGCCTTCAAGGATGCCTCAGTAAATTATGCTTAAAGACAGAGTGACTTTATTTTGCCTTTTTAGGTAATTAGAGCCTGGATAAATAAATACTACTATGACGATATTATTCACAGTTTAATAGCAACTCTTGTATTGCAAGAAATTTCGCATTTCACACTTCAATTTAAAAAATTCTTTGCTTAAAGTCAATTGTCTTCTTCTCATTTATATTTTGGACAAAAGAATTTTCGAAAAGTTTGTGAGTTGTTCTATTTCTTCAATTCTTATCTCTACTTTACATTTAAAATTTTAAAATATAACTTTGAATAGTTCCACCAAATATGACGGAGATTGTTTTGGAGCAACTTTTACCTTTCAAAACTTTTCAGTTATTTCTACTGACTTTAGTAATTATATTTTAGTTAGCAGCTTCATTCTTAAACTTAGGAAGTAAACACAGGGTCTTTTTTATTTTAATTTAATTAATTACAAAGGAAAATAAGAAGATTACTATAACTTACAAGACCTATTTTCATCCGAGGAAGAGTTAGAAAAACTTTTTAGTGGGGCACAATTAATATATTTTTTAATTTTATAAATAGTTTTGTAGAATAACAATTTTACACAACAAATATAAATAAGTAGAAATGTGCATATATAATAAATAACACAAGAGCATATAATAAATGAATAATTAAATCCACTACAACTTATTCAAGTATGAAATTTTTTTAAAAAAAAAAAAAAAAAATCCACTGGTAAACAACAACTCCATAAAGCATTCGCTTATACTTATAATCATCATTAAAGTGATAGATTATATTTATTACTTGTTTCCTTTATTAACAGTTGATATAGGCATATATCTTGACTTTCTACAAATTAGTGGGGATTAAAACAAAAATTTTCTAAAATGGACATTTTTTTTTTGGTTAGTAGGGGAACTAATTACAAATTAATACGGTAAAAAACAAATTTTGTAAAATATTCTATATTAAACTAGAAATTTCCTTTGGCTAGTGGGGGCATGTGTCCTCACTGGCTATAGAGTAGATCTGCCACTGATTTTTTTTTATGCTTATCTGTTATTATTAAATTAAATTTATTCCACTTCTAATTTTTTGATACTCATTCATTAAAATAAAAATTCTTTCTTAACAATAATAACTATAATTTTACAACGTCTATGATGCTACTACTACCATTAAAAATGTCCCCTAATTTATTTTAGTGATGCAACATAAATGACAATTTACGCAACAAATCGATATGTGCTTGTTGTAATTGTGGAAGTGGAGTTTTTAGGGTATACTTATTGTGTACAAATGGGCCATTTTAATGGACACATGGGCCATTGTATGATGATTTTTGCCTCATTCTGGATTGATCCGTTTATCACTCATAAGTTAGGCCTAGCAGCAATCTTGATTGATCTATTTGTCAATTAACAGCGATCCTAATCAATGATTATAATGGCCGTTCCCCACTAAAATCCAACCCAGCCCCACCACGGGGCTTCGAGACCGGGGAGTGGCGCATCAATATAAATGCATTATCATCTTCGTCTTTGTCCCTTCTTAGTACAATCTATTTGTTTGGTCAATCCAGGTAAATATCAAGCTTGAGATCTTACCATTATTTGTATCAGAAATTGATTAAAATGTAGTATTAAATTCGGGGGATTCTATAGTCAGTTGATGGAACCATTTTTCTAATTTTAAAGATTTGTACAGTACAAATTTTTAAAATATATAAATTATACTATACACATCCTTAAAATACAGAAAAATAATTCCCTAAAAAGACCGTAAAATTTCCCTTAAATTCAATTGTAAAGTGTAATTTATACTCCAAAATAGAAAAATAATAATAATAATATACCACAATTCACTTGGCTTTCTTTCGCTTTGTTCTCTTCATTTTTGACAAAAAGCTTCTCACATTTACTGCAGTCAAAAATGCACAATCCAAAGTGCGGAATCCCCTCTCTCCGCTCATCCCGCCATTATCGTCACGATAATTTATACAATACAACTCTATAAATATAATTCTTCTTGACGATGCTAAAATAATTTATACAATAATATGCATAGACGTGACTTCAAACTTAGATTTATTAAGGGTAATTTTATTTTTGCAGTCCAAATTAGCGTAATCAAGTTAAATAGTAAACGTATTATTCGCGGATTGATTCGATTTATTAATTTTAAGTATAAATATCAAAATTATAGTTCAGATTTATTAATTACTTTCCTACTATTCCAACTCTGAATTTTTGTTGAATTTTATTCTTTAGTCTAAATACTAAGAAGATACCGTCCGTTCATTTTATTTTAAAGTGATCCAAATGTAAGTACTACGCGTGATGCTCAATCTTTATTTTGAATAATACTGCACAAAGATCAACCCTAATTCAAAATTTTTATTCCAAATTTTTAAACATTTACTAAATTGCTATATTATAACCATTTTTTTCAAAGTTAGTTTGTCATGTGTGTGTTGTTATTGATTTTTGATAAAATTGAAGGAGAATAAGTTTAAAGTATTATAATTCTGATTCCGAATGATAAAATTGGTACGATGAGTTAGCTTTTGTGGAAACGGAAATGATCGCTTTTTTATCATTCCCTCGGAATTAGTAAACGTGACCAAGAAAAAGAAGCAAGCCAGCTGGCTAGTAAAGGCGTGTCAAGCAGCAGAAGAAGCAGATCAAACGTGGGCTAATCCGAAGCGGACACGGTTGAAATGGGTTAGGTCAAGAAATCCCATCCCATCCCATCCCATGTATCAATAATCATCAGCCTCACGATACAAATCAAAGCCCATTAAGTCACGGTACGAAGAATTCGTCCTCTCAAGTTTTAACTAATGTACTAATCTTCCGATTCAAGATAATTATCATGTGTACAGATAAAAAATTATTAATTTATAAAAACATAATTAAATTATTTTTTATATTAATTATTTTTTTTACTTTTTTAGTATAATATTAAAGATAAAAATAAAAAAAATATTATTTAATATTTTTAAATTTATTAATGTGACAAATAATTTAAAATAAAATAATAATTATTTTAAAACTGAGATACTAATACTTAATAATCTAAATCTAGTACGAATAAAATACTTGGGATGTGGGACACGGCAGATGCCGTAATAAACACGGGACAACGTGGTGTATTGTGGTTAAGCTGCGACTACTTTTCTCTGCGACCAATCTTTCCTAAAGATTCCTTTCTAATCTCTTTCATTCATATTTCCTTCGCACCCCTTAATTCTTCGCTCTCTCATTATTATTCATTTGGTACAAACAAAATTTAATAAAAAAGTAGATTATCATTTGATCGAAATCAGACATATCAATAATTTATATTTGAAAAATTTATACTGATTTTTATACATTATTTACTAATAAAAAATAAAAACAACGAGAATTAAATTTATATTTTTTTATATAATTTAACCGTCTTATCTACTGATACCAACCCAACTTGGCACTATTACAATTCTTTGTCTAAATTTGCCAAACTAAGGTATTAAATTAGGGAAAATTTTGATATGAATACTATATACTGTAAGTGTGATAAATTCTTTAATCTATATTTATTTATATTACTGTAGTTTATTAAAAATAATTTTTTTTAAAATAATATAAATAAATATAAATTAAAGATGCGAATCAAATTTATATAAATTTTTTTAATTAAACTACTAAGATAAAATATTGTATGAAAAAAATTTAAAGTGAAAAAAGAAAGGAGAGGAAGAAAAGTTGGGACACGTAAGTAGCTTACTTTTGGCCTGTAGCAAAGAAAAAATGGGGCAGGAAACAGTGATTCATGATGATGCCAAGGGCCGTGAATTTAAATAAAGAACTTAATTCCACAAAAAATGAAGTGAAGGTGATGTACTCTCCAGTCTGCTCCTTAATTATATGCATCCTATAAATATCATATGATGGTAGTAATTAATACTAATTTTGAAAATTTTGAGTAAATTCCTCTACTTTTCTTGACAAGCACATGGATAAAATAGTGGGGTTGAAGCTTTGAAGATTCTGCTACGTGTTGGAAGTTCAATAGTTAGTAATTAATGTAGACTAGTACTATAAATAACCATCACTTTATATGATTTATTTTATTTTTTTATTATATATTATTTTAAAAAAATTAATAAAAATATTAAATAATATTTCTTTAAATTTATTTTTTAGTATTACATTGATAAAAAAGAATTATGAAATTAAATATTAATATAAAAAATAATTTAATTATTTTAAATTAATTTTTTTATAAAATTAATATAACTTAATGTATTCGATGATTATTTTAAAACGTGCAGGATAATTCGTAATTAAATAGTCCCAAATCTCCTAGTAAGTACTCTACTATTCTCTTATAGTAGTCTGTATGGTGACAGATTAAAGGGGCCAGCAAGGAAGCACAGTTCAGTAGTAATCTTGTTGGATTGGGGGTGGTTGAATTGGGACGCGGGGGAGGTATCAGGTATGACGCAGGAAGAGGAGGTGAAGGAGATAGTACTAGTGAAGAGCAGCAAGAATATTGCTGCAGAAGAAGAAGATGATGATCAAGAATTCAAGAATTTGTCTATTTTAGCTACCAAAGATCGAGACTTTCTGCTTTCTCCATCTGGAGCTCAGGTCTTCTTTCTCTCTCCCAACAGAAAGACAGTTTGGTTTCAGACTTTTTAAATTTCTAGAATCTTTCCAAAATCAAGAATTGAAATAAAATTACGTATGACTTCTCGAGCTTAAGCGGGCTCGGACTTTATTTTTCTCGGATGATTTTTTTTTTTTTTTTGGTGGGACAGTTTGATTAACCAGATCACTGAAAACGGAACACTGCAACAACCCAAAAAAGAACTATCTATATTGCTTGAGCTTGATGGTTCATAATTTGGTATGATCTTGGAGTTCAATTTATAGGCTTTTCTGGAAACTAGAAATGTAATTAGCAAGTAAATGAGTATATATATTACTCTATACACTTAAAAATTCTTGGGTTATTATGATCTGTGTGCATCATATACTCTCCCTAGAAGCAATTTATATTGTCAGCTGCCGAACACTAGTGAGAAAAACTTGTTTAGAGTAATCTTAGCTCGCAGGAATAGTGTGCTCCTATCAATTATGGTTTAAAACGAATAAAATGGCTATTTCTAACTTGCTCATTTGGGATGAGAAAGGTGTGATTGCTTGAATTATTATCCTCATCGGCTTCCACATCTCTTGCAGTCCATGATTACTAATTCATGGTATGGACCATGAACCAACATGATTTAGTAAGCCCTGATGGATGAAATTCCCTACTACGACTGGAGAAGGCTTTAACAGTTCATTTATTGTCATTAATTTTTTCGAACTCTACTTAAGCTTCCAGCACAGCGTTGTTATCTGGTTTCAGATTTTATTTGTTATATTCTGCTCAATAGTAATTTGACTTTAAGTGTCTGATATCTCCTTTTAAAAATACATAAACAGCATCTACCAAGGTTTTGCAATTATTGGATTCATTATAGGGGCAGATTTAAGTTCAATATTCAGAACCAACAGGAGTGAAGCTGAGTATGAGAAAAATGGCTGGGAAAACAAAAGGATATGCAGGGAACCAATCCAAAAGATATGGTAATATATAATATTCAATACGAATCAGGATGTAATTAAGCTCTAGTATATAGCTAACAATAAATATCCATGGGATTGTTTTCTGGGCTCTAGGAATTGTTTTTTCAATTGTTCCTCTGGTAATTATCGGGAGGCCAATCTTAGTTCTTGCATAATCTTCCAAGTTCTAACAAGTCAAACAACATCCATTTCTTCTAAGTTTTCAGACTTTTTCACATGTTCATAAAGCCCATTGTTCTTCTGAATAGACGTATGAATTCATTTGTACGTTTCTGCATTTTTGGGGGGAAAAATATGGAAGTTATGATTTTAATTGTCCATGGTTTTTTTTTCTAAATAATAATAAATTGTCCATGGTTAAGTTTAATGAAGGGCATCTACTTGTTGACTTGCCAAGCAAGTATTTTCCTTCAGTCCTGTTCTAACACTTAGAACATCTGTTAGCGTGGGAATTAATGCTATGAGGTATACCATATGGTCATCTTACAATAGTCTCAGTTTCTTGATCTCTTGCGAATTAATTTTTTCATCTTTTGCGTTATATGTAGACATGTTTTCAACAATAATGTTTCGTGCATGTTCAATTGTTTTGTTTTTCAGTGCTATTATGGAGATAGTTACCTAAGATTCTGAATATCTGATTTTGGAAAGGTAAAGATGTAAACCAAAAGTCTGGATAGTCCAATTAATTTCAAAGGAATTTAGTTGGGTTGTGTGTGTGTGTGTGTATTTGTCTAATCTCTGATGCGGTGTATTAATTTACATCCTCAGGTTTTGTTTACTTTTGAGGGTCTTCTAGTATTCTCTTATTCTTTTCCTTATTTTTATTGTATTTCGAGTTTTCTGGGGTCATTTCCCCTTACCCAGATTGAATACTTGGTCATAACAGGTTAGCCATGGCATAGCTTATGTGTTATACTTCCAATTATTGGTTCACCTTTGTTTTGTCCTTTCCTGGTGACATCATTCTGATGCGAATGAGATGTAATAGCCTAGTCATTCCTCTAAGCCAATTTTAAGAAGATACTAAATGGATAGCATCCACGCTCGTTATCTCAGGATGGTTAAACTTCCCTTTCAAAGCTGTAGGTTATTGATTAGTCGTTAATGTGTTCATGGGGCATTTAGGATGAGCCTTCGTTGGTGATTTTCTCTAATTTGAGAAGCCTAATTATTATCATCTTTTATGGTAGGTACTTTTATGAGATAACATTGGTCAGCACTTTGTTCAATCTGACTTCATTTTATCTCATTTGCAGTTCTAAAAGGTGCTGATGTTATCACTTCATTATATAGTAATGGTGTTTCTAACTCTCCAGAATTTTATTGAGGAGAAAAGGGGGGAAAAAACTTAAGTAATAGCCACAAAACATATGCTATCATCAAGAATTATTTATATCAGTAAAGCATATGATCAATCAAAACCAAAAATTATTGATGCAATCAACTAGATTAATGGGATGAACTAGGATACAGCTCAGATGAAACAGCGATGATTTACTTAGCCACATTGATGGAGGTGCAGATGTCTCTTTCTTCTTTTACCAAGTAACATTTGGCTATATGATGTGCTGTGCTGAAAAACGACTACTTGACGCAGGTTAAAATTTCTGAACTTCAAGGCAAAGTCATTGGTATTTACTTTTCAGCTAATTGGTATCCACCATGTCACAACTTTACTCAGCTTTTGGTTAATGCTTATGAGGAGTTTAAGAATCACCCTCCTGGTTTTGAGGTAGTCTTTGTGTCATCTGATGAAGATTTGGATGCCTTCAACAGCTATCGGGCATGCATGCCATGGCTTGCAATCCCATTTTCTGATTTGAATACAAAGAAAAATTTGAATCGCAGGTTTGCTATAGAAGGTATTCCTTCCCTAATCATTCTACAGAACCCAACAATTACAAAGAGGATGCAGCAATTCGCGAAGGAGTTGAACTCCTCTATCGCTATGGGATACAAGTCTTTCCATTTACTGAAGAGAGATTGCAAGAGTTACAGGAGAAAGAGAGGGAGAAGCATGACAACCAGACATTAATGAATCTGTTAACATCCCAAAGTCGAGATTTTCTTTTGGTTCAGTCCACATCCAAGCTGGTAAGTCCAGCCTTTTACCATCGTTTCATGTTGATGATGAAGGATAACTTTTTTTTTTTTTTTTTTTCCATTTTATTCCCCTTCTCTCTCCCTGTGTGTGTGTGTGTTTTTTTTTTTTTTTGGGATGTACATGAGTGAATCTTATCATAACATGAGAAGGCCAGCAAGAGGCAGGCTGATTGGACTAGGTATTGCAGGCTAGCTACGGCACTTTCTATCTAAGAAAGATTGTGTACTAAGCAGTGGCTTGTAGTGCAGGTCCCTGTTGCTTCCTTAATGGGCAAGACAGTTGGACTTTTTTTCTCAGCTCAATCGTGTTCTCCGGGGGTGAAGTTCACTCCTAAGTTAGCCTCTATCTACCAAAAGATTAAACAAGTGCTGCTGGAAAAAGGTGATGAGGACTTCGAAATAGTTTTCGTGTCAACTGACCGTGATGAATTGTCTTTTAACTCATATTTGGAGACCATGCCATGGCTGGCACTGCCTTTTAATGACCCAACCATTAAGAACCTTATTAAACATTTCGATGTTCAATGGATACCTGGCTTAATAATTCTAGGCCCAGATGGAAAAACAGTGACCAAGAAAGGAAGGAACCTAGTAAACCTGTACCAAGAAAATGCTTACCCATTCACCGAGGCTAGAATGGCATTGCTTGAGAAGCAATTGGATGAAGAAGCTAAAAGCCTGCCAAAATCTGAGTACCATGCAGGACATCGCCATGAGCTCACACTTGTGTCTGAAGGTAGCGGAGGAGGACCCTACATATGTTGTGACTGTGATGAGCAAGGGCTTGGATGGGGCATATCAGTGCATGGAGTGTGGCTATGAGGTGCATCCCAAGTGTATGAAGCCAGTGGAAGGAGGCCTTCGGAGTACTGCACAGCATTCTTGATTGATGGACTCTTTTGAGCAAGTTCTGTATTCCTGATTAACTTTATGTTAAAGATCTTTGATGGATGAGTAGTATGTTTTGGCAAGCAAAATTGGTTCATCATTATTATGTGATGTATTGGTACCAAAACAACTGCATTAATGATTATTATTTCCATGGAGAAATCCATTTGTATTGTATGTATCTGTTGCAGCTACAAGTAAGAATCCTATTCACCAAAATGGTGTTCCTGGGACTTAGGTGGATCTAGTTTACATTGATGACTGATTGATTGTCGTGTGAATTTAGCGTTGTGTACAGATATTATCAATATATAACATTCTAGATTATGTGTTTCGAATAACTTGAGGATTTAGGCCCTTTGATTATGTGTATCAAAAGTTATTAGACCAACCCATGTGATTACGTTAGTTCATTGGATAGTAGTTTTCGGCATCTTCTCGAGTACAACTGTACAAGCGTATGTGAGCAAAAAGTAGAAAGCGGATGCCAAATACAGCCCAAACAGCCAACGCAAAGCATCTTATAATAGTACTAATACAACCCACAAACTTGATATCAAACCGCAAAATCATCACATTAATTATGCTCTGAAACATTCATTCCAGTCCCAAGATTCCCAATATCTCTCTCCGAAATGGGCGTGTATTGTTCAAGCTTGTTAACATGTTGTTCAAGGTCAGTTGAAATCCCGATATCCTACTCTTCAGACTCTTCTCCTCGCCATCAGTATCACCCCATTCCAATAAAAGCCCAAGAACCTGTTGAGCCACCACCACTCCCTTCATACGAGTCTCCTTCATTGCCTAGAACACATTCTGCACCAACTTATTCCCAGATTGGACCAATATTGGGCAAGCCTTGTGTTGACATAACAACCCTTTATGATCTTGATAAAGAACTAGGGAGGGCTTGATGTCAGTTTGGAATCACATATCGTTGCACTGAGAAAGTTTCTGGCTTGCTATATGCATGCAAGTCCATTTCAAGAAGAAAGCTCAGGACTCGTAAAGATATAGAAGATGTTAGGAGGGAAATTTCTATAATGCAGTATTTAAGTGGACAACCCAATGTCGTGGAGTTCAAGGGTGCTTATGAGGACAAGAAGAACCTGCATTTGGTTATGGAGTTGTGCTCTGGTGGTGAGCTTTTCGACCGCATTGCTGCCAAAGGAAATTATTCCGAGAAAGAAGCTGCTAGGATTGGAAGGCAGATTGTGAATGTGATTCATGTTTGTCATTTTATGGGGGTGATGCATAGGGACCTCAAGCCTGAGAATTTCTTGCTGGTCAGTGGGGCTGACGATTGTCCTTTAAAAGCCATGGATTTTGGGCTCTCTGTCTTCATTGAGGAAGGTAAAGTTGTCAAATTATTTTGCATGTTAGCTTTAATCATAACTTTTCAGTGTGTTTTTATGAATTCATTGCATTATATAACAATGTGATTTTGATTGCATAATCAAATAGTTGTAGCTAATTTAGAAGTAACATTTGGACTTTGTCAGTACAATGTACTAAGTTATGGAATTTGAGAAATTTTTTAATTCTTTTATTTACTTTATGTCGACTCTTAATTTGTTAGTATCTTTTTCAGAACTTTTGTTGAGAAAGTGGTTGGAACTTTATGAAGCACACCATAAGCTGCATATTCATGTTTGGCTCTTTTATAAAAATTTCAGCTAGTTTTTTTGCACCTGCAAGTTCTCTGTTAATTGCCAATAAATCATTCAAGGTTTCTCACCAGGAACTTCATTCTTGAATGATCTGCAGGAAAAGTTTACACGGACTTTGTTGGATCTGCATATTATGTGGCACCAGAGGTACTGAAACGAAGCTATGGTAAGGAGATAGATGTCTGGAGCGCTGGGGTCATGGTCTACATTCTTTTAAGTGGATTTCCTCCATTCTCGGCTGGTAAGTCGGTAACTCAAACTGGGATCTGTAATACATAAAAGTCTCACATGAACAGGATTTTGATAGGTTCGTATTTATACAACTTGTTTCTCCCAACAGTTGGTATTCTATCTTCCCCGGGTTGAGTTGCATTCTCATTTCACTATTCTAAAATTGTCTGCCCAATAATAGGTTTTCGTTGTTGTCTATTTTCCCACAACTTAAGATTCTTTCTACTTCAAAATTATGGCAGTTTTCTCTAAGTTGATCTAGTGTTGGCATCTTCTCAGTAGTGACACATTAGAGATTTGCTATAAGCAGAGAAGGAAAAAGTTGCCAACTTTTCTTTGATTTCTTTTCTTTTTTAAACTACAGAATGGTCACCTGACTATTTCTTGCTCTTTATTGGAGAATGACTTGAAAATTGCAGTAGCTCATATTAGTTTTTTGTTACTTATATTGCCAGTGTGAAGGTTTTACATTTAGTAACTATTGACTTGTACTTCAGACAGCAATGAAGGCATTTTTGATGTGGTGAAATTCTAGTAGGGCACATTGATTTCCAAAGTGCTCCCTGGCCTTCTATTTCAGCTGCTGCAAAGGATCTCATCAGGAAAATGTTGACAATGGATCCTAGGAAAAGGATTACTGCTGCCCAAGCCCTAGGTAAATTGCGTAAAGATTTGATTTTTACTCAAATATTTCTTAATAAATCCTTGTCTGGCCTGTTGGCATTCTTGTTGCCCGTACATAAACCTTTAAATTTGTTCACAATAAATATCAGCATGGGCTATAACACACACTATAGTGGAAACATGGATAATGTATGGTATTATTCAATCCCAGGAAAGAATTATATTATGCCCAACTTACGAAGTGTTTATTTCATAGCTGTTATGTCTTCCATCAATATAATTTGGATAGTTGTTTGTCAACCAGAACATCCATGGCTCAAGGAGGGCGGTGAAGCATCAGACACACCTATTGACAGTGTTGTCCAAATAAGGATGAAGCAATTTAGTGCAATGAACAAGCTTGAATGAAAAAGCTTGCTCTGAAGGTATCAAATTTGATATGTCATGAATTACCTTAATTTAGCCAGAATGCATCAAGTCCTCAATCTCCCTTTGCAGTTCAACATTCATCTCAAACCATTATTGCCTCCCATAGGATAAATGGCATAGAATGTGAATGATGCCGTAAACATATTTCTCACTTGCTGCTTCTATTTTGTGTCCTAACAGCCAATATCAGTCACTTTCTTGATTACTAACAAAATCATTGGTATAGCATCTATTCACTGTTACTAATAAGATCATTCCTGTTGTATATTTGCCCAATCACACTTGCTCTGTAATTTGTTATGTAACCATCAGAACTAAAATTCCTGTAATATGATTTACACCTAGTTGCTCTCAAAGTAGGACCAAAATGAAGTACTGTGGTTTAATGTACTGTATGTGATAGTCATGCATCAATTTTATAGTTGCTTTCTTTATTCCTTTTTTCTGGATGTGTTGATTGATGAAATGTGAAATTACTGCATCACGCAAGGTTATTGCAGAAAACCTTTCAGAAGAAGAAATCAATGGCTTGAGGCAAATGTTCAACAACATGGATACTGATGGAAGCGGTACCATTACATTTGAAGAGCTCAAAGCTGGTTTGTCTAGGTTGGGATCCAAGCTTTCAGAAGAAGAAATACAACAATTATTGGAAGCAGTAAGAATTTTGGAGCCATAAAAAATCTCATGTTGGCTCATATGTGGGAACTGAAGATAAATATATCGAAGCAATTAACTAAACATAATTTCTTATTCCAGGCTGATGTTGACAAGAATGGGACAATAGACTACATTGAGTTCATTGCTGCTACAATGAATCGTCATAGACTTGAGACAGAAGACCATTTGTACAAGGCTTTTCAGTTCTTCGATAAGGATGGTAGCGGGTATGCATCTGAATTTCCCATTAAGTCGAAGTTATTTCTTTCATACGCACATAAATCAGGGAAAATGAGGCTAGTTAGTATTTAGACAAATCCCAGATACTCTAATTGTTCTGCATTGATTGCATCACAAGTTCTGCCATAAATTATCAGAATTTGAAATGTGATGTATTCTTTTGCATTGACCAGATTTATCACAAGGGATGAGCTCAGACAAGCCATGACCAAATATAGAATGGGAGATGAAGCTACTATTGATGAAGTTATTAACGATGTAGATACTGATAAAGTAAGTACTAATATCTGCAAACTTTTCCAACCGAATTTCGGCTTAGTCCTTTGTGACAAAATCTATTTGGTGTAGGATGGGAGAATTAATTATGAGGAGTTTGTAACCATGATGAGAAAGGGGACTGCTGGTGATGAAAAACAAAGAATACATTGATCTGCTGCTGCTACCTAGTCAAGAATAAGGGGCAAAATCTTTTGGTTTTCATTTACTCCAAGCAGCTTATCCGGAGCCTTCATATGCGGATCTGATTGTTTTTCCCCTTCAATGTGCATACTATAATTAAGTACCCTGTGATCTGGAGGTTTACAAGTGCCTTTTTTCTACATATACATAGATAATGGAAGATCATTGTACAAACTGTGAATTCATTTATCCTTTTGAGTGCATTGCATAGATGAACTTTCTTTATACATTTGTTGCTCATATCTGGCTTTTCTTGCATGCATGTTGAACCATCGTTCGTTCTCCTCCATGGGAGTACAACTTGTTTTCCACAAATTCTAAGTTGTTTAGTTTATTATGTGCCTGTATTGGTACCGTGCTAAAGTTGCTAGCACGACAAACCAATTAAACAAAACAAAGAAAGACGCATACCTTCTCCATTTTTACCTTGACAAATAAAATGTAACGAAATTTTAAAATTATCTTTAAAATCTAAATTAATATTAGTGACATGCAGACATTTAAATTACGCTAAACAGTAATAATGCATTACGATTCGTTCCAAATCTTATGTCTTTCTTATTTATGCAAACTTACTGTCTCATATTTTTGAGTAAATATTATTATATCGTGACAAGTATACAAGATATAAAATAAAAGATTGAGACAACATAATGTGATATCCTATCCCAAGTCAAAAATAAAAAAAATAACACATTATTTATAACATCTAAATTTTTATATTACTAATAATTTAATTTAAACATTTTAAATTTTACATTTCACATTTTTTTAAAGTTGGAATTTCAAGTGTTTCTGCCTAGTTTAGCTGAGGTCTAAGTCTAATCCACTACGCTCCTGTCAGATGAGAGTGAGAATGGGATCTTTGTCGCTCAACACTATCACTTTGAGGACTTCGCTTCCCTCTGCTAAAACCCTGAAAAATACCCCTAAACCCTTCTCAATAATTAACCTTTCAAGACTCATCATCACCAAGGCTTCTTCTTATTCTGTCTCTTATACGACCCAGAACCCATTTCCGACCGGCGAACTTCCAATTACTCTAGATGTGTACTCCAAGAAACCGTGGATGTCAAGTCGGAAAAGCTGAGGCTGGATTCTTGGGTTTCTTCTCGGATTAGTGGCATCAAGTAGAGCCAGAGCTCAGTCCAGCATTCGATTGCTCCGGTCTCGTCTCCATCAACGGCCGCATCATTAACAAGGTTACCTTTTTAAATTTTGCTTAATCTTCTTGGAAATTGAGAAAATAAAAGTAAAAAGAAACAAAGATATTAACTTTTTTAAGAATTGTTGGTTGGATAATTAATTAATTAATTAATGGGTTTTTGTAGGTTTCTCACATGGTTAGAGGTGGGGATAAGGTTAACTGCACAATAACAGAGTTGCAGCCATTAAGGGCTGAGCCGGAAGATATTCCGTTGGATATAGTTTATGAAGATGACCATTTACTTGTAGTCAACAAGCCTGCTCACATGGTGAGGCCAATTAACCAATTAATGGTTTTCCCTTTTGTGTTTATTTTATCTTTTTTTTTTTTACTATGTCAAGATCAAGAAGAGAACTTTCTGTTGATACTGTTACCTCATTTGTGAAATTTATACTAGCATGTTGGTTCATTATATTGTGGAGTTGGTTTCATGGTGTATTGGTTAATGATTTGATTTTGTTGGGTGTTTTTATTGTTCTTTTCACATTTTGTGCAGACTAGTACTTTGTGTTTTTTTTTTTTTTTTAAAGTGATTCTGCACCTGATTAGTTAGCTCTTGTTTATTGATGCTAACTTTCAATGACTTTCAATGCCAGTTTACTGGCAGTACTTCTTTTTGCTTGTTTATGAATTAGAAAACTTTATTATGTTCTATTCTTAAAGTTTTTGATTCCTTTTTAAACTAGACTCTTCCGAATTGAGAAAGAATATATATATCTTGGGGTCTTTTGGTCGCTGTGGTAAATAGTGATAGTAGGAAAATTTAGGTTTTCCTCGGATTATTCTGATAGCCATGGTATACTTGGAATCATGATTCTTTCTGTTTGTCAATGGTTTTGGCTGATGAGCACCATAATATTTTGTTTATGATACAGGTAGTTCATCCAGCACCTGGAAGTACTTCTGGAACACTTGTAAATGGCATTCTTCATCACTGCAGTCTTCCTATGCTTTCACTATCCAGCTGAGGAAGTACTTTCTGACGCAGAGGATGCTTCTGATGATGAGTTCACTGCCTTTACTAGAGACCCAGATTATAATAGTGGTACTTCGCCTGGTTCATCTGAGGCATCTGTTCGCCCAGGAATTGTGCATAGGTTAGACAAAGGCACTAGCGGGTTACTTGTTGTTGCAAAGGTAATCCCCACTAGAATTATTAAGAATCACTGGGTCAAGGCTAAGTTATCCTATTTACTTACTAGTTGGTATAGCATTATGCTGGTGGGTTGGTTTCTTACTTTAAGTACTCCTTTGCAGGATGAACATTCTCACGCCCATCTGGCAGAACAATTTAAGAAACGTACCATAAAAAGAGTGTATGTAAGTCTTACTTCTGGAGTTCCTTCACACGTTTCAGGACGTGTTGATATACCAGTAGGCCGTGATCCAAATAATCGAATTCGTATGGCTGCTATCCCTGGATCTACTAAATCTGGGAAGGCCCGTAATGCTGCTAGTAGGTGATGAATGAGTCTTCTCTAGTTATCCATCGTATTTCTAAGATGAGAGGGTTAGTCTCTTATCTAGTGACTGAGAATTCTATCACTATTATGTGCATGCTAGAGTATCATTGATGAAGACTGAAAAGGATTAACAAATACTGCATATTGATCATTGAAGTGCTTTTCACTCTAGCACCTTATACTTTATGTTTTCTACTGGGTTTGTTTGAAGTTTTGGTGTCTTTCCTCGCTGTGTTTGGACGAGATAAATTGAGCAACCAACGAGTGGTCAGATGATGACTATTTCACTTATTAGGTGTAACTGGAAAAAGGGGGAAGTCTAAACGTAAACGGGCTGTCCAGTTCAGTCATGTTATTAAGATAGCACATAATTACCCATGTACTTCTAGGCTGTGCTTATTAAACTTATTTTTATCAGGTATAGAGTAATTGAAGTACTTGCTGATAATGGTTCTGCACTGGTTGAATGGAGACTGGAAACTGGGCGCACTCATCAGGTAAATGGCCTTCCTCTTGAAAGCAGATGCTTCTATGTTGTTGGATTGAATTGGATTTATCTAGTCAAAAGTCTTAATGAAAACAATATTGCTTCTTATATGCATGCTTGAGGCCTTTATAGGTGCCTCTTCATCATCTTTCTTGAGCTAAAAGTTGTCTCCTGTTGTTGGAAATTGATATTGTGCTCTAGCCATTACAACTCTTCACAAATTACTCTTCCTACAAACAGAATCTCAGTGTAATTGAGTATTCTAAACCTTTTGATAAGGGAAGCAGATGCGAAAAATTGAAACTTCATGGTGGAACCAAACCTGTATTATGATATGCTCAGCCAAAGAAGTAAAAAAAAAAAAATTGGACCTTTTGGTTTTACCCTATACAGGTGGATGACAAAGGATAGGTAGCAGTTGTGTTACTTTTCTTGTATGTTGCTGCAAGTTCAAGGCTAGTAAAATGGAACGAGATTGCAGTGTTGAGTATATGATGACTGCATCTTTCTGCATATTTAAGTAGTTGCTTATTCATACCATAGGTTTCCTTTAAGAGCTTCTGCTCTTGCATATGGATTTTTTTCCCTTTTTTTACATAAATCACAGATAAGGGTGCATGCAAAGTACCTGGGAGTACCTCTGTTGGGAGATGAACTTTATGGCGGTACCAAGGGCATGGCCCTCTCATTGCTTCAGCCTAGAACTCCACCCAGCTTTCAGGAGAATCTTCAGCGACTTATTTATAAACTAGAAAGACCCAGTCTCCATGCTTTATCTCTGGGGTAACTATTATCTGGTACCTTTGACTCGTGCTTTCTTAAGGTTATTGTGTTGGACAAAATAGTACTTGAGTTTTTATGTTATTTTATTTTATTTAAATCTTTGTAGATTTGTACATCCCCACACTTTGGAGAACATGCATTTTACACAGATGCCACCTGCAGATTTTGCTGAAATTTTAAGCCAGCTTCGTGACATTAGGACAGAGAAGGTAAATCAGAGAGCATTCGAGTAGATTCACCAGGTGTCATATTTTTGAATATACAGGTTCTAATATATATCTGCATTCTGGGTAAGTGGAATTTTTCATAACATTTAACTAGTCATCTGTAAAATATACCTACTTTAAGTTGATTACCATGTTGTCAAGCAGGTCCAGTGAGAGGCTTAATTGGAATGAATCTTCTGGGGAAGTAGCTCCATTTCTGTTGGCTGTATACCTCTACAAGTTCATGCTGCTGATAAAACATCAGAAAGGGGAATGCGAAAGAACGACTCTTGTGCATTTATAGTGATGAGTGATAACTGGAGGTGGCATCCATATTCCAAGCTTTCTTTGCTCCCTCAAAAGGCATGGACTATACCGTCCTATCAATCATTTTTCTTGAAATGGCGCATACCCATGCCCTTTGACATGGGGCCTTGATTTGGGCCTGCAAAGAACAAGGTCTTGAGCACGTAGCTGGGCAATCTGACAGGGTCCTGATCTTGTAATCATCTTTATCTTTTTTCAAGGGTCAATTTTTGTATTATTGAATGATCAAAATTCTTTAGAGTAACAGATTATTGAGATGCTTTGAGTTCATTTACTGGTAGTTAGATTTTAAAACCTGCAACTTAGAACTAGTTTGACTGAATCGTGTAGTTGGGTCAATCTGTATACTCGTTACAGAGTAAGCTGCAACTTTTCTTTTTTTTCATGTGAAACCAGTAAACCAAATAAGCTGGTTCCATTTGAGTATCATTTCCTGTGATAACTGAAACCCAAATTAGAGACCTTTTCATCTTCGTTTTCCTGGAGAAAAAAGACAAATTTACAACAGAATTTTGGTTGCCTTGCAATTGGTCCGCAAGGCGATTCTAAAACCTGGACATCCTACAAGGAAAGATGGCGATTCTAAACTTTGGACATCCTACAAGGAAAGAAGGATCTAAGCGTGCATGAAAGGTCTAAAAGAACCAGCAGAAGGAAAAAGGGGAATGTAAATACAGCCTCATAACTGTACAAGAAACACATATTTCGAAGTCCAGACAACCTCTGGAGCATCTTCCAGTTAATCTAAAAAATAAAATCATCGATGAACATTGAAATTGCCAATAACCTAATCCAACCAACATCATTTGGTAACCAAAAAAAATTGCAAATGTGATTGCTTTACAATTTAACTATTTGACACAGTTGCTCTCAACTCACTACCTCATATACCAGTCTAGTTACACGACTATGTCAACTTGAATAAATATAGATTTCTCAGGCCAATAGAAAATATTGTAGTTTTATTCGTCAAAAACAGAAAAAGCAGTAGTGTACTCAGAAAATGAAACCTAATGTCAGCTATAAATGTCACACAGTAGCTTGGGGAGAAACCGTCCTTGTATTTGAATTGCGAATACCACAAAACACTATTTGCCCAGTATATCTTCAAAAATTGCTGCCAACCAAGAAAAATTGAGTCAGCAGAAATATACAAGCGAAGCATGAATAGGCAAGTAATAAGCTAATATTTGCCATACAGTACAACACAAGTGACATGACACCTCCTAGAAAAGCAAGTAGCTAATTTACAAAAATGTCTCTCGTTGAATACAAGAATATCAGAGTTGACATAAAGATAGTCAAGAAGTGAAACAAATGAAAACAGAAAAGTCAGGGCAATCCCAGATGATGAGGAAATATGTCACCATGGCCCCAAAAAAAAAAAAAGTTATCTCATGAACTGGATAGTGCACGTCAACAAATTGCATGTCACAAACATAATATCTCACACCCCAATGGGAACCTCGATGCAAACCATTATATGTAGATCTTTTCATATGCAGTGTTATTTGAGACGGTGATTTGTGGTTTGGCTGGCATAAAACAACACATGAAGTATCAAATGCTGGAGTGGCTGTTAGAGGTTTAAGGTTTCAGAGTTACCTTTAAGAAATAAATCTAGATTTTGTATTCCTCAATATGCATCCACTTGGTAGATGACCACTTGTTACCTCTGATCACAGGGCAACCACCTGCATTAAGTGAAAATAGAAATCAGATTGTCTCTAATACCACACTTTGGTTGCCCTGCATCAGTAAATCTGAATATTCAAAGAACAGGACAGCCTGTAAGAGATCAAAATTTTTTTTTCAACTGACATGATGCAAATTGGATATCTTATGCAATTATTCATTTGACATTCTGATACCATATTACCACTTTTGGCTTCTGGCATATCTTTGGGCTGTATCTTACCTTCTCTTCTTTGTGGAAACATGGAGGTGGGGTGATGAGTGGAAAAGCAGGTTGACAATGCTTACCATGCAAACTTGATGGATCCAAAGTGGCATCTGGCCTCATGCTCCAGAAAAGCAGTGCGTCACCCATTTTTGGTTTCACAGAAAGTCCCCTTTTTGCACATTCTGACATCTCATTCCATCCTGGAACAGAGCTAAAATTTCCTGTAGCAGCAGGAAAAACTGTTTCTCCACCTTCTTCAACATCTGACCTGCATGTGTTGCAGAAAAAGAAAAGAAAAGTTGAGACTTCGTCAGGTACTGAATAAAATTTCATAGATGATAACTAAATTTGTACAGTTAGCACAAAGTTTTAACAGCTACAATTTGATCCACTTTGAAGAGAAGGATATATCACTCACAGATACATCAAAACAGTAGCTATACGTTGGCCACCATTTTTTGTGTTGAACTCATCAAGGAAGTAATCATAGTGAGGCTCGTACTTCTGTCCAACCTCATAGTGGAGAACTTGAAGACCTTCACCATGCTCTGTAAAGCAAGTCTTAGCAGAGTCAGAAATGTAGAAGAGCAAAAGATCTTATATAGAAGAGTACACCTATTAGCTGAGAGACGAAATTTTCAAGACAACTGATACAAAAGGATTCAATCTATATAAGGGTTCTCATACATAATCAAATTAAGAGTGTCAATGTCAGAACTCTATGCACTTACTATCACCCGAAAAAAGAATGTTACAGGAGAGTACCAACAGAAGCTCATCTATTGTAATTATAACCAGCAAGGAATCCAGAAGTAAGGACAAGTTTTGTACAAACAACCTATCCAATCCTCATACCGTACAGGAATAAAGGCGTAGTCTGCTATTCGTTTCTCAATGTCTCTGATGACTTTATCTCGCCCCCTCTTCAAAAACGTTCCAGAACTTGTTCGCACCCTGCAATAGGACATGATTACCTCAATACAACAGCTAGAATACTAGGTAAGTGGAAAAAGTATTGAGAATGATGCGCCCATATTTCAGATATTCTTTGTCATGGAAATTCAAGCAACTATGAGGGATCGGCACTACAAACCTGCTGTCTTTACTCTGACCAGTTTTGCTATCTACAACTGTTGACTTGGCCATGTGAGGTTTTGCCAGATTTATAAGATACTCACATTCTTCCTTAGACTGTTAAAGGGGAAACTTAGTCAAGATCTTTCAAGCAAAGAAGCTAATCATCATTTCAACAATTGAAGCACATTTTCACTTGCAAAGCACACAATTACATCAAAAGATTCAAAACCAACCAACCAACCAAGGTGATGGCATTGGAAAGAAATCGCTACTAAAATAGTTATCATCAAACCTCGAGAATTCATGGTATTTAGATACTTCATATAAAACAAATGCCAACCACAATAGATATATTTCTTATCAAACAAGCATAAAAATCCTTTCTTTTTACAAGTGCACATAACAATTAACGAAAAGAATTAATTAGCAAGCTAAAATTGAAGTTCTCAATCCGATAATTCTTTATCCTGGTAATAAGATTTAATTAAAAGAAAAATTACCAAGAAATTGTGATAAATAAAAGCCCTAGGCTCCCAAGAGAGCACCTCCGTCCATTGCTCGTCTTTGTTTCCCAATCCTTCTCCCTCACCGCTGCAATTTTAATGTACAAAAAAGTTTTTTTTTAAAAAAAAATTATATTGAACTAAAAAGATTAATTTTTTTTAGAAAAAGAAAAAGAGAATACACGTCGAGAGCGAGTCGCTTGAACTTGATGCGGTCTTGGATGGGGGAGGGGTTGGAGGTGGAGGAGGAAATGGGGAGAGAAAGAATGCCGAGAGCCAGAAGCACGTTAATAGCACAATTGTTAGCATAAGAAGCATCGAGAGAACCAACCACACCGTCGACGTTGATGATCTCTTCCCCGGATGATGGTGCCGACTAATCCTTCCCTTCGCCATTGTCGAATACAAACCTGCTTCTCCAAAACCCTACCCCGATGAAGAATCCTAAAAAAATTCAGTTAATTTAACTGCTATAAGGTAGAAATTCGCGACGATTTGGTTGATAAAATTTGTTTTTTAATAAAAAATTTAAATTAAATAATATCGGAGAAAAAACAGATGACTGAGATCGGCGGTGGCGGCCGTGGAGGTAGGCGGTGTTTGAGAAAACGTATCGGTGGAGGCAATGTTAGGGAGAAGAAATATTTAGGCAAATTCTGACTACTGGTAAAGTGACCAGGATGTCTTCTGATTTTTGTGGGAATTACGGGTTTTTTAGAATTATTGCTGCTGTGATTTCGCGTTATTTCATAGGTGTGATTTTGGAAACTCAATAGTCAATAGTCAAATACTAGGATTATGATTGGTATTACCATGGGCAGCTCCCAGTTTAGTTATGCTAGTAGAATTTATCTCGTTTGTGATTTTGTTGATGTGCTCGTATTTATACCGCATCACATAGTTTTGGACAATAAAAAAAAAAAAAAGCTAGTATTTATACCACTATTTATAAATTATTTATAATAATATTGTTTTTGTAATCAGATTGTATTTAATCCCATAATCCCACTATTTATGGGTAGTGGTCAAATACTTGTTATGTTGGCTTGTTGCTTCCTTTTGCAATGAAATCTGGATTAATTTGGTACACAAGGATCCATTAGTTAATCCTAATATCCTATCAAATGCACAAGAAATTAAATTTGTTGAATCCATTCTTGAAACAACTTAAGGGTTTCTTCTCTTCTTTTTTTCTGTTTCTTTTGGCCCCAATTGTGCATTAATAGCACCATTGGGTTATATTGTTGCTTCTTTGCACAACTGTTGACACCAAATTTAACCATACAAATCTGCATTTGTACTAATCTAGATTTGCAATTACAAATCCTGAGAGGACAGTTTCAGCACCACAACACCATTTGCAAATACAAGTCGTGGGAGAGGAAAATGACTTGTCTTTCAGCTAACACGAGTTCAGATGGATAAAAGGTCATTTTGTGCTTCATCATTCGTCAAACTACAGCAGTTGGGTCTACTTGAACATAAGAATGATGTCGTTCCGGATGAGAAAGAGGAGAACTTATCAGAAGACAGCTAAATTGTCAAAGATGCAGCCCACAAACTGAATATAATCTATGCATTAATTTTGCAAACTCTCACTTTCATAAGCATAGACATGAAATCATCTAAAGACAGATTCAGCAGTTGAACTATGCTGCTTACTGTATAAGCTTGAAATGATAAAAGAAGTGTTCAGCTCTAGGCAGGAGATCACGCTATCGACAATAGTTTACATTGTTCAGAATCAAGATTAATAATCTAGCAAAAGTACATCAAAAAAACTATTGCTTCTTTGAGTGAAACAAGATCAAAGCTACAGGATACAGGTTTCAGTATGCTTGATTACAAACTTCCATCCCATTTATAATATTGTAATCATCAGCTAATGAAATGAATCCTCAAAATCGGCCAGGGATTACATTCTAATTTCTCATTCAATTGTCAAACAAGAACATCAAAATAATCAGAATTTTCAAATCTGTTGACCTCATTATCTGGGAAAAAAGTCCCATCTTATGCCGCAAATACCCTCACCAGCTCATCCAATACAAGTACGTGGCCTTCATGGAAATCCTGAAGTCCAAATTCTCATGTTGTATGTACAAAAGATTGTAACTCAACATACATCAGGTAGAAACCTATGCTATGTAATAGTACATCAGCAAGCCTCATCTCAGGAAGCCAACACATAGAAAGTGCATATCAAACAAATGTATGATATTACAATACTAATGCCTCAATTTAATTCCCTTAAGCCAGCAAAAGCATAATTCCTAGGACTGTTGCCACTGGAAAGACTTAAAAAGTTGTGGAAAGGTCTAATTCCTGAGCACGCATGGGCAACTTTCTCACGTTAAAGCCATGAAAATGAAAACTACCGAGCCGCTAACTGAATATAAAATTAAAAACCTGAACAGTAAGTATTAATTTATAAGTTGAAATTGATTTGCATTTCTGCTGTATATTTGTTTTCATGTATACAGGGCTGAGAATGAGAGACAGAACCAAATAATAGACTTGTCTCCTCTCCAATTACAAACAATGTGACTGGACTTATATATGCTTCTCCGGCATATCCCACAATTTCCCGAAAAAACTAAATTCCTTAAGAATGAATCATGTGTGAAACTATCCCTATTGGAACAACCTAAATATCCCATTTCAGATCAGTGAACATTCCAATACAAAGCTCAGACCAACAGCGAACAAATTCAGACACACAGGATTAGCCAAATGCAGAAACACAGTAATTCCATATCTTCCAAAACAGCAACTGCAACACTTCCAGAAAAGAAACTTTACTATTAACTACTACAAAATATTGTGATCTTTATGCTAAGCATTTCTTATTTTCAAGAAGAGCAAACGAATAACAGAAAATGTGACCCTTTTGTACTTCAAAACCCATCAAGCAGTAATCTGCATATCTAAACACCGGACTATTACCAAACAATATAAATGAAAAAATCACAATTTTTATATGCAAAATTTAGTAAACAGTAAAAAGATTGAAACTTTTAAATTCCTTCACAAATTAACCATTCTCTTCATCAAAAATAAAAATAAAAATAAAAATAAAAATATTACTCAAAAGTCAACGCGGACGAGTCGAATCGCTTCGTTCCTTCTCAATCTGCTGCTTGTGTTTCTCCACGAGCTTATCCAGCGCCGCTTGCACAGCATCACGGCCCCCAATCAACAACCGGGTAATAATTTCCGGATCTTTTTCGAATCGGGCCTCCTCAAACTCTTTCCGGGCATTCTCTCGGAGAACATCACGCCATAGGACGCCTCGGGAATCCGGCCACATGAAGAACCGGCTGGCCCGGATGATGTCCCGATAGAGACTCAGCGCCTCGCGGCGAGTGCTGGTGAGTCGCTGACGATTCAGGAGCTCGTTCTCGTCATCGTCCAAGCTTTTCTCTTTCTTCACCACGTGTCTGTCCAAGAGCTCCTCCACTGTATCTGGGCCATTGTGCAAGAAGCAACGGTGGTGATTAATCGGCCGGTGACGGTGAGGTCGGAGATGTATTAAAACGGCACCACATTTATGAAGCTTGATCGTCATGTTGCTGGGAGAAAAAGTAGAGCTAGTGAGGTTTTCATAATTACTGAAAAAAAAGGGGGTTTTTGTAATTGTTCTCATCGGCCACTCCTTTTAGTACATATTTCAATTAAGCACTTCCTTTGTAGATTGTTTATTAAACCCCCAACCCAGAATATAATTTTGTACAAAAGCGACTCGAATTTCTAACTTGCCTTAGATTAAATTACTAAAAATTCATCCCTCAAAAAAAAAAAAGGCTAAAAACTTATGGCATATATGGTCCTACGAGTTTAATAGCTCACGAATGACGTAAAATAAAATCTTACTATAATATTAGGACCATCTTTTTTTTTCTTTTTTTTAATAAGTAACAGTGAATCTCCATTTATCAAAATATCTTATCAACTAATTCGCACTTCATTGTCGGTAAGTATAAACACATTCAATGACATTTTTGGGCTAAATTTATTTAACATATTCAATAACATCTAGTGATCTAAATCTCGTTCAGAACGCTTGACAATCTACAAAGTTGATGTGTTTGTCTTTGTTTCTGTTCCTCACATGACTTTCTGGGTCATTACTCATTACGTATGACACCTGCACTTGGGTTTTCACTTCGGGCCCTGCAGTAACGGCTCAGAAATGCGAGAAATGCAATGCAAATTTTCTTTAAAGAGGAGGGTTGGGCCTGTTTGTGTTCTAATCTTGGGTAAGCAGACCCAACTTAGTGCAGATTACTTTCTGTTAAAAGACAAGCCACGACTAATGAAAGTATGTTTTCCTACCTACTATTGTAGGATGATTGGAATTGGAAGCAAAGAAAATATAGCAGAAATCTTCAACAATGGGATACTCCAACATTTGAACCATTGACCAGATTCGTTGCAGTAGTGCAACAAAACAAAGAGACAACATTGTTATGGGTAAAAAGATAACAAACTGCTTACGAAGCAAAGACACAAGTCACTAAGAAATGTGTCCACAGAAAATCAAGACGTTACAGTATCTAAATAAAGGCCATTGGTATTTCCAAGTTTTAGCTTAAAAAGTGTAATTCTCAAACGCTAATCCCATAATAATAACTCGAGCAGAACAGCTACAATCACCTGCTTAACCTAATATAACAGGCAGCATTCAAATAATGGATTAGACACCAAACATATCCTTTACATATAAATCTTCAAGTTTCCTGAGAAACTAGATGAGTGCAGCAGATTGACTTCCACTACCAACAAATAAGAGCCACCTACAATCCGCAGAAATGCTCCTAAGGGGCATTTTTTTTGCACTGAATGAACATCTCAACACATGAAAGTTTTCAGCTTTTCTCTAAATATGCCTCTTCTTAGGAGCTTGCCAACCACTTTTCACTCATCTTTCTAAAAGCATTTAATAGGGAGGACAAGATGATGAATCTTTAAAAGATAACGGTCACACTGTTATATATGGTACATTGAGAAATCACACCGTACATACATTACCCACGACCTTGCATATCGAGTGTCTCGTCCAATCCTTTCAATCTTTGTAATCCATCGCTAATCAAAAACCGAATTTTCTGCTTGTCATTGCAATTCCTGTTAATCTCAATCTCTTGTCTAATTATATCTCTCAATTCAGCTGCAGCCAACAAGAAATGGACAATCACAGGACTAACAACAGAGAACAGAACCCCAAGTCTTACTATAATAACCACAAATAACAGAATATATGCCACTAATCTACACCAAAAATTCATGCATCAGGGGTTAGTATAATTGTATAATAAATATCACACTATGATACGATAAACACTGTGATGGAAAGACGTTTGAAAACCTTTAAATCCTTGAATAGCAAACAAATCAGAAAATAAGCCCAAGACATTACAAATCACACTCCCTGACCTGAAAAACTGAGTAAACAACAATTCACATAGCCGCCTTTAAAAAGCACACTATTCTCCACATAGTACATTCCACTGTGCATCAATTATTTCACATAGTACATTCGACTGTGCATCAATTATTTCAGATAATCTCAGAAAAAAAAAACATATGATTACCATCAGAAATTCAATTCAAGGCATTGTCTTCGATATTGGTGATTAGCCTGAAACTATGAAACTAGCACAAATTCTATAAGCCCACAAATAAAATGTGCTGAATGTATTATCTCGAAGAGTTCCCTTTTTCTTCCCACTCTTCCTTGCAACAGGGAAGATGTCCATTCGCAAAATTTCTAATCATTAAAACACACACACAAAAACAAGAATGCAATGAAACAAAAATTGTATGAGTTAAAAGAAAAGATGTAACCATATTCTAGCGTCGACTGGAGCTCTCCGAATAGTCCTAAGAGCTTGTTATAAAGCTTGAGCACTCGAGCTCGGAGGAGGAAGTCCCGCAAATCTAGAGTCAACGCCGCCGCCATCCACCGCAGACAAATTTACACCACCACCGAGACAATATGAATTCAGGAATCGCGTAGCCGAAATGTATAATTCTAGGGTTTTATGATTTTATGATCAGCTCGGATAGAGCTTTGCGAAGAGATGATGATTAATGGCGAATATTTTATTAACTCAATTGGACCTCTGGGCCTATTCAATAAGGGTTAAACAATGGGATTCACAGGCCCAAAATTTGTGGCTGTATATTTAATAGCCCAAATGTTTTATCCCTGGCCCAAATTTGCTAAAGCCCAGCCCTCTAGCTGAATTAAATATATGGCTACTTTAAATAAGGGTCAATAACACTTTGCCCCTAAACTAGGTATATAATTACACTTTACCTTGAACTAAAAGAACTACACTTTACCCGTCTCAATCAAATGATTCATTATTTAAAAACTTTATAATATCAAGATAATCTTGCTAAATAATTGAAATGCCTTTAATATTATATTTTGATTTTTCATATATTTAATTTTGATGTTCATTATAATTAGAAAAAATAAAATAAAATGACAAACTTTATTATAATAAAAAATTATTATTATAATAAAATATAATAAAAAAGAATTAGGGAGTGAAAATGTGAGAAAATATTGAGTTACATTATATTTGACATTGTAATTTGCATGTAAGTTAATCTAAATATTAAAATTGTAAAATGTTAAGAGACATCAAAAAAATCACAAAATTTTATAAAAAAAAAAATAAGTTGTCACACATTTTTTTTTTTTTTTTTTTTTGGTAGAAGGATAATTATACATTTATAGTATAAAACTATAGAATTAATCTTACATGCACCCTTAGTATAGAAAATTTTTTACATAATCGAGTGTGTATACATGACACATATGTATTATTTAAATTTTAAATGTCATAATTAGTTTTATACATGTGGCTTCTATCTACAACTAATGGTGTAAAAAAAATCCTACACTCACAATGTATATAAAATTAACTCAAAACTATATTACATATTTTGAAAACTTATATTATACAAGCAGACAATTTCTACGGTATTATTAAGGGACCATAAACAAACAACTACAATTGTGGGCCAATAATAATGTTGTTGTCTTTGTAGATATGCATTGGATAATTATGGACTTCCCGTAAAATATTCTAATTAATCTTGTTATAGAAGCTGGATAAGTTATTGGTTTTATGTATTTTTATGGGTTTTGATACTCTTTGTAAAATCTTCTACTCTTATTACACATCCTGTATCAGTTATTGTTTTTATTTATACAGCAATATGATTTTACTACTTTAATTTGTTGTAAAACCTCCCAATCTTACAAGAATTTAAAAAAAAAAAAAAAAAAACATTTCGTAATTTTGGTTGATACATCAATTATTGGATTTTACTAATTTCATAAAACACTAGTACTAGGCTAGTAGCTAGTTTGCCCTTTTTAATTTACTACTCTTTGGATTAATGAGACATACACATTCTAGAAATGAAATTATTCGTGTATTCAATTTCCAGCCAATCAATATTTAAGTAAATTTAGATTTTTAATTTTACTTATAAATTCTGTGATATAAATAAAATTTTATAAAATATATAATACTATTTGACATAATTAATATTTCATAACATTAAATTTTAATAACAAAATTTATAAATAAAAATAAATACTGAATCTATATAAATATTTTCATTACCAGCCTAGCCTAGGCTTGAGATCGATGTTCTTTGAATGTACCTATTTCCTACGTGATGCATTCTCGTTCGTTGTACGTATAGAATTAAAAGAGAAATTAGAACACCATCTACCCGTTTAATTACTTAATGTCAATCACTCAATCCAAAGCCATTTCCAAGAAAGGCTATAAATAGAACCCAATTAATTGCAGTTGCCTGATGGACCCACCCCAGAGTAGCTGCTGCCTTAATATCCCAACCAATTCTTGCTGCACGTCTAATAATTGAAAAATATTTACGTACATTCAATTTTTTATTTTACTTATAGATTGTATAATATAGATTAAATTTTAGAGAATTTATGATATCAACTGATGTAAGTAAAAATTTTTAAAATTTAATTTTAACTACAAAATTTATATATGAAATCAAAAATCGAATCTATTTAAATATTTTCTCCAATAATTTATGCTTTCTTGAGAGTTTTGTGCTCATCTCATATTGCTGATCACATAAGATCTCTCTTTCTTGCTAGCCGCCAAAGTTTACAATTTGCTCCTTATACGGTTTTAATTATTATAACTCAAAAGTGTGAAATGTTTGACCTTTTTAAAAAAAAAAAAAAAACATTATCTGATTTCTTATAAAGACTTGTAGCTAATACAGTAATTAATACTTTATCCTTTTGACAAATATTAGTAATTCTTAATACTTTTAAACCATCACAAAAAACATGAACTTTCCTGGTATAGGATTGTATAATCCCACGAGTAAAATAAGGTAAAGGATCGAGCCATAAGCATTAGTAGTGTTTTGTTTTGTGTTTGGAGACCGATAAATTGGAATACGTACCATGCATATTGGTAAATTATTTTATTAAGAAAGAATCATCATACAGCACAATAAAAACAAATAACAAATCCAAAGAGTCCAAAGTACAAGTTCGGAATTCTATGATGATTCACTAGGTTTTCCATAATTTTTTGAAGACCCCTTTCTAAAGAAATCAGCTTAAATCTTGTATGCAATTAATATCAGTTTGGGAGGAATGCTGGAAATTTGTTATCGTTCAAATAATTAGTGCAAAAATGCAAGTGCTTTCAGTACTTTACATGTTTTTATCGTTCTTCTATAGATTATTAAGACTTAATTAAAAGTTATTATCACGTGGTTAAAATTAATGGAATGATTTATTTAAGCTTTTTTGTCGTCTCTATGACATAATTTTGTGGAGCTATATGATAAGTTCAATTGTGCTAGTGTATGTCGACATATATAATAGTGTCTTGTAAACGAAAATTTTTATTTTGATCAAAAGTAACAATATTCAGTTGTTTCTTAACTAATGAAAATTTTTTATTTAGAGTAGAGGATTCTTTTTTTTTTTTTTTTTGAATAAAATGACTATCTATTTTTAGAAATGTGGACCCCTACACTAAATAAATGGCACCTATTAATGAAGAAGCAAGTATAAAATATGCCTAGTAATTGCTCGAAATTAAATTTTATTTGGCTTAGTAAGCAAGAACACTGGCTCATAGATTGCAATTCAGGATAAAACAAGTAATCATTACTCGGTCATCATGCCAATCTTGTAGTAATATATAGCTTCAATTCTACGTGTATTTTACACTGTGTATTATAGAAATATATTTATGAACATACAAGTACGTGGTCCGTCTTACTACGTCAAAACACAAAAGGAAAATAAATGGTCATATTAGTAATACAAAGTGGGTCGACTTAGCCTGGTTTTTTAGACCTTTGAATGGTATAGTATTTAGATGTGTAGTAGTTGTATTAAATACCGGTGGGCACTGGAGGAGGTTGCTCAGTTATATCCCCTCCTTTGACCACTTATTTCTCACTTAATTGCATTTCTTGACAAGGTTGATCACTCTTCTTATTAATTAGTACAGATGGGTTTCTTGTGTTTCTTGCCATCTGCAATATCCTCCATATAAATAGCTAGCCAGAAACCTAGAGAAGTACAAAAAGATAGATAAATCATATAGGATTAGATTCGCTGATCAGAGAGTTTGAATGGAGAAGCTTGCAAGAGCCAAGTCCAAACTTAAGTTGTTGATATTTCTTCGAAAAGCAGCATCAACTGTTAAGTTACTGAACCACCCTTTCAGTCCAGGGAATAAGGTAACTGCAAACAAGCTCAAATCCCACCAGAATAAAGGTTTTTCCGGTCCATTTACATCAATAATATTCGAAGAACCCAAAAATTTTGATGCCAAAGAACCAACTTCACCAAAGATTTCGTGCATAGGGACAAATCAAGCACAAGAAGAAAATATCCAAAAACAATAATAGTATTTCCCTGGCTAAAGAAGCAGAACCCTTTTTATCCTTTCCTGAATACTCGAGAAACAAGCCATCCAAAATCCAGGAGAAGAAGAAAAAGTCGAGCATTTCTCGGGAAAAAGAAAAACCAAGAAGAAAATCTGATGCTTCGGCAGAAATGTCTATCAACAGGCTTCCTGATAGAGCACCGAGCTTGAGCCAAATGAAGAGGTTTGCAAGTGGACGCGATCCGTTTTCTAAATTTGATTGGACAACGGCACAGGTTGTACCTGCAGAGGATCGGGATAACCGAAGACATTGTTATTATTATTCAGATGAAGAAAAAAGAGAAAGTGAAGATGAAGAAGATGATGAAGTTATTATTCCTTTTTCTGCACCTTTATTATTAGGTGAAGTTGAACCAGTTGCTTTGCCTTTGGAGCCAAGGAAGGAAATTAATCTATGGAAAAGGAGAACCATGGTTCATATAAGACCCAAACCTCTTCAATTATGAATTTTGCCTTCATTTTTATGGTTTAATTAATTTACATACCATTTCCTCTTTATTCAATTTCTCTTGTTTGTGATCTGCATGTTGGTTCTTTTTGTTTTTGAATTCATTTTGAGGGTTGTTTAAAGACAGATGGGCATAAAAATTCTGTCGAAATCTGTCTGTAAATATATATGGAATTTAGATGAGGACATTTTTCAATTAATTACAAAAACATATTTATGTGTTCATTTTACTTGTTTTATTATATATGTATGATTAATGATTAATAACTTGGTTTATATTACCTAAGACAAGTCAAAGAGAGCTAAAAACAAGGTAAAATACAATAGCACATGTCATTTTAGGGTATACAAGAATGTGTTGAATTGTTTGTACACGTACAAATGCATATATACGTCATTTATGAATTAAATTATTGATTATAATTAAGCTTTCGTGATTTAACTAGCTATCGCAGTTTGAACTCTGAAGTTTCCTGCATAACTTCAAATGTCAATGTTTATCACCTTCTTCCTCTTTTTTTCTTTCATGGCTTGCGTGGAATAATAAAATATCACTAAAACGATCTCGTTCAGACTTTGGTTGGTTCCCCATATTATTTATTTTGACTTAATCAATTAGGCCAGCAGATGAGGTTACAACAAATGCGAAGAAGTGGACCATATTATGGATTAAACAAAGAGAAGGAAAATTAACCCTTTACATCTTGGCGAAAGCAACCAGTTAGCAATACAAGTAGTACCTTTCTTTCTGAAATTGAAGAATATTTTTGTTAATTAAACCGTAGAATGAATGCAATGATATTCGACCTTGATATCAACGAGGTTAAATTACTTGCCTTGGAAAAATTTATTTTAAAAACAACTACTCCTTAAAAGATTGATTTATTTTTTTAAAGAGTAACTATTTGTGTTTTAGATTATGAAGAGAAAATTTTATAAAAAATAGAACTACTATGTTGTTACTCTTTATCAATTTGTAGTTTTTTACACCTAAAAAGAAAATTGTAGTTTTGCTCATTATAGCTTGATAATTTTGCATTCTTCCTAAATTGTTTTGACCTTAGAATTCATTCATTTGATTTCCCAAGTAGTAGATTTTTGTGGCTCAAGTCTACCTATGGGCCTACCTCATGAATTTTTTTGTCTGGCTTAGGCCCAACTGGACGAAATAAATTACCTATGGGCCTACCTCATGAATTTTTATATCTGGTTTTAGGCATAACTGGACGAAATAAATGAGTAGGTGCTGTGTTACTCTTGAGCCATATATTAATAGTCGAATTCTTTAATATATATATATATAGTCCAGAGTTGGATTCTCAAATTAAGTGATTCTAGACTCTATTAAAGTGAATAAGTTTTGATTATTCATTTTGTATTATTTTTTAATCGTTTAATGATATTTAATAGTTATTTCGCAAATAAATAATTTTTCCCATTAAACATTATACTAGAGTCTTCGCTTCTAATTTTTAATTGATTCTTAATGGAGAACCAAACACGACAAGGTAAGAGTAATAAGAGATTGTTAAGGCAGAAAACTGAACCTTGGAGGAAGAAAATTGAAGGTTAGGAACCTAAATCTTAGGTTCTGCAGTAGATTAATATAGTGATTACAATAAATACCATAGTTAAAAAATGAAAAAGATTAACTACACCCCTTTATGTTCAAACGTTTTAGTACTACAAATAATTAGATGTGTAATTTGTAGAATATCATTCCCATTCTTTTTCTTTCAATCTAAGTCACTCGAACTCCTTGGTATCTAAGAATTTCTCCAATAAGCTCTCCTTTGCCAGATCCCACATACCTTCCACGAATTTCATCATCTCTAATGAACAAAAACGTTGGCACTTCAATCACATTCATGTCCTTCAAGAATTGCATACAACTATCATTCTCATCACCATTCATTCTAGCGAACACCACAGTATCAGTCATCTGCCTCGACAGCTTAAGTACCGTTGGATAAACCTTCACACACGGCCCACAATGTTTCAATCCCACATCAAGAACAATCTGTGATCAACTTTATGCTCTGCCTTTATAGAAACTGAAATGTGGGACGTTGTCTATTTTCTCTCTCTTG
This sequence comes from Cinchona pubescens, assembly GCA_025175665.1. Taxonomy (NCBI): domain Eukaryota; kingdom Viridiplantae; phylum Streptophyta; class Magnoliopsida; order Gentianales; family Rubiaceae; genus Cinchona; species Cinchona pubescens. Next base: position 1,028,810 of record JANKKI010000012.1, read on the forward strand.
CAAAGTTCCCTCGTCTTTTCGGATTCATCGCCCATAACCAATAAGAAATACACATCGTTGCATGTTCTGCTGAGGTCCACCATAAAAGGGTAGATTTTACTGCTATGATAACTGTGGCTGGCGGCGTATTCCACCACAACAAGCCTCTCTTTGGCCGCGCGAAGTGCTTCGTCGAATTCCTCAATGCTGTGGATTCGTTGTACTCTCTCATCACTGGCTACCTTCTTAACACCAGCTGCGGAAGCTGCTGCAGCAGCCTTAGTATTGAAGATAGGTCGACGTCGTTTTTAGGTAGTACAAGGAATTAGGGAATGTTTGGGGGGTTCAATGGAAAATGGGAGGTGAGAAGAGCGGTGGTAGTAGAAAGGGCTTGTTTTTGTAAAGGCCGTGGCAAGAGCTTGAACCGGTGGTGGTTTAGCTAAGAAATTTGTGACAGTGGCCATTTGAGTTTTTAAGGTAATTTATGTTGAAATAACTGTAAAGGCTACTATGTTGTTGCAGCTGGGTGGAGATGAACTCCAAGCCTGATATGAAAGAAGAAGAGCAAACAGAGTAGGGGCAATTATTATCTTGTGTAATGATATCTAAGACTGGTAGATTATGTCCACTCGATGAGGTATGTTGCTCTTGTTATCCACATCAACACTTTGGAGTGGATTTTCTTTTTTCACTCGTTCCCTTTTGTTGCCTCTAGATGTTGGATATTCTATTCCCGCTAGATTTGGAGTTGCCTAATGGGACCTACTGAAATTTCGCCAAGTCATGAAAAAGCCAAAAAGGCCCTGCCAAAACTTAACCTAATCATCAGAAAATGAGAAAAGACCAGGTCCACTTGCTTGCAAGAAAACCCTACCTACAACAAGTCACAAAAAAGCCATTTTTCTAAAAATATGCCATTTTTCACATCTAACTTTGTTCTATTTGGGTGCTTATTTGAAATTGCAGTTCCGGAGGGTGTAACTCGCATTAAGAGAATGCTAGTTCCAGGATTTTTAAAAAAAAAAAAAAAAAAATTATTTGACCGAATGCGAGGTCATTACGACCTCGCATTCACCGAATGCGAGGTCAATTTGATTGACCTCTCATTCCCTGAATGCGAGGTCAGTCAAATAATTTTTTTTTTTTTTTTTTTTAAGGTTTAGGTTTTTTGTATATTTTTATTTTGAAGAAAAAATTTCCGTTGTAATGAATTTATGTTTTTTATTTTTTTGTTATAGCTAATTTGACTATATATATATATTGTTTTGTAGAATTTAGCAAATTTGACTATGTATATTGCAAATGAAAATCGTGCAGTATTACAAAAATAGAAAAAATGAATGATTTCGGAAATGTGACTGTATATTACGAATGGAAATTGTGCACTATTAAAAAAATAGAAAAATGAAGGATTTGACTGTAAGATAAAATCATTTAAATAGTAAATCGTATGGCAGGAAGAATGTTTGTGGTCATACAACATCAAAATGTTAAGGGCAACAAATGTGTATAAAAGCCCGACAAGGGCTAAAACAGCCTGTGGGACCATCGTCTTATGGACAATAAAATAACCACCCGACAAGGGCAACAAACATCCATAAAAGCCCGAAAATGAATAAACAATATTATACATTTAATAACAATAAAAAATCACCCGTTTGGGAATCAACATGAATTTATATTTTATATCTGATTCACATCTAGGTATTAATATAAGTAGACACTATATTAATCTACTGCAGATACCTAACAATTCGACTGCATCATGATCTCTAGGTTTAGGCACCCTTTTAGATCTACTTCACAGGTACTTTCGCATTGGCGAAAGTACGTGTGACTGTATCGGCCTCAAATGGTATGTTAACATGAGGGGATTCGGCATCTACATGGGGTCGCGGGGATGGAACTCGACGACATCGACGACCACCGCCGTGTTGCCCGCCTCGCCGCGGAGCCCGCTCTACTCTATGTGGATCATCGACCTGGTGTGGATGTCTAACGTAAACAGGAACTGGCGGAGGCCGAAGATCAAGACGAGTAGATTCGCCTACTGCATGTAGTGATTGAGAAGCGAAATGGCTGATCTGTGCCCATGCACTACTATCCGGAGTATCGTCCTCAGTCATGTTGTCTAACGACATGTAGTACAATCTAGATCCATAGATTGTTTCCTCATCAACAATTGCATAAGCAACAGGTAAAATTTGATTGTTAGCATCCAAAGCGACGGCAATAAGTAATTTACCCCGATACTCCCCTCGTAGATGCGTGCCATCAACACATAGGACAGGTCTACACATATGGAATGCATCAATCGATGGCCGAAATGCCCAAAATATGTATTTGAAAATTTTCAAATCCTCGATACTATTGGGATGATGTAGCCATTGCACCACAGTTTGGGGATTGGAGCGTAGTAGTTCTGCAACGTATTGGGGTAATTGTTGAAAATTAGATGCCCAACTTCCATATGCAAGCACAATCGCTTTCCTGCGAGCATACCAAGCTTTCTTGTAAGTGATGTCAATCCCCAAACTGTGGTTCAATATGCCTGAATTTGTTTGACCTTTTGCCCAGGATCATTTTCAATTAAGTGCATAATTTGGTTAGCAATTACTGTGGATGTAAGATTTCTGTTGTTGTTACCGGAGATTTCACCGAGACAGCTTGAAGGTTGACATCACAATCTCCAGCCGCTAATCTGCCGAAGGACAAATGTCTTGCATTTAGCAACCCATGTTCTCTTCCGGCTCTCTATGACTTTGAATTCTCGTTGTTGAGCTATAAACAACATTGTAACTGCCTTAGTAACTTGCTCCTTGCTTTCAAAGTAATCTGCAATCGAATATCATTCTTTTCTTCATTCCAATAAATCACCCATACTTTATATGGCAGCCATTTGATTATGTCTCTTATACACATCTAGATGTGTATAGCCGGAAGAGAACATGGGATTCCTAAATGCAAGGAGCAAGTTACATAAGGCATGTTACAATGTTGTTTCAGTATCATCAACAACTGTCTCTGATACACAACTAGATGTGTATAAGAGACAGGCTAATGCATGCCATTTAGCCAAGTACACTATTACCACTATCCGCTGGAATTGTGACTAAACCCTCGTCTACGAGGCACATCAAATCACTTTATTGCATGGTACTTGGGCCTTCACCGCTACGTTGTCTCTATTATCTGCGCCCCAATAGCTTCATCGATTGCATTGAGTTTGACATTGCAAACGAACAAGTTGGGTTGTAAAACTCAAACGACCACGGATGTTCAAAAGAGTCCGCGCATTGGACCGCGACCATGGACGGCCAGCCGTGCCTGTCTCTTATACACATCTAGACCTGTGTCTAAGAGACATCTCCTGTATAAGAGACAATGTTAGGGGTGTACGTGCGGAATTTCCTCCGTCTCGATAAACAATTCAAGACAAAAACGTGTATTGGAGATCAGACAGCATAGCTTGACCACCATTGGTTCATATGTACACATGCTAGATATGAGTCTCTTATACACATCTAGATGTGTATAAGACACATATTCACATTTCAAGAGTCAGAGGTAACCTCCATGAATTCGTATATCTATGTCAACTAAGTCAACAAAACTAATCCGTTCCATTTATTCGGAATAGTTTCTTGCTCATCATTGGCCGGTAGGACAAATTTACTTTCATTCATAGGTTATTTCTCATGTATTAATATAAGAATGTTGCCTATCAAATGCCATTTTCCTGTAAGGATGGAACATGTTTAGACCCCATTTTTCGATACGGAAAATTTTTTTTTTTAAAAAATTTTTTGACAGAGTTCCTCTATATCTTTAAGATTCCCTCTAACGCCGGTCATACCCAATAAGGGTTACAAACAACACAACAAATAGGCAACACTTATAACTAATACATGCCCGACAAGGGTTACGACCAATGTAATAACCCGTAAGGGTTACAAGTAATATATGCCCGACAAGTACTACAAAAAATGCAATAACATCCCACAATTTTAGTTTAACAAACAACATAACCACAAATTTCACCACAATCAACAGAAATCAAACCTACAACATATATCCCGAGCCAAAGATCATTTTCTCTAAATATTAAAAAAAATATGGGATATAATCAAAGCAGCATATTATTAAACTAAAATACAAAAACATAAAAAAAATAAACTACATACACAAAATATTTTTATAAAACATTTACATTAACAAAAATAATTATTTAAACAAAATTAAAAAAATATATTAATTAAAATTATTGAACTCCATAAAAAAAATTAAATGTACCTGAAAATATTTTGATGGTGGGTTGTGGTGGCGGTGGTTGTGGTGGTGGTGGTGGTGGTGTAATGTAGATGGTGATTGTTGTAGAGTCAAGGAAATAGATGGTGGTGGGGAGGAGGAGGAGGAGGACCACGAGGAGGAGGAGGAAGGAGGACGAGGAGGCGGTAGGAGGGAGGGGGCGGGGACTTGGGGACTTGGGGGAATTGGGGGAATTGGGTGCGATCTTCTGCGAGGCTTTTCAAATACCATTTGAGGCCATACTTCACTGTCGCTTTCGCCAATGCGAGATCGGTCAACTTTGACTGACCTCACATCTCAGAGAATGCGAGTTCCACCCAGTTGGAATCTCCGTTTCATTTAAGCATAGATATAGAACACATCTCAAAATAGGCATAGATATAGAAATTTTCCTCACAAAAAATGACTCGAGGAAAACTAAAAACTACCTCAAAAAAATTATACTCTCTCTTGAAAAGTTTCTCCAACTCCCTTTGGTACGACTAGTTGAAATTTGACAAGGGTGATACTTGCAAGCAAGTAGATTTTTAAACTCGGGTGGTAATTTTGATTTTGAGCAAGGCTTTTTTTGTGACTAGGTGAAATTTAAGAAGGATATACTCTGTTGGCAAGTGATTCCTTGACTCCGGGAATCACTCTTCCTGGGAGGTCTTTTTGCGAGGACTTGAGAAATTGGAGTCTGATATTCATATGGGCTTTGCGTGGGTACTATTTTTCAATAAGTCAGACAAGTTTCCATTGTTGGAAGGCTCAAATGCAATGTTCCTGGCAATGCGTGGCATTCAGCTCTAGCAGGGCTTTTTATTTTTATTTTTATTTTTTATTTATTTTATTTATTTATTTATTTATTTTTGCCATCATACAAATCACAATTCCAAAGAGATTAAGATAAGAATCATGTAATTGGCTAAATCTTATCAGTCTCTTGCATTGCATGAATGTTCCAATCCCACATTGAATCATCACGGACAGGCAACATGTACACATCCCCACATGCATGCATGGCTTAAGATTTTTTTTTATTTATTTATTTAATTTCCTTCTTGAATTTTCTTTTCAATTATTCAATCTCTCAAACAAGGATCGACCAATAGAAGTAGACAAGACAATTATTTTTTATTTATATAAAATTTATAGTCAAAGGAAGATGAGGATGCATGGGCATGATCCTAGGGCTTTCTGCAGAGAATCATATGTCTGCGTGGGAGTGAAAATTCGGTTATCTCCTCCTCCAGTCAAATAGTCAGCCGTCTTGCACAGCATTTCATGAACATCAACCGTTCCTTTGGGCGCTATTAGTATTTATGTTGGCCAATAGTAGTGTTTATGCTAAAAGGCACATATCTAAATCATGTAGTTTTTGGCTACTCATTTTGTAATACAGAGTAGGTATAACAGTCGTTGAAATGAGTAAAAAATAATAAAATTCCACTATTTTTCAATCATCCAAAAGATTATAAGTAGAGTGAGTAGTGAAGAAACCATATCTTGCCATTTCCTTTTCTTTTAGTTTGACTTACAGATATGTATATTCAATACTTTACTCCTTTTTCTTTCATTTTTTTTGGGCAGTTTTTGACATTAAAGATTTTATATTTCACTTTCTATCTCACTTATCTAATGAAAGATCTACATTTCTCCATTAAAATTTTAATTATATTTAAAAAGAATTTTGATAATTCATTTGCTAGTAAAATAAGAAATGAGATAAAAATTATATGACAGGTGTTTCGTCTTTGAAAAGGGAGGAAATATATGTCATTTGGGAAATTCTTAGGTAGATCTTATCTTTGACCCTATTTGTAAACTTTGTGGTGTAGATTAAATGTTATAAAATCTATTATCATCATAAGTTTATATAAGTAAGATTTTATAAGATTTAATTTTGACCGTATGATCTATAAATGAGATTAAAAATCGGATCTATAATATTATTTTTCATGTCATTGTACCACTGTCAAATTATGATCCTATGTTCCAAAGTGTCCCACCGAGGCCGAATTTTCAGGTTGGCCAGTTGATTGATTTTTTCTCTTGTAGTTATGGATCAGAGACCCATGAGAAAAGGGGCTTTAAAACCAAACTAGAAAAACTTTTAAGCCCAAATCTTGAGTTCTTACTGGAAATTCAAAAAAATGAAAACACAAATTAACACATGTGTGAATGAATATATAAGTTCTTTTGATAAGATTGGTATGCTACATTTGAGTCCTAAATAATTAGGCAAAACTCTTCTCGCTCTCCAATTCGTCTCTCTTATAATTTTTATTAGTTACTTAATATTTTTTTAAAAAATAAAGAAATAAGGAGTAACTTCATGTTACTTTTATTTGCTGTTTACTTGTTTACTACTCTTTTTCCAATTTGGGTTGAGGTGACAGGTGAGGATGGACAACTGTCTCTTATACACATCCAGATGTGTATAAGAGAGGCTCCAATTTTCTGGTTGGCCAGTTGATTGATTTTTGATTCTTTTGATTTATGGACAAGAGATCCGTGAGAAAAGAGGCTTTAAAACCAAACTGGAAAAAATTTTAAGCCCAAACCTTGTGTTCTTACTGGATTAAAAAAACATAAATTCAAAAATTACTCAAGCATCGGCTAAATTAGTACCAGATCCAGCAGTAAGATAGAGGATGCAAGCATTATCTAGAATAATTGGGCATAGAGCTGTCTGTAGGAGATTTTTTAAATTCGTCGTCAAATTTTTATCTCAACCCAAGTTAATTTACGTTGTAAAATTATATTTAATAATTTCAATTACCAATTCTCTAATTTTAGATATTTGTATAAATTGCATTTCTTTTTTGATGGATTTAATGATATGTCAATAGTTTTGTCATTTTATATATATACATAGTAAGAAGAAAGTCTTCAATTGGTCGACTGGTTTCTTTCTTGGTCCAAATGGCTGAGTAAGTTGCTCAGGCTTGTACGCCTAAAAGCGTAAGCAATAACCCTACGCTTCCTCCTTAGAAATTAAATCCCCAAATGAAAGCGCCATTAATCTTAGTTATCTTTTGTTGGTGCTTTACATGAACTTACAAGCTACGCATCCATTCAACGTCGCGCTTTCCTTACTCTTTGACTTGTGTGTCCACTAAAGTTACTAATCATTATATTATAATGTAGATTTTCTAAGCCCTTTAATTAAGCCCCAAGTAACAAGCAAAGCACAACTTATTCTTTTTTTTTTTTTTCATTTCATGTAAAATATCTTTTCCTATTAACATTTTTTTTAATACTCCTTCCATTTTAAAATAATTGTCACGTTTGATTGGTGTATACAAATTTAGAAAGTTATTAATTTGTATAAATTTTATAAAAAGATAATTCAAAATGACTAGAATACCTTTTTATATTATCAAGTATATCCTAATTATATAATTATTATTCTATATTAATGTGGTAATAAGGGTAAAAATTATTTAATGTGTTAGATATTTTGAAATGGAGAAAATAATATATAGGTGGATATATTCCTAGGCTATAAGTTCATTTATATGTATTCAGAATTCCTAAGCATTAATTAATTAATGCACAGCAATTTTCCGTTAGTACACATTTGAACAGTATATTTTTGAAAGATCAATCAGATCAAACATCAAAAATTCTAATCATAAAGAGACAATTAAGTACGTACAACAACACTAGCTAGCTCTAGTGCTTTATTCAATTGAACCTTTGTTATAAATATGTAGTATCACTCAAAAGATTAGAGAATTAAGAGCAATAGTAACAACTAGCAACAACAGTAGTACTACACTTTAATAAGCTTAATTTTTCTCTTTGCCAACTCTTAATTGGCTCCCATATTATATATTTTCAGTTTACAAGGCGGTTTAATTTTGAAGATAGAGAGATGGAAAAGCTGATATCATTAGGACTGAGCCACCTCTTCATGACGGTCTTCCTTTACTGCTTTTCGGGATTCATGGTGATTCCGGCCATTACTGACATAACCATGTCTGCAATTTGTCCTGGAAAGGATGAATGCTCCTTGGCCATCTATTTGTCAGGAATTCAACAAGCGGTAAATTTTCTCACATATATTTGAAGCCCTGTTATCTTTATTTTCCAATATTCATGATGACTTTTTTCCCTCTACAAAGTTAAATTCTTGTACAAATTGAGTTCATCAGAAACTAGCATTAAACTTTCAGGCCAGCTTCAAATTTAGTCGATATTGACGGCAAAAAGAGTAAACTCCAAAGCAACCATTTAACCCTTTGTTTGTTGTTTATGCAAATGAAGTAATATAAGATAGACTAATAGAAGCATTTTGTTGTGATTTCTCAAGACTCAGCGCGAGCTACATATATTTAGCTATAACATAAAATTATCCAACTCTTTGAAGAATAATTGAGCTTCCTTATACATTGTTTCTGTCGCCCCTCCCTCCCACTTTTTAATCTCATTTTCTTTCATGTTTAGTTAATTTTGTTACGGAAGTCTTATATATTTAACAAAAAAAAAAAATCCTTTGTTACGAAATGAGTAATATAAATCTTTGGGTAATTGAAAAATAACGGAACTTATTTGATTTTTAAACAAATTAACGACTATCATACTTACTCCGCATTGTATTGTGAGTAGAGAAAACTTACTCATATTTTATATATTGCCAGCTTATAATGTGTTATTGTACAACTTTCTTAATTTTATCTAGTTTACAAAAAACTAATTCCTTGAGCATTTCGCCAGGCAATTCTCATATTAGATTTCCTTCTTGCGTACGTAATATTATAGATTATAGATGCTCTACAGAAAAGTCATTACTACTATCTAGAAAGTTGAAAAATCTGAATGATATATTCTTGAAATGATTGTAGTAATATTCTGAGACGGCTAATTAATTATCAAGCTTGATGTTTACAATTAATATTGTTTCAAAAGAATAGTGATGTTTAGGTACGTACTGGCTTCCGGTTCGATTAATTAGTTACTAATTACATGTGTTATTAGAGCATATAATATCCTTTAAACAATGAGAATTGTATTTTCATTTTTATATTAAAAAAAAAAAACGAAGAAGAAGAAGGATTTCTACTTTGTTTATGAAAAAGGATTAACACCCAAAACCCAACATATAGGTCTTGTAGTCGTATTAATTTAGTCATTATTATTATAACTGAAAAGTAATTTTGGTTGTATTTATATAGAAAATTCTTGTACGAAACCGATTCAGGTGTTATAAATCTATTGATCCATGTAAAGTCACATTATTTTTTATAAAGATTTATAAAATAATGTGATTTTATATTGATTAAAAAATTCATAACACTATATAATAAATCGGGTATCAAATTTATATAAAAATTTCTCGGTACTTATATAACAGTATAAATTTGTCTGTTATCGAAAAAACGGTCATCCGGGTTTTGGTAGTATATTGTTTACAAAGGAAGTTTCATTCAAGCCCTTCGGCCCTTGCGGAAGTTTCCTTCAGTTCAAAGCGAAGAAACGCCTTCAGACGTTTTTTGTCTTTCGGTATATGAATAAGACTGAATACGACATTAAGGCATCCAGTGTGTCGCGTGTACATAATCCACTCATAACCCATTTTTGCATTTGACGAAACCATATGGGCCCCCTGTCTGCCACGTGGCCGACTTTTATGACCATGAATGTACTTTTTTACGATTTTTTTATATAAACTAAGATATTTAATTACTAATATACAAAAATTATGAGTTTTATATGGACTTTATGCATAGACCCACATAGATTCTATAAATTTTATATTTTAGTATACAAATATCTTGATTTATGCAAAAATGTACCCTTTCCCAATCAAAAGAGACGAGAGTCTCAAAATATAAGTGTGCATTGTGAATAAACCTAGCTTCATTTGGAAAATTAAAAGTTCCAATGGGGGGAAAATTTGAGGATTAAGTGAAAAAACCATTATGCACGCAAACAAAGAATTTAGGTTCATTTTTGTTTCGGTAAAAAATTGTTTCATGTTCTTGTTATAGAGTATCGGTAAAAAAGATGTGAAAATTACTTACTGAAAGCACTTTAATACGTAAGTCAATAAGAATTGTAAATGATAGAAGATTGAAATCCTGTAATTGACAAAGAGAATTTGTCGTGATGTATTTTCTTGTGTCGAATTATGAGAAATTATACATTATTTATAAGAGATATAATAAGTTTATCGGACTTGCGAAGATATTAAACCTAATTAGAAGACTCAAACTTTCTAAGTGAATTAAATTAATAGAAAATTCTCACATCAATTCGATTTATCGTAAATGAGATAAATTCTTTAATTTATATTCATTCATATTATCCTGAATAACTTCACATAATGCATGCCACAAGATGATGATTTATTGACAAGTAAATTATACAGTAACAATTTTCATTTTTGATCGTCTTCTTTTCTTTTGCAAGTGCGTGAATAGCGAAACCATTGTTGGACCCAGTTCTAATTGTCCTTCCATGCACTGATTGTAATGCAGATAATGGGACTGGGATCACTAGCGATTATGCCTGTGGTGGGGAATCTATCCGACAAATATGGGAGGAAAGTCATGCTAACGGTCCCTATGACTCTCAACATTTTTCCTCTGGGTACTCCTTCCTTTGTCGCTGTCATTTCTCCTATTATCATCAACTTTCTCAACAATTTTATCTACCTTCCAATTTAAGTGCTTTTCATATTTTATTTCCCAATTAATCACCATACTAGCATTAGAAAAAGAAAGAAGAATAAAAAATTAAAAAAAAAAAAATAGAGAGAACATCTAGGCAATTTAGACACATCAAACAAAAACTTATATTTTAAAAATAATAACTGTTCAGAAAAACTATTACGAATTTATAATACTTTTTAAATAATATTTCAAGAATAATAGTTACTGAAACGAAAAAAAAAAGAATATAAAAGATGAATTCTTAACAAAAAAATAAAAAAAAGAAAGAATTTTTTATCCTTAGCTAATTATTATATCCGTTCTCTTTTAAGTGTCAATTTTAAAAAAAAAAATTATTCCATTTTAAATGTTACTTTAGAAATCCAATCAAATATTAATGTTTTCTTACCAATTTTACCCTTATTTCTTTCTAACTCTATTAATTAGTGTGAGGAAAGGAATTAATATTGAGATTCGTTTCATTTATTATCAGTCAAAAGACAATTTAGTTATATAAAATCAATTTTTACCTAAAATTTAAATTATTTAATAGTATTTTTAATTTATGTATTAAACGTTAAAGGGATACTTAAAAAAAACGAAAGTAGTAAGAATAAAAGGAAAACGAGAAAGGAAGGGCATACATATCGTTCGACCATCACGAGACATAACATTAGCAATGAAAACCAAAAGAGAATAAATGCCACTGCTCAAGTAAAGCAAAAGCCTCACAGTATTACTACATTATATAAAGTGAGAGATTTAATGTCTTTTTGGTGTATTTTTTTTTTTTTCTAATAACTATCTTTTATCATATAAGACTGTTAATTGAGTTTTATGAGTCGGGTTTTACAAATTTTAAGATCAATTTATAAAATTATTCGGGTTGTGAGCTTTAATATGGTTGAGCTAATCTCACAAATATGCAGCTCATACTCGACTCACAAAATTATTAGATTTCGAGCTTTGATCGGGTTAACCCAAACTAACGGTATATACATTATTGAAAGTTAAGAAATTAAGAGACAAAATATAAAAAGAATATCTCAAGTCTCAACACTAATAACTAAAGTATAAAAAATAATCAATCAAAAATTAATAATATCCGCACATACAAAAGTTGAAAAAAAGTACAACGAATAAATTATTATGACTATCAAAGTAAGAGTTTGCTTAATTAATAAATTAATTAGTATAGAGTTAAACTGAAGATAATTAATAATTCAATTAATGTTTGTATATATATATATATATATACACACTTATTAGGACTGGACTTTATTTAGATTGAATTTTGTGAAACTCAAACTCGGCACATCATTTAAATCAGGCCTAATATTTAGGCTCAAGGTCAGTTCGACTGACTTTAATGTAAGGTTCGGCCCTATATTTGTCGTGTCGGGTGGTCCAACCTCGAGCCAGTCTAGCCCATTGACAGTCCTACTTCTTTATCATGTTTTTCTCTTTACAAATCATAAATATTTTGATGTAATTTTTGTTTTTTTTCCCTAATAAAACCAAATAACTACCTTTTATCATTTTCTTTCCTTTCAAATCATTACTGTCTAAATAAAAATAATTTCTAAAACTTTTATTTTTTTGAGCCAATTTAATTTTATTAGAACACACACCCTTAGAGTGTGCCTATGTCTCTAGTATTTAATAAAGCACACAAATTTATTTTACCAAAGAAAAGAAAAAGAGCAAACAAAACAAAAATAAAATAAGCAAATGGATTCCCGCTTTGTCTTTTCACATCCCCAATTGTATCCCACTCATAACTGATTCTTTTTTTTAGTGGGTTAACCAAACGTGCCATTGCAGGTATACAGTTTCCTAGTATTTTTTTTTTTTTTCCCTCAAGTTTCTACTTTACGAGTATAATGGGAGTGGTCGAGTGGGGAGTTGACGACGATTTTTTTCCATTTTTTTTTTTTTAATTTTATGAATATGTTTGCTTTTTTTTTTTAGGGGGAAAGGGATTTGGTCCATGTGTCATTGATTTGGGCCGACTTATGTTTAATTTGATTGTTAAAGTTTATGATTACACTTTGTTCCAACAGGACTGGCCCAGAATGCTGTGGGCAGTAGAACTCCAGCAAAATGGATCTAAAGAAAATTTTATTTACGGACTTCGGTCTACCATCCATCACACACCACCTGCCCCAACAAAATCATTGAGGAAACCCACACCCTTTCTATGCTGTGTAATTGTATAATCTCAAAACTGTCACTTTTGTTAGTCAGTAAAGAGAAAATTGTTTTCACACAAAAGTAGATCAAATGAAAACATGAAACATTCTTCTAAGTATAAATGTGTGATATAATGATCCAAAATTAGAGTAGTTTTTTTCTAGTCATGCACAAATAAGAACCCATCTATAGAGCAGAGTAGAGGTTTTTTTTTTTTTATTTTATGAATGATTAAACGGTTGCTGTTACTCACTACGCAATTTAACAAAGAATTTTTTCTAAAATTATTGGCTCGTGATTGCAGCCATATTGGCATATAGGAGGACAAAAGAATTCTTCTATGCATACTATGTGCTCAGAACTCTGATTTCCATGGTCACTGAAGGAAGTGTACATTGCCTTGCTCTTGCTTATGTGGTAACAATCCCTCTTTCTTCGTTCAATTGGTAATAATGGGTTGCAACTAATTTCATCAGAAATAATTTTGTGCATAAAGTAAATGTAATTCACAGAACCTGCTATTCTAAAACTTAAAACAATACTAGTATTTGATGACGTACTACTTTTCAGGCGGATAATGTACCAGAAAGCCGAAGAGTTTCGATCTTTGGAATATTATCCGGCATTGCTTCTTGTGCCTTTGTTTGTGGTGAACCTCTCTACTCGTTTTCTTTCCACGTCTGCAACTTTTCAGGTTCATTCTCCCTCTCACAATATGTCAATATTTTCATTTCATCAAGAATTTGCATAAAGATGGACTTTTTGTTTCTTGAATTGATTTTTTTTTTTTTTTGGGCTTAGGTCGCTGCAGGTGGAATGGTAATATCTCTGTTGTACATGAGAATGTTCCTTCCAGAATCCATGAAGATGAAAAATGGTATTTCAGCAAAGGCAACAGAAACTGATTCTCTTTTGGAAAATGCTCCCAAAAAGACCTTGAAGGTCCTCAAGACATTGCCTTCCTTACACGACACAATCAGCATGTTGAGGACTAGGTCAGCTTCCAATTAAGTATTTTTCTTCCTACAACTTGTTAACTTCGCTCTACGGCTCTTGTTACTTCTGCAATTGGTTTGACATGATATTATGATCATATTCACACAGATAGGTAATGTGTTTTTTGATATTGTACCTATTTTCAGCACGACATTTTCTGCAGGCAGCTATTATTTCGTTCTTCAGTACTGTTGGAGAAGTTGGTGCCCATGCTTCTTTAATGGTATGTTAATTTCCTGATTGGGGAAGCTCTTTGGTTGGAAATTTTCCAAGGCTTTCTAAATTTCTTGAACAGAAAACAAATTCTCCAATAGTTTATCATAAGATATCAAATTGAGCAAGGCCACTATAAGTTCAGATTGCACTTGTTTTGACATGAGACTGTCTTACAGCTCCGATACATGCAGGACACATCATTAAATTATAAGTGTCTGTTCTCATAACATAGATATTAATATGCATTTCGATATGCAGTACTACTTGAAGGCCCAGTTCCACTTTGATAAAGATCAGTTTGCTGATTTGATGATTATTAATGGGATTGCAGGGACCGTATCTCAGGTAGCTGTTAATCAAGCTTCATTTGCTTGTTCTCATTTTTCTTTAGTGAAATTCAGACAACATACTCAATTTCTTCCACGAATCAAAACTTTGCAGCTGGATAAATGCTCATGCCCATATTGGCTCCGGCTATAGGAGAAGAGAAGCTGCTTTCAGTGGGACTCTTTTTCAGCTGTGTGAATGTGTGTATCATCCTTAATCTCTGCACTCAGTTTCATTTTGCTGCATGATTCACTTGTATTTTTCGTTTCCATTGCACGACCAGCACAAAATCTCCTGATGTGCACAACATCATTTCTCAACAATTACTGGTGAAAGTATACAAGAACTACATCTAACTAATGTAATCTTGAATGCAGTTGTTTCTTTACAGCATTGCCTGGTCCTCCTGGGTAATTTCTCAATGCTTTTCCTGTGAATCCAACATTATTTGATTTTTTCTGTCAGACTTTCACTGTCTCTTTTTGACATCTATTTGATGCCATCTTCTTCCCCTTTGTGCCCGTCTTGAAGGTTCCATATGCTGCAGCTCTAACTTCTGTTGTGGCCATCTTTGCAATGCCCTGTGTAAGTCTTTTAATTTGCTTCTGTATCACATTTCTCCACCGTTTATCTAAGCACGACATGTTTATTGCTGTTTGTCTACCTTATTTTGCAGTTACGAAGCATTGCATCAAAAGAAATTGGACCCTGTGATCAGGTACTTTTCTGAAATTTGAGCATAATATTTGACTGAAGATTCATTTTAAATGTTTTGTAATTCTAGTCACTTGCCTCTCTGATCAACTGAAATTGCAATGTTGTTCTCAATATACTATAGCACAAGTTATCATCCCAATTACTGGCATCCTTTCAGAACAGTTGACACAGTTACTTTGTGAATCCTCAACTTGATCATCGTTTCCTGATTCTCTATTTTACTATCCCTCCTTTTCAGGGAAAGGCTCAAGGGTGCCTTACAGGCATATGTTCTTTCGCCAACGTTGTTTCTCCACTGGCTTTTAGCCCTTTAACAGGTAACTCATCAAGTTATATATATTCTTCTCCTTTTACATTTTCCTGATGGATCGAAAAGTTGACTTCATGAACCCTCTTTGTTTTCCATGCTTTATTTCTTTCAGAAAGTGCCCCATTTCGTTTTCCTGGATTCAGTATCTTCTGTGCTGCCTTCGCTGGGGTGAGTGCTTCATGCATACGAAAATGGCAAAATGCTGTCTCGTTATTCATTCTTTTGCATTTGTGAAATCAAACTGAGGATTTTTTATGCTTTCCTGCAGATGATAGCCTTTGTACAGAGTGTTATGATAAGGACTGCTCAACCAGTTACTTGTTGCACTGATGAAACTTCCAACTCTGTGGAGCCTTAACTTCAATGAAATTAAGGACAATGGCTCAAAAATAGAGCAATAGTCAATTTCTTCACTGCTATATATATTATTGTACTCAGATGCCTGTTATCACTCAAAGCGCAGGCATTATTTTGTACTAGAAAATGCAGTTTGTACTTGGGAGAAAAATCAGGATAAGGGTATCATCTGGAGTTCAGACAAAGACGGATGTGAAATATATATGTATTTATATATGCTTTTAAGAGGGTAATTTATTTGAATAATACACAGGAGGGCAAACTTTAGCAGATTCTCCGAAAGTATTTGTTCTTCTTGATGTATAATATGTATTCAGTAATTCTTGTACTACTACTATTTATGGATTTCCGACTATTCCATTTAGTATTTATACGCAGTACTATTCTCTGTAATAGCAATGTACTTGTTTATTATTTCTTTCATTTTATCTTACATTCACTTCAAAATTGAGAAAGATTGATAAAATTTATTACTTCTTCCCTCCCGTTTTATACGTCACTCTTTATATTTTTATTTGTCTCGTATTATTTGTCACTTTTTAAAATGGCAAATATATAAAGATCAGTTTACTTATTTTACCCTTTATGCAAGTTCCAAAACAAGAGTATTAAAGTTATGTTCCATCATGGGTTAAATGCAAAAAATTCGATGAATTTACACCACAGTTGCATTTTACCCTCCAACTTATTTAATAAATACTTTATCCCCTTTTTTATGTTTTGAGACAAAATTACTCCTATTATTTTAATTATTGCTATTAATTTTCTTTTTTCTTCTTCTTTTTCCCTTTTATTTACTTTCTCTATCTTGTTTTTCTTTTTCTTATTTTTTTTTACTATTCTCTCTTGCTACTACTAAACAATTACATTATTTTTAATAATTAATTAATTAAAATTCTAACTTTTCACATGTGTTTAAATAATTTATTTATAGATTAATTATGATTTAATACAATAAATATACATTATTGTAATATAAAGTTTATAATTAACTATTAATAATAAGATTAACAAATAAAAAATAAAATTTTAAGTTAGAGGAAATAAAAAATTATAGTATACAAAAAAATTATAGAATGAAAAAATGTAAACAACCTTTATTTGTGGTGTAATATCAGAAAAATATAATAAAAAAATATTACGGTTGCCTAACATAAGGGTTTTGGAGTTACGATAAAATTAATCAAAATATGACATGCAAATAATATGGCACAAAAAAAATTTTGATTACATACATAGAATACACACACATGCATGCATATATCACATACATATATTTTTTTAAATTTTTTTTACAAATTATTTTATCTTTTTATAGTTTGTTTATTTGTTAATTATACTATTATAGTATTAGTAAAGCTCACAAAATTCATATTATACTATTAAAATATATGTTGCTTGTATTAAAAAAAAAAAAAAACTTATTTACTCTATGAATTTTTTATAAACATATAAAAAAATTTGAACTTTTAACTAACCAATTACTAGTAGTATAATTTATAAACATACAAAAAAAATAGAACTTTTAGCTAACCAATTACTAGTAGTATAATAATTTAGCGGTAGTAAGAAATAATGGACAAGAAAATAAAAGAAAAAATATGTGAGAGAAAATAAATAAATTGTCTAAGAAAACGCAAAAAATTATTAAAATAGTAAGGGCAATTTTGTCTTTTATACATGAAGAAGCAATAGATAAGTGAGTAAAATACTTATTAAATAAGTTGAAAATTTACAAAATACAATTCGGGTCTAAGTTCAAGGGATTTTCTACTGTATTTAACCCTTTCATCATTAATTACTATCACAATGTAGTAGCTTATAAATTTTGAAACTCTAAAATCAATTTAAAAATTTTGAATTTAAATTGAGAGAGAATTTAAAAAAAAAAAGTAATTTAACAATTGATCAAACATTAAATTTTTTTAAATTATGTGTAAGTTTGATCATTCCAAATGAAATAAGACAGACTGACATTATTGCCTGAGCAATTTTGGTTAAAATTCGAAAATGACGATCACCAGTCAACTAAATTTTGATGACCAAGTTTTTGATGGGCCCACCTACAGAAACCTAAGCTCCCCTCTCAAGTCACTTTCTCAAGTTCTCAACTCTCGTGGCCTCACTTCCATCGGCAGTTCCTCTAATAAGTTAACCATTTTTATGGACAACCACTTCTTCACTTTATTCTTTTCACCAATATCCAGGCTTCATACTTGAAAAGAAAAGCATTTTTTTCCCCCAACAAAACTTAATGTGAAAGATATGTAGAAGAAAGCAAAAGAAAGTAATGAGGAACATCTGTCACCCCTCTGGCAATTCAGTGATCAAATCCGTTTACAAACAAACAATTTTTAGCCACTCTTTTTCTTTCAATGATTCAATCTTTCGGTTCTTCGTCTAAAAGGGTATGGAAAATGGTGGGGTAGGGTTAAATGGTTGATTTAATAAAGGAATTTTGAGTATCATATATTCATTTTAATGTACTCAAAGTAAATTGTTAGTGGATTCTTGTGTATTGCAAACTAAAATAATCCATCCCTATTGAATTTAAAGAGAATTTGATAATGAACAAGTTATGGATTTGAAAGTTTAGATTTTGTTTCTTCGGTAGCTTTTGAAGAATTTCATTCTTATTGTTTGATCACTGCGAAAAATAGACTCGTGAAAGTTTTCTTTTGTTAAATGTTAGACTCGTGAAAGTTTTCTTTTGTTAAATGTTTGGAGCAATGTTTTTAAACTCGAATCGGATCGATTGATCTAATTAGATCGCAAACCGAACACAACACTAAGAGAAGTAATGCTGTCTCTTATACAAGGTCCAATTCAATGCAAAAGCCAAAAAGTAAAAAAATCGGTCAAATTTGGTCAAAATCCAAAAAATCAGTAAAACTCGATGAACCGATTTTGACCCGTTTTGAAAAACAAACCAAACAAAGATACCCAATTTGTAGATCCGGATCCTATACCCAAATGCAAACATCACCGATTCATATTTGCAAAATCCTTCAAACCAAACCAAAAAAACGAATATTTATACAAAAAGGAAGCAAATTAAGAACTTGCCTGGAAAAAAAATTGAGTAGAAAGAGAGGATGGTAGAGGAAGGGGAGGTGGAGGATGGCGGGAAAAGGGATGAAGCGGGGCAGAGCCGAGTGAAGGGGAAGCGAGGATATGGATAGGAGAAAAGAGGAAAAGGTGAGAGAGAGCCATCTAGATGTGTATAAGGCGAGGATGTGGATAGGAGAAAAGAGGAAAAGGTGAGAGATAGGAGGTGTAACTACATAAGATGGTAAAGAAAATTAGGGTTTAAAAAAAAAAGTGTATCATAAAGATGTAGTTTTCAAATCTTGAACTCAATACACATTAGTAAGGAGGCAAAAGTAAAAACCATCCGCAACACACTTCAACATTGACTATTTCCTACATTTAATATATATATATATAAATTCTTAAATCAGTTGGGCTAACCGATTAAATCGATTAACTCTCGAACCAAAAACTCTTTTGGATCACTTGTCGGTCCGAGTTTCAAAATATCGGTCTAGAGTCGACAAAACCAGTGAGAAAAGGGGAAGCCAAAGCAAGGAAATTGAAAGAGATGTGGGACCCACAAAACTTGGTCAGAATAATTTTTGGAGGGCGATTTGTCAATTTTATGTAAAAATTGCTCTGGTAACAAAGTTTTTGCTCTGGCAATAACGCCAGCTAATAAAACGGGAGAAGTATGATAATTTAATTAATTGAACTATATCTTAGCTCCGGAGCAGGAGTTCATTTGCTGTAATTTTTCTCTTCGAAAATATCTCTCGTAGCTAACAATAATAACTAAACTATCTCTTATATTATTAATAAGAACCATAAAGTCTAATAAGTGCTTTAATAGACTAAACGTCAATCCTATGTTTTAGTAACCTAACGTTTCATTCTCACTATCTTACCATCAATTTTATGCAGTATTATCTTTTTGAATCTCTTACTTTTGTGTATGTTTGACATGCAGATGAAAATATACATTCAGAAAGAGGTTAAAATAGTAGTACTCCTGTAGTATAAATTTCCACCCTTCCTAGAATTTAAGTTATTAGGAATATTGTACATTAAATTTAATGAGTTGATTTGATGTATTTTAAAATTTTATACAGTTAGATATTATACATTTTAAAATTTTGTATACTGCACCAGCTTTCTTTGACAACATGGCGTGCAAGTGTAAATCAAAAAATTTCCATTATTGTTTTGAAAATTTATAGCGTAAATGTGACCGTTTTCAAAACGTTTTCTCTAATTGTGACTTTTGCATTTTAAAAGTACATAATTAATTTGATTACACACTTTCTTAAGAAATTGCGTAATCCAAAAGTGAGCAATTTTTTTTTTTTTTAAATTGAATTAGATTACGCACTTGCGTAATCCAAAAGTGAACAAGTTTTATTTTAAAATAATATAGAAGATTTCGCACTTCAAAAGTGTGAAATCTTCAACTTTTTGAATAAAACAAAATTGATTGAGATTAATTACACTTTACCCCCTTGAACCCTCAAGTGCAATTTGCCCCCTAAAACTCTGAAAACTTACACCTTTCCCCTACAAAAAAAACTTCATATATATAATTACAAAAAGATGATGTTGATATTTATTTTAACATTACAGGCCTTCAAACATTTATTTCATTTTTAATGGTTCCATATAATATATTTTTATTTCATAAGAGTAACTGATCTTTTATATCACATTTTACTTAATATAAATAAATATTATTTTTCTTCATTTGTAAAACTAAATAGTAATAGAGCGAACTTTTATAAATATTTTTCTTCAATTTTTTTCTAGGATATAAACATATTGAAAACTCTAAAATAAGTAGATTTCTGTTAATTATATAAATGATTTTATTTTTACACATTTAATACTTAACAAAAAAATTTGTAAAGAAAATTAAAAATAAAAAAAAAAATTCATGTTTTTTGATGTCGAACAAAACAAAGAAAAAGAAAATGTACGTATTTAGTTAGAAGATATTCTTCTTGCACCTTATTATTAATTGTGAAATGGAAATTATATTCTTATTTAAGATATCTATTAATTTAAAATATTGTTTATAAGAGACAGAAAGATTGTAATGTTTAGTACATGCAAAATGACAATGAATAAAAAAATTGTTGGAAAAAATCGCCTTTTTGTATTTAGTTTTATAAATCTAGAACAAAATAATGTATAAGTTGATTAAAGAGATTTGACAATTCATAAAATTCTCTTACAGTCCCGAAATCCAAAAATAAATAAATAAGACTTGTTCAATAATTAGAAATTAATCAAAAGTAAAATAATTTTGAACATAAATTGTTGGAGGATATTTTTGTCAAAATAGTGAATATCCACATCATTATTTGGGTTCAACGTGGAAAAAGTGCAATTATGGTGTAGGTTGAAGGGGTATAGTGTAATTAACCAAAAAATTGAAGATTTCGCACCTCAAAAGTGCGAAATAATTTTTTTTTTTTTTAAATAAATTGAAGAAGTGCGAAATCTTCAACTTTTTGAATAAAAAAAAATTTAATTGAGATTAATTACACTTTACTCCCTTGAACCCTCAAGTGCAATTTGCCTCCTTAAACTCCAAAAACTTACACTTTTTCCCTTACAAAAGAAACCTTCATATATATAATTACAAAAGGATGATGTGGAAATTTATTTTGACATTATTACCCTTCAAACATTTATTTCATTTTTAATGCTTTCATATAATATATTTTTATTTCGTAAGATTAATTGATTTTTTATATCACATTTCATTTAATATAAATATATATTATTTTTCTTCATTTTTTAAACTAAATAGTAATAGAACGAACTTTTATAATACTTTTTTTTAAAAAAAATTTCTAGGATCTAAACATATTGAAAATAAAATAAGTAGATTTCTTTTAATTATATAAATGATTTTATTTTTAAACATTTAATACTTAACAAAAAAATTTGTAAAGAAAATTAAAAATAAAAAAAATTTCATGTGTTTTGATGTCGAACCAAAAAAGAAGAAGAAAAATGTACGTATTTAGGTAGAAGATATTCTTCTTGCACTTATTATTAATTGTGAAATGGAAATTTTATTATTATTTAAGATATCTATTAATTTAAAATATTATTTAGTAATTTATATTTCATATGTTTAGTACATGCAAAATGAAAATGACTAAAAAATTGTTGGAAAAAATTGCCTTTTTGTATTTAGTTTTATAAATGAACAAAATAATGTATAAATTGATTAAAGAGATTTGACAATTCATAAAATTCTCTTATAGTCCAGAATCCAAAAATAAATAAATAAATAAATAAATAAAATGTGTTCAATCATTAGAAATTAATCAAAAGTAGAATAATTTTGAACTATATTTTGGAAACAAATTGTTGGACGATATTTTTGTCAAAATAAATATCCACAGCATTATTTGGGTTCAACGTGGAGAAAGTGTAATTATAGTATAGGTTGAAGGGGTATAGTGTAATTAACCCAAAAATTATATATATGAAGGTTTCTTTTATAGAGGAAAAAGTGTACGATTTTAGAGTTTAAGAGAGCAAATTGCACTTAAGGGTTCAAGGGCATAAAGTGTAATTAATCTCAATTAATTTTTTTTTATTCAAAAAGTTGAAGATTTTGCACTTTTGAAGTGCAAAATCTTCAAAAAAAAATTAAAAGAAATTGTTTACTTTTGGATTACGCACTTTCAAAGTGCATAATCCAATTCAATTTATAAAAAAAAAAAAAAATTTCACTTTTGAAAGTGCGTAATCAAATCAAATTGATTACGCACTTTTAAAGTGCGAAAGTATTGGAGTAGATGTTTTAAAAACGGTCACATTTGAGGGATAAATTTTCAAAACATTGTCTAGGGTCACATATACAGATTTCTTATATGACTGTCTAAATACTATCATAAACTCGATTTTGGGTTTTCACCTATAAACATTGCGGTCAAAATCAAATTTTATAAAATTTTACTTAAGCAGATGTCATGGATTATATAATATTTAATTTACATCACAAAGATATATAAGTAAGATAAAAAATCAGATCTATTTAAATATTTTCTTCACATATACCAATATACTTTTGAATATATTTTTCTAAAGGGTACAAATATATATATACACCTAATATAATCTTCAAACCATTTAATATTGTATTATATAGGATTTCAAAATATGTAATTATAATTCCCTCAACACAATTATAAATTTTTGTTATTAATCTAATCAAATATTTGATTGCACAAACACTCAATACATGGACTTAGAATATTCCTAAAATAGGTATATTCAATCAAATAGAAGAACTTTCCTAAATATATATATATAAAAGATAGCTGAATATTGCTGTGACATCCGGAGTCAAACTCTGAAATGGAAAAACTAAAAAGTCCCATATATCTTTATTATTTTTGCATATACAAAATCCACGTGTGCATATTTCCAACTAATTACATATTTACTTTAATTTAATTTAATTAATCACTTCCCCTGCCACCTCGTACCAGCCTACAAATCCAAGCCTGCCAGTTCCACTTGCCTCATCCGTTTGCTGCGGCGGAGAAACCGACCAAAAACCACCTCTTTCCACCCTTCCTCCGCCGGTAGCCAACCACCCCACCCCGGCAAACCCCATACCATTCTTAACAAATCCAAATAAGAAAAAAAGTATACAATCTTTCTAATCATCATCATTTCGTTTTCCCGATGGCGGAGGAGAATTCACAAGATAAGATTATAAATCTCCATGGGGACCTTGATCTGAATATTCTAGAAGCTCGATTCTTGCCCAACATGGATTTAGTCTCTGAGCGTCTCCGGCGGTGCTTCACCGCATTAGACGTCTTCCGCAAACCATTCGTGGGTCGCCGGAAAGTCCATCGCCATAGAAAGATTATCACCAGCGATCCTGGTTGGTACGTCACCGTCTGCCTCGCCGGAGCTACTGTTGCGCGTACCAGGGTGATATCTAATTCTCAGGATCCCTTCTGGGACGAGCATTTCAAGATCCCTTTAGCCCATCCGGTATCCCAGGTGGAGTTTGTGGTCAAGGATAATGATGTTTTCGGAGCTGATTTCATCGGAGTTGCAACCGTCCCAGCTCAGATGATCATCTCCGGCGAGGTAATTGATGATTGGTTTCCTATAATTGGGGCCTACGGGAAGCCTCCGAAACCCGATACTGCCATCCGGTTAAAGATGAAATTCACAAAATGTGAGGACAACCCTTTGCATTGCCGGGGAATAACAGAGAATTACGGACTAAAAGAGAGTTATTTTCCGGTGAGGCCCGGAGGGGGAGTGACTTTGTATCAGGATGCACATGTCCCGGATGGGATGTTGCCGGAGATTGAATTGGATGATAAGAAAACATTTGAGCACGAGAAATGTTGGGAGGATATTTGTCATGCAATATTGCAGAGGCACATCATTTAGTATATATAGTAGGATGGTCAATTTTTCACCAGGTGAAGCTGGTTAGAGAGCCTAGTAAGCCTTTGCCGAATGGTGGGAATTTGAATCTTGGAGAGTTGCTCAAGTATAAGTCCCAGGAGGGGGTGAGGGTGTTGTTGTTGGTTTGGGATGACAGGACTTCTCACAGCAAGTTCTTTATTAATACGGTATGGATTCTATTTATAGTTTTACAACAAAAAATAGATGGTATCCTTTTTTAGCTTTCTGTATTCAGATACTTTATTGTTTGAGTCCTGCAATTTTCATAAAGAAGTTATATTTTGTAGTAGGATTTTTTATTTTTATTTTTAAAGGGAAACTTTAAGTTTTACACTTTGAAAAAGGGTTGTACGAACTGCTTTTTAACCTTGCATTTGGAATTAAGTTTTGGTCCTAAATCTAATTTAGTGGAATCAGGTGCTAACTAGTCACTTAGTTTTGGAATTTTAGGTCAATATCAGATTTTAATATTCAGGAGAAATGCAGAGATTGCCTTCCATCCAGTAAAGATAATCTTGGTGTTAAAATATTTGGAATTTTAATCTTTTAGTTCTTCGACCAAATACAATTCCTAAGAGTTAACAAAAAAGAAGTTTCGAAGAAAAAAAAATTCCATAGTGAGCCTACACTCTTCCTTCAAAGATCTTTCAGTGAGGGGGATAGGGTAATTTGTCCTAGAATGAATAAATAATAAGACAAGGAAAGAACAAGAAAAGAGCTCCTACAAACATACTAAGAACAACAAGAAGACGAGTTATGTTATGGACCTTATTCTATTTCCTAAAAGCTGCTTTATCTGCATTAGCTTCTTTAGCTGTTGTTTAGAATCTCGTGCAATAACTATTCAGTAGACTGTAGCTTCTGTATAACTCATGCTTCTCGGCTATGTGCTTATATTGATGTTCTGGTCCACCATACCTCTTAAATGTTGGTGTTATTTCCCCAATTCAGTTTTAGTATTCTCACCGATATTAGTATAAAGGTATATATTCAAATATCTAATTATGGCGGTCTTGAATGTGCAGGCAGGAGTGATGCAAACTCATGATGAAGAAACTCGGAAGTTTTTCAAGCACTCCTCTGTCACTTGTGTGCTGTCACCTCGATATGCTAGTAGTAAGCTCAGCATTTTCAAGCAACAGGCATGCTTTATTCCACTATCTATTATTTGCATTCCCGTTTGATACATCAAAATGTTAACTTTGTATGAACGGTAATTTCTAAATTAACAAGCACAAATACCAGATACAACTGACTGTAGGCAATAGGTCTCCCAAAACTCACACCTCTGAATTCTAGTTGTGGTCTCTTTCAAGGCTTGAATATGACCTGCTCATGCCCCATCTTGATTTAGTTTTTGCTGTTTTATTTTAGAAATAAACTGTGTTATAGCAATAACTATTGAAGTTGTTTTTTTGAGTCTGTCATTCAAAAGGGAAGCTAAAGACCTGAAATAAAATGCTGAATAATGACTTTAGGTGGCCCTGAAGAATAGTTGCATGTCCTTCTTCCATATGTTAAATGTGGATGACAAATGATATAGTATTCTGACCTCTCATAACATTTACTTCATTCATTTCTAGCCTGGCATTAGCACATCACCGGTATGCTGTCTAATGTTAATTAAGTTAAATCAACAATTATGCATACAAAGCAACATATTCTTATTTTATTTAGAGAGTGACATAGTGGTGGAGCTTGAAGCTTATTCCATTAGTCTTTTGGCTGAAAAAGTATTACCTCCCAAATTGTGCACAAAGGACCTCTTTTCATGTCCTTAAACAGTTTGAGAGTTTTATGTAGTTCAATAAATAATCTTAAGCGTCCATAATCCAACCAAACTTATCTATTATCAAAAACACCAAACACTCAGTACCAATGCTAACATTTTTTAATTCTTTGATGGAATTCCATATAATCTTATCTGTTTGAGTTGCTTCTGTCTTGCAGTCAGGGCTTCCAGCTTTTCCAGACAGCATGGCTGTACATTTTGTGTTTACATCTTTCTCAGGTAGTTGGGACCCTTTATACACACCATCAGAAATGCGTGATCGTGGACACACAAGCCCATGGAAATAACAGGAAGATAACTGCTTTTATTGGAGGTCTTGACCTCTGTGATGGGCGATATGATACACCTGAGCATAGATTGTGTCGTGATCTTGACACTGTTTTCGTGAATGATTACCATAACCCAACCTTTGCCGTAAGTAATTGCACAACTGAAACTTTTTTCTTACTTTTGAAGGTTTTTATCCTTCCAATATGTGCTTGATTACGCTTTGATTTGGAGCTCTCAGATGCTGTTCAATGGACATTGATTTACGACATGAGCTCATAGAACTGCATCTGTTTTTCTTCCCCTAGGCAGAAGGAATTTTTCTTGTTCTAGTACTGTGTCTATAACGGCTGTCAGATTTAGGAGCTAGCTCTCCACCAAAAGTAATATTTATACAATAATTGTATCTTGGCCATATAAAAGTGAGGTTGTCTGGATGATTTGCTGCCAATTGAACGCCCTTTAACCTACTTAAAATGTGCATATAGTACTACCAAATACACTATAAAATCATTTCCTCTACTTGCTTGTTGTTAGCTTGCTATCAATAGCTACTTAAAACATCTTTCTTTTTGCACAAATTCTCTGCTTATACACAGTTATTAACCCTTTACAAGGATGGAAATTATCTCCACCCTCTTCTTTTTTAATAGGCAGGAACTAAGGGTCCCAGACAACCTTGGCACGATTTACATTGCAAAATTGAAGGACCTGCTGCATATGATGTTCTCACAAACTTTGAGCAACGGTGGAGAAAAGCCACAAAATGGTCAGAGTTTGGAAGGCGTTTTAAAAAGATAACTCATTGGCATGATGATGCTTTAATAAAAATTGAAAGGATCTCTTGGATAATTAGTCCATCCTCATCTGTTCCTCATGATGACTCTTCACTGTGGGTTACCAAGGAAGATGATCCTGAAAATTGGCATGTTCAGGTCCACGTATTGTGAACGCAATTCTTGTTGAAATACAGATTATTATTATTCTTCATTGAGGTAACTTCAATTTAATCTCGGTTGCTTGCAAAAATATTCACAGGTTTTTCGATCAATAGATTCGGGTTCCTTGAAAGGATTTCCCAAAAACGTTACAGAAGCTGAGGCTCAGGTACCAATGTTGTTACCTTGTTACTGATTCCATATGTACAAGATTAGCACAGCACCTAAGTTCATCTGCAAATTGGTTTGACTTTTGCATACGAGTGTTTTTCCCAATTTCTAAATCAGCAAGTGCTGGTTGTTGAATTAATTGCAGAATTTAGTCTGTGCAAAAGATCTTGTAATAGACAAGAGCATTCAGATGGCATACATTCAGGCAATAAGGTCTGCCCAGCACTTCATATACATTGAGAATCAGTACTTCCTTGGGTCATCTTATGCTTGGCCTTCCTATAGAGATGCAGGTATGCCTTCCTGAGATGATGCTGTTAAATCTGTTCCAGGCACATGTGCAATACAATTATGTTGTATATGTTAGCATAATTATTGTGCTTTGAAACATTGTGCATTTGCTCATAAACTATGATTATGGATCTACGAGGAATGCAGTGCTTGTACTCATCAAACTGATTTGTGTATTGCTCCTAATAAACACATTAAATCTACAAATTATCTACTCCCATTGGAATGTATGACTCCACTTAAGACACATTCCTTGCAAGTCACAATTTTACGCAGCTATAGGTACTTGATGGAGATTTATTTGTCTTAAAGTCCTCATAACACATTCAACACTTTCAAATTACAACTCTGTCAAGTGCATTTCATCAAGCTCTCTCTATATCGCTATCATCAGGTGCTGATAACTTAATTCCCATGGAGCTTGCACTAAAGGTCGCTAGTAAAATACGGGCAAAGGAGAGATTTTCCGTTTACGTGGTTATCCCAATGTGGCCTGAGGGTGTCCCCACTTCTGCCTCAGTACAAGAAATTCTTTATTGGCAGGTAATGCTGCACAAAAACTTTCTAACACACTAAACAAAAAGAGTGTATTAACCCAATAAGTATTGTCAGTGCGTTTATTGACAGCTTTGCCGATGCTTAAAGACCATGTTCTATACATGATGTGATACAAAGGTAAATTCTTCTGTCTTAGCAAATGTCAGAAATGCCAGAGCTTGAAGTATTCATGCTAATGTTGTGACAAATAAGAGGAACTATGTCATGCAAGTAGTATCTGTAAAGCAACTGTAGTGCTCCTGTCTTTCATGATTATGGGGCCTTCAGTCTGTTATACATCAAGCATATCCTTATGCATGTTATGAATAGAAAAAGTGCTTCTTAACATGCATTTCTACTTGCATTTCAGGGGCAGACAATGCAAATGATGTATGACATAATCGCCAAAGAGCTGAAGTCCTCGCAACTTAAGAACGCCCATCCGACTGACTATCTAAATTTCTATTGTCTTGGCAATCGAGAGGAATGGCGTGCAGAATCCAATTTAACCACTAAAGTTTCGTCTAGTGCAAGTGAAGTGGTAATTAT
Source organism: Cinchona pubescens (assembly GCA_025175665.1). Taxonomy (NCBI): domain Eukaryota; kingdom Viridiplantae; phylum Streptophyta; class Magnoliopsida; order Gentianales; family Rubiaceae; genus Cinchona; species Cinchona pubescens. The sequence goes on from JANKKI010000012.1 coordinate 1,057,886, forward strand.
GTTTCACTTTAAACTTTTCTTTACGAGCATGCAAAAGCAATGATGCAACCACAGATTTTAGGTTTCCCGTAGTGTTTCCGATTAATAATAAATTTTGAGAAGAGAATACTACTTTTAGCTGATACTTGCCATACAAACTCATACATGCTCATATCCTGCTGGAAATCTGAAACATCTAATGTTTTTGGTAGCTTAAGGTTAAAGGAAGATAAATTTATGCTGAATTTTTTTATTTTTTATTTTTTAACACCATTTCCACACTCCATATTAGATATAACAAATTTACAAGCAGTGTCAACCTCATGATTGTAGTCAAGGAAGTTCAGTTTTCTATCATTTCCTTAGCACAAAACCCAAATATCAGAAGAGTGTTAATCAACTTTGGCTCTAATGACCCAATCTAAATACGTTTGTCTCTCTTAAGATAAAACATGCCTTCAGTGGAGTGGTTCCATCTCGTAAGTCTTGTTTTGTTAGTTAATCAGCATTTATTCATATCTTCATAGGACCACCAACAACATTCACATCTTCAAGGTTAGGTGCTGCACAGTCAATATCACAATAGTTTACGACGACCTAGTCCAAATTCTAAATTTGTATGATTGTATGACACTCCTTTGTGTCAGATCTGTTTAGATGTTAAGCAGTAGTACCTGTATTTGAAGTTTATTGCTGCCTGACATATGCAATGATTAAACTGCATCAGGTATCGGCTTCACAAAAATATAGGCGGTTTATGATATATGTGCATGCCAAGGGAATGATAGTGGATGATGAGTATGTGATATTGGGGTCTGCCAACATCAACCAACGATCTATGGCTGGTTCTAGAGACACTGAGATTGCCATGGGTGCATATCAACCCCATCACACATGGGCTAAGAAACAGAAACATCCACATGGCCAGGTTAGTTTTTGATCATTTTCTATGTAGCCAATCGACTTTGAAATATTAAGAAGTGCCAAGACAAATGAAGAATCGAATGACCTCACCTTTTTAGATGAGCACAAGTTTCTTATATCGTGTTTTGTTTACCGAATTGACATCTTTTCGGCATGTAGCACTGCACACAGATTGTTTATTGTCAGTTACTTAGCCACCCTCAATTGTTGGCCAGCAATCATGAGAAATTTCCTAAAAAAGTTGATCCAGTTGTTAAAAACATATTTGCAGATACATGGGTATAGAATGTCTTTGTGGGCAGAACATTTGCGAAGGATAGATGATTGCTTCATGCAGCCTGAGAGTTTGGAATGTGTAAAGCATTTGAAAAAAATTGCTAAAGATAACTGGGAGAGATTCATAGCTGAGGAATTTACTCCATTACAAGGCCATCTTCTTCAATACCCTTTGGAAGTTGATGCCGATGGGAAGGTGAAGCCCTTGCCTGACCATGAATGTTTCCCTGATGTTGGTGGAAAGGTGCTGGGGGCACAAACCACACTGCCAGATGCTTTGACGACATAGCCTTGAATAGTTTGGCCGGTTTCTTTGTCATGTATGATTCTCGATTCTTGTATCACCCAGAATAACTGTACGGAGGATTTTTAAACCGTAACAGCAACATACAAATTGAGGATTTTCAAATTGAACATTTAACCAGGCTTGTAAAACCATGTAAATTATTATTGTGAGTCGAAAGTTTTTTCAGCAAGATTCTTTCCTATAGAGAGTTGTAATACAATTCAGGTGTTGTATTATAAAATTCGTTTGTATCTTAATAATTCTTTTGTTCTCACATATAGTTAACATCTGTTTCTACTTTCTACTCAGTTTTCTAGTGAATATGCTTGATCAATAGATATCAAAATGTAATCAATGATAGCACCTCATATTAAGTCCTCTGATTAGAAAAACGAAAGAGAAAAAATTAAACAAGAATTTAAGCAACAGGTTTTGATAAAAAATAGTGCAAGCTTAGTTAACAGTGACTTTGCCAACCATGCCAGCTCCCTGGTGAGGTGAGCAGTAGAAACTGTATGTTCCCTTCTCTGTCAAGGAAACGACGTAGGTTTCTCCTGGTCCATTGAGAAGATCGTCATCTGCCATTGATATCTTAGATGCATCAACACCAGAAGGAATTTCATCCTCATCGAAAATCACATTGTGGGGGGAACCCCCAACGTTCTTGAAGACAATTTTCTCTCCAGAAGCCACGCTGAACTCCTGTGGGATGAAAACTAGCCCACCATCTTTAGTACCAAGCGCAGCTTCGATGGCCAGGGCATTGCTTGCCAGCATTGCACTAGCTGCGGTAGCAACTACAGCAGCACCTACTTCAATGAAGCCTTCACTACAAGCTTGGGAGAGGCAGCAGACACCTTCACAGTGCAGCTGCTCACTCTTGAAGTGGGTGCACAGGCAGCCTTAAGGCCAGTGATTGATGGGATGGAAACTGTTGCAAAGGTGACAGTTGCCATTTCAAAGTTTACAAGCTAGGAGTGGTGTGATGGAAGAAGGGTTTTTTTTTTTGAGTATTACTAATTTCTGGATGGAAATCAACACCACCGAAGCAAAAGCGAGGGGCGAGTGGACTTTTATATGCGGGTGATGATGATTTTTTGGGGTTGTATTTGTGTGGTTTACGTTTATGGAGAGGTCAGTGAATAGAGATAACGCAATGCACTGATTTTGGATAGACTGGGAAATGGGGAGTTTTCTGTTGAGGATCTAACTCATGGTTGGGTTGGATGCTAGCCTCTCACGTCAAATGGATATTTTCTCGTGTGAGGTGGAAAATATAAGCTTCAGCAAGCACAATTTAATAGTGGAAGAGGAGGACTTTACTAGTCCGAACGTGAATCACTCTCTGGAATCAGTCACATTGTTTTTTTTATTTGGGTTCAATGACTTGCAAATTTGCAATATATTCCACAAGAAAATCTTGAGACTGCAGATGGATTTGGGTTGAATTGAGCCAACGAATTCCCAAGGCAATCCCGGCTTAAGTGGTGTTTACGCCTTTATTTGAAGAAACAGAAATATGAATTAACACAGTTCAGAATAAGTTGAGTAAGAAAACACCAGAAAATATGAAACAAAAAATAGCTCGGGATTCTTACATCAACCCAATCCATGACCTTACATGTGGACAAGGTAGTCTAAACAAGAGCCCAGTTACTCGTGGCCTAAACAAGTGCGTACCCAAAATTAAGCACTTCAAGTCTTCAACATAAAACCAAAAGCGGTACTGGTACTAGTTCTAGGTTCAATCTGGCATACAAGCAACATAGACACAGTGAACTTGGAGAACAGAACTCTCAACTCTCCCTCCATGTACCTACCTGCTTATTTTCTCTCATGCAGGCTGCAGAGAATAAGTTAACGAGCAATTATTAGACCAAAAGCTCCATGTATGTCAGCCCGTACTTCGATATCTGACTGGTTTTAGTGATCATGTATAGAAAATATATATTCTTCTGCAGTCAAGTAGCATTGCTATCCCGGGGAAGGGCTGGGAAGGTGGCAAATGATTCCATGAATACGTTTCTCTCAGAATTGATGGCTAAGATCTTAACTTATGAGCTTAGAAACAGATTATCTAAGCAATGAAACAAAGAAAACAAGCATCCACTATGCTTCGATGTACATAAACCTCTAAACTTATAGACTCAAAAACAGAGGAAGAGATTCACCAAAGGTGCCAAGAGGTGTAAAATATTAGCAAATTCATTCCCAATATTTAGCATTAAATTGGGTTCTTTAGCAGTATTTTTTCTCTTCCTTGGTATTGGAAACAATACCCATAGAGTGATCTCATAAAAGGCAGTGTAATAAAGCATAAATATTGATTCGTCCACAATTAAATGATTGCTCTTATAAAACTAGAACAAAACCAAAAAAAATCAAGAGCTTCGAGCCGATAAAGACTAAGAAAATTGACTCAAAACGACTAGGATTAAGCCACTGTTGGTACAAAGGCTTCACCCAGGCCGTCAGTAGTGATTATAATGCCTATGCTATCTATTATACGTTTTATAGGGTTCAGCTATATACCAAAGTTTGTTTTGCAAAGGTTCAGCTATATACATATACCAAAGTTTGTTTCACTTTGCACCCGAAGAACAATGTATCCTAGACTATCCAACACTAATATCATGATATAATATTACATGCTAGCAAAGTTCCCCAAAAAAAGAATGCAATGGAAAAAAAGAATTCACAAAGTGCCTTTGACAGCATTCACAGAAGGGAAGATAACCCCAAAATTTCAAGTCAAAAGGCATACACACGAGTCGCAAGTAAATCAAATTAGCTGATCCACCAAAACTGAACTTGAATATTTGCAATCAAGAGCCTATCTCCTCAGATCTAAATATCCTGCGAAGCAAAAGCGCAAGTAAATTCTCCACATTGCAAGAAACATTTGCCAGCATTTTCATCTTGCAAGTTCCAATCAACCATTATTCAACATTTAGCTATAAAAACTGCATTCCCAAAAGGGTTTATATACATATAAAAAGTAATACTAGTACTCCTATATAGTACCAGAAAGTTGCAATCTATTTACAATGTACACAATAAACTATGACTGAATTAGTATTATACTCTGTTGTTTCCATAGAGGACCAATATAATGTACATCCCACCATTCCCTTAATTATCTTTATTTCACCTCAAAAAAGCGGAAAATCCTCGTCATTTGGATCATTGAAGTCGAAGAACTTGAAACCCAAATCAGCATTTGAATTGGGGTTGAAGCTCGGATTCACATAACACTTCATCTCGTGGAAAAGGTTAAGGTTATCCACCAGCTTGTGAAATACATTGCATCCACAACACTGCCCCAAACAAATTCACACAATACCACACATATATTAGCAAAAAAAAATAAAAAAAAAATCAATAAAAAATAGGAGGAAAATTAAAATTATACCTGGACGAAGACGGTGCCATCAGTATAGGCATGGGGATTGATGGCGCGAGTGGTGCGTTGGCCACAGACGTTGCAAGTGAAGGCCACGCGCATGCGTCGACGTGGCGATTTGGTGAAGAGTGACCAGGGAAAGGTGGAGATCTGATCCATACCTGATTTGGAATCTGAAGAATCGGCCGGAATCGGTGGTCCTTCCATACCCGACCCGGTAGTCCAACCCCTAACATTCGCCGCACTCAAAACTAACCCCATCGCTGCATCCTATAAATTCACCCCCAAATAATTAAATTAAATTCAAAAAAAAAAGAAGAAGAATTTCATTTCACAGAAATTAAATTAAATATAGAATAAAATAATAAAGTACCTTGGACAAAGTGCGATTGCGGAGGACAGGGACGAGACTGGTATCGTGGTTCGAATCGGAGCGGAGATCCGGTTCGTTTCCATTATCTGAAAGAGAAACAAACAAAGAGGTTAAAATAGGAAATAAAGGAAAAAGATGGAGGGTAAAAGAGGAAGAGAGCGGGATACTTTTGGGAGGAGTGGAGAATCGAAGGATCCTTCTTCGAGAAGATGATGATGATGAATCTTTAGGTAGTTTAATGGCGAAAATAGGTAGAGAAGGTGGAGAAGTACTAGTGGAGGAGATTATCGTCGCCGCCGTGGTGGTGGTAGTGCTTGTGGTAGAGGTAATAAGGGTTTCCATTTTTCCGGTTCGGGTGAATTGAATGGAACTAGGTGGAATGGCGGTGGCACCAAAGCTAATTAAGTTGTTCTTCTAGTTTTCTCCGGAGCCGACTTTGCTGACCCGAAAATCCAGTTGGCAAGTTTAGTGCCAACAGATTTATTTTTTTAGAAACTAGTCCCTGAGATTTCATTAATTGCCAACTGGCCCTCTTTTTATTTTTTGCTGGGAAAAATCTCATTCATCTACTTGCTCACACGTTATTTCCCAACAAATGGCCTGGGCCAGGCCCACTTAGTTTTTAATTAAGTAGTCTCATGCCTGAGCTAAAAATTTGGAGCCACAGGTTAAAGATCTGGCATGTGCTAGGCCCAAAAATAAATTATCTTAATGGCTGTTTCGAATATGCTATGGAAATATTTTTTGATGGACTTAGATTACGGTTTCATTTGGAGATGACCATGAAATTTAAATAATAGTAACGTGGAGCATTTGTGAAGTTTATCTAATATAACTCTTATTTAGAGTATATGATCCATTAGTGCAATCATAATTCAAACAATAATTTACCTCGTAGAAATATTATGGTAGCTCACAAGTCATTCCACTTTTTACATTTTTTTTGAATGATGTTCTTATTTTTATTGTTGTTATACTTGCATTTGGAAAGGACGTTATGTAAGAATATGTTTTTAAAAAGGAGTTTTTATTTTATTTTTAATTTTTTAAGTACATATCCATGAGTTGCTATTCTCTTTTCTTTTCTACGTTCCTTCATATTATATTAGAGTGCATTTATACAAAATGATAAATAAAAAATACTGATGTGTCATTAGATTTAAAAAATAATAAAAGAAATCTGGTCGAAAATTTAAACTCAGGGGATCGTAATTTGATAAAATCTTATCATGTAGAGTGAATTTGACAAGTGACTATGAATTTAAGATTTTATAAACAAATTTTCATTATATTATAATATTTACCGGAGGGAGTTAAAAAAAGAGAACAACCAATGTTTCTAGCCTGAATATATTTGGAAATTTTTATATATAGACTATAGTGAGATGTTAAGGAACTAATTAGCAGCACCCTTCTTCTATATATAGTCTTATATTTAATTACTTCACTCAAAATACTTAATGCATTTTTTATAATGGCTATGATATGACAGATATATAAGTAAGTCTTGACTACTCATTTCGTAATACAGAGTGGGTATAACAGTCGTTAAAATGATTGTTGATTGAAAAACAAGTAAATTTCATTACTTTTTAATCATTTAACGATTTATAATACTTATTCCGTAATATAGAGGGAGTAACAAACAAATTTTCTTAATCTTGGTATGATATAATCAATTGAACTATATATGTAATTGAAGAATAGAAAATATACCATAAATGTATAAATAATGCATGGGAAGCTTGATGGAACATCATGTGAAGTGAAGGGGGGAGCTAGTATTAATTTATGGGAAAGACTTAGGTAGACCTGATTTTTTATCTCATTTGTAGATCTATCTTGTGGTGTAAATTAAATATTATGGAATCTATGACATAAGTTGATATAAGTAAAATTTTATAAGATTTAATTTTGACCGTAGGATTTACAGGTGAGATCAAAGACCGGATTTATATAAATTTTTTTCTTAATTTATTCAAGTGGATGAACAAGTAAAGGAAAAAAAAAAAAAAAAACTTGTGGGGTGAATATATAGTGAATTGAATGAGGGGAATCTTTGTCTGAATGCAAAATTAAAACCAAGCAGAGCATGCAGACTGCAGACACCTCGTTGTTGTTGTTGATTAAATGTCTTTAAAGTATAAAAAGATTCTCTTTTTATCGCCTATGCAATTTACTCATCTTATTTATGATTGTCAGTCCAACCATTCTCATTTCTCATTTACTATCTTCAACTAACTTTCTCTGTTTTTTTTTTAAATTTTTTTTTATAATAACTATACCATTCGTTTTTAAATAATTATCACATTTGATTAGTTGGTACGCATAAATCAAAAAAGTTATTAAATTATATCATTAAAAAGATAATTGAAAGTGACTAAAATATTCTTTTTACATTAATATTCTAATTATATAATCATCATTCTATTAACGTGACATTAAGGTTAAAAGTTAAAAAAATATCATCAAATATTTTCTTGATTTTTTAATATGACAAATAATTTAAAATAAAATAAATTGTCTAATTGACAATTATTTTAAAATGGAGAGATTACATTTTAGCGCCATTACAAGTTGTGTAAGAATAAGACATTAAATCGCTGCATTCGATCAGTATGATATGGAGTTTATAAGGAAATGAATTGTTCTTCTCCGCTACGGCTCTACATGCATGCTCAAATTTCTGGGTCAATAATTAATTCTATGGTTATTCATTTGTTATTCAACTTGAATGAATATGTTTCTTGTAGTGTAATTAATAAACTGTGAACTCTCCTGTAACGTTTTTTAATTAAATAATCAAGTTGTCCAAGAAAATTTGTTAGTGTTCAAAAGTTTCTTCCCATATAATGGATAATGCCCCATATGAAGTTTAAGTGCGTGTCATTAATTTTGTAAATCTTGTGGTTAAAAATTAAGAGTTTATATTCTGACTCATTTGTCCTTTGTTAATTTTCTCCAAAAATTACAAACTCAAAAGGTTAATTATTGAGGAAATTTAAAATAAAAAAATAAAAAAAACTCTGAAGGCCCATGTAACGTAAATTGAAATGGGTGAAAGCTTGAGTAGACTAGGTGGTTCTTGAATAATTTCTTGATGATCTGCAAGCATATATACAAGGCAAATCAAGATGGTGTTGAGTACCACAATTAAACAAACCTACTACTGTAAAACAAAGTTGCATTTGAGTCAAGTAAAAAACAAACCTTTAATAGTTGATTTTAGCTTACTAATATATAATGAAAGAATATAACAAAGCGGAAATTCACTTTTCTTACATTTTCACTAAAATACACACGAAAACAAGCTTGTTTTGTGGAACAGTTGACTAATGAACTAAATAGATGTGGACTGGTTTATAGACTTTTGCATAGTATGCATGTATGCATCCGGACAGTATCTAAAAACTAGTAAAAACAACGTTGAAGGAAGCTAGTGCATAGTTACATGAGATTGGAAACAAAAAGAAAGAAATAAAACAACTCTATTGAGAATATGTGAGGTTAATACATACAAAAATTCTTTGGTATTCAAGTCTAGGCTGTTCGATGACTGAAAATTAATAAAAAAATTTTACTTTTCAATTATTTCAACGACTATTATACTTTTTTGCATTGTATTGCCGACACTTTCCTATATTGGAACAAAACAAAAAACAAAATGCAGAAAACCAGAACACACAGGAAAAAAGGGGAAGGGGGGAAGAAACATTTACAAACCTTGAGATACAAAGATGCAGGTGAGCAACTCAGAATAATATAAATATATGCCAAGTGTAAATGAAAAGACACTAAGATATTGGATTTAATCAATCAGAATCGTATTATTAGAGCAATTGAAAATCTGAGTGAGCCGGGCCAATATCATATTCAGTGACTATTTCAAACTTGTATTTGATGTTAACGTTTCTGGATCCAGAAGCATTTTTATATATTCATGGAGAAATTAACAAAGAGGAATTTGATGGGAGGGAATGGGAATGGGAATGGGAATGGGAATTGGGGAATGTAAAGAAGAGTATATATCTTGCAGTTACAAGGTCCAACGTAAGAAGAAAGAGAGTAATTAAGTAGTACGTACGTACGTAGGTAGTAGAGAGGTGGCACTGGTGCATTTGGTGGCATTAAAACCGTCGACCACCAAACCCAAGAGAGAAGGACCAGACACCATTAATGGCAACCCACGACCCCTCATTAATTTAAAGTTCACAATAATGTAGTAGTAGTAATATTCTCTTCCTTTTCTTCTCTTCTCTATTTCAGCAGCAATGAATTGATCAAATGAATAAAGGAATCAATCAACCCATAACTGTTCCCCCTCTCTCTCTTCTCTTTTTTCTTATTCTGATACGATTAATTCAGAATAGATTGCACGTGGTATATTAATTCCCTATATAATTTAATTAAGTGCATGGAATCTCATCAGAGACTCCATGGCCGGACTGTTTTAATTGTCCATCCAAGGCTGCCCATTATTAATTGATTTACAGGCATGCAACGTAAAGGATATCATGAACTTGATCAATGAGATGTCTGCCTCTCTTGTTTAGATTAACAAAACTTATCAATACATCATCATACTTCCATAAAGATTTTTCTCCCTTTTTTTGTTTGGATTATTTTAAATGGACTAGGATAATTAAGGGATCACTTGGCTTCTTTTAAGAAACTGGAAACTGCATTATAACCATGGGTGGTAGGGATGATCATAATTTGGTTTAATTGAATCAAATTAGTTTATTTTTTAGTGTTTAGACAAACTAAATGAACAGATAGGTTATATGGTTCGGATTTGATTATTGAAAATCAATAACTGAATAATCAAACTTTTAGTTTTATTAGTTTTAATCAATAACTGCATTATAACCATAGGTGGAGCTGAAGAAAAATTTGGTTTGAATTTATTTTTGATTTTTTCACTGAAAATTGAAAGAAAACTCTTTAATCGAATTATAAAAAATTGACCGATGAACACCTCCCAAACTATTAGTAGTCAAATAGACAAGCATAAAATAAGTAGTAAATTATTTACTCCATGCGTCTCATTTCAGAATAAGTTTTAGTTACTCATTCCGCATTAAACAGCTTTTGAGAAAGATTAAAAAGCAAGAAAGTTTTATTACTTTTAATTATCCAACTACCTAAAATACTAATATGGAGTGTGTAGTAAAAAAAATTTCCCCATTTCAACTGTCATTTTAGGTTCATAACCAATAATTTTAAGAGTTATTGAATTACATTAATTACTCCAAAAGACTATTAAGACTCATTAAATTACTTATTTATATTAATATTCTCTAATTATATACTAATATATTCTCTTATTAATATGGTATTAATGATAAAATTAAAAAAAAATTATTTAATAATTTTCTTGATTTTTTTCCATTTAAACGATAGATAAAATGAAGGCGAGGCACTAATTCCAATCCTCTAACAGGTTACTTAATTTATTCATTGGAATGATTGACAGAACCAATCAGATCATTAACAATGTTATTCAACCAAATACATGTATATGGCCAATAGCAAGTGCATGCTGACACAGAACTGGAACTTTTTCGCTTCTGTAAACGTGGAGAATTCTTGTTGAAGGATTAATAGAGACTTACGCCTGGACTTCTAAAAAGACAATTAGTTTCCTTTTGATATCTTCTTTTTATGTAGCAAGTCGACTTTTATTTTTGAATAATTTACATCACTTCTGTTTCTATTATAACATCAGATTTCTTTTTTCTATAGAAAAGACTCGTATTAATAACTATAATTGTACGTATGGATAATATTTTAATATCTTGTTTATTTGTAATAAAATAATTTCTTTGTATGTAGATAAAAAATAACATATTTTTTAGGGGAGAGATACTATTTCACCAATCTCAGGTATCTAACATATGCGGGAATTTTACAGTCCCGTTGAGAGAACTATTCCTTTAGTTTTAAGGAATTGTACAGTACAAATTTTTAAAGAACATAGTGTTGTACTGTACAAATCCTTAAAGTACAAGAAAATAATTTTTTAAAAAGGACTATAAAATTTTCCTGTAACATATTCATACGTAATGATATGCAACACATACTTCTCTAAATTATTATATGTAACCCTAATTGCATCGCCAAAAATAAAATTATTGTTTATCAAAAGAATCAAACTATTGAAATGTCCCCTTCCCTCACCCCCTACCTAGGCCACGGAAGATAATATTAGTGTATTTTTTCACACCCTATCTACACTTCAATTATTTGAAATTGCATTGATACCCTCAAGTTCTTTTGATTTGGATAATTTCATCATTCCATGATAACAACAATGTTGACTGGGTTTACTATTAGGTTTTATCTTTAGACAGAGTGAAATTTTGTTTTGTTAAGGTATGTTAAAAAAAAAATTGTTAAGGAAAATATAAAAGTTTAACTAAATGAGAAAGCAATACGGCAACTTGAATGGATGAAATATAGATAAAATAGTGGGTGAACTTCAACCTTTGTCCCGTATTTTGCCTATCCTCTTGATCAATTTGATTAATTGAATAGCATTCGTCCAGATTCCAATCCTTTTAAATATTAATTTTGTTTTATTAAATTTATGTCTAAGCCATATTGTATTGTATATTTCCTTTAATTTACTGATTCTTATAAAGTTTAAATTCTACTCACAAATAATTAAATCTCCTTATCTTAATGTAAGATTCGATCCTTTATTTTTCAATTGCCTAACCCTATTCACAATCTTAAGAACAGGTAGACAGGGTAACCTGACCTACATTTTAAAAAGTTATTAAATTTGACATAGTAAAATTAAAAATATACCCCTAAATCTTATACTATTGCTTCCTATACTTAAATACCAAGTCAATATTTGCATGAATTGGTCCTCTTGGTTAAATTGTTTCAAGAAATTAAAGGATGAAATTTAATATAAAATGAATGTGCATGCATAATTGTTAAAATTTCAATCATATCCTTACGATCATATGATTCTATAATTCAAATTTACGAATTTGATTCCGATCCTAAAGGTAGGATCGCTATTATGAATGAATGTTAGTTGGTCTATTAGAATATTATAATTTATATCTATATTTATTAAATTAAATCAGTATTTTGATAATATTTTATTTAAATATCATATTTCATGACATTTACCTATTGATATTTTTCTTTTTAGTTTTTAATCTAATAACAGTATTAAATTTACTATTACATACAACTTTTTATATTAAAAGAATATTATATCAAATATTATAAATTTAAGTTAAAAAAAAACTTATTTTGTGATGAATATTAAAATTTTAGATTCATTAATATAAATTTTTATTAAATATTAACGTTAAAAATAAATAAAAATTATATATTTACATTTTTAATATCTAACGTTATAACTTTTAAAACGATTCTATGTAGGATCCTATTTTACAAACCTTGTGCATAAATAGATCCAAAAATATTGTCTCACCAAGAAAAAACACATGCCGGAGTTAAGGAGAATGACTTGGCCATTGAGGCTCACAACAACGTACGACGATGGGTACAATAATTGCATGTGAACAAGCCCCGACTCAGTGGAAAAGCTAGACATCCTTTGTATCGTGGGTTGCAACATTCCCAGGGGCCAGTCACTGTCTCGTCTCCCAATAGGGCCAGGCCTTGCGGGAGTGGAGTGGAACAAGCATCTCACTCTACTCTCCCTTAAGAAATTTTTATTTTCCTGTAATCTAATAATTACTTCTCAATCATAATCATTTACATTTTAGAAAAATTGGCTTCGTGCTTTAACTATAAGGTTATTATTAACTCAAAAACAATATATAAATATGTCCAGTAATTACACTAATCGAAATAATTCTGCTTTCATCCTTGATAGTAGTTGCCAGTTGCTACTTAATTACTGCTCCACTTCTAATTCCTGACATCAATACATCTCATTTGTGCATAAAATAATTCTCGTGAAAATTGTCTTTTACTTTTTAAACTAAAAATGTCATTATCTAATTTAGCAACAATATTTTAATTACAATTGTACAAAACAATTGCGATGACTACGAGGGAAAACCATTAATCAACACTAATAATCCTATAATATAATTTTAGAATTGACTGGTGGGGAACGTATTCAATGGTCAAAAGAGCACGGCGACATAGGTACACAAGGGAAGTACCAAGGAACTTCTAAGTTATATCCATCTTTTCGTTTTGTAGCAAAAAAGAAAGGAAAAAAAAAAAAAAAAACTGTATATATTTTTTATTTGTTAAAGAAGCCGGCCGAAATAAGTAATAAAATATCGAATGAAATATTAACATCCACAGAACTCAATGAAGCATTTGAGTTTTGACTATATATTAACAACTTATCTAATTAATTAATATCACAAGGAGATATAATTGGGAAATGATCACTCTTTAATTAATGTTATGTGTTTGTTACAACTTGCTCACTATCTCACTCTTCACGCATTTGGCCAATTGATGTATTGCTCTAGAGAATTTTTTAGTATGAGTATTGTAGTGCTTTATTAGAGAATTGGTGGTGCTCATAATCTCATTGTAAAAAGTGTAACAAACTCTTTCCTACTCAAGTTTCACTAGCTAGGAGAGTGAGAAATTGGGAGAAATAGGTGGATTCCATCTAAGAACCGACCATCCCAAATTACATTATTCATACACCAAAAGGGATACCATTAGATTGATCGATCATTAATGTGCAACTAATTAAGGTTGGCAAAAAAATAGTACTAATAGAATAAACCTTTTTTTTCAAAAAAAAAAATATTGTACATGTGGGGATTCATTTTCTTATCTACTCGAACATGCTTTGTTAGCACATAAAAAATACAGAAACAAAAAATAAGGTGGTGTTTGGTTTATGGGTATGAGAGGGGGAATGAGAATCAAAGTTAATGATATTCAAAGATGTTGTTTGGTTGAGTACTATGTGAATCATTCTATGAGGGAATGAAAGTGTTAGAAAATGCCTACTTTCATTTTTTACTTGTGATATGGATTTCAAATTAAGTAACTTATTAATATAATGAAATTCATTCTTATTTCAAATCAAACAAGTAAGGGAGAATGATATAAACCCATACTATTAGTGAGATTTATGATTCCCATTCTGATTCCGATTCCTGATTATGAACCAAACACCTCCTAAATTTATCAATATAATAGTCTTAAGTTTTCTGAGCTTGCGATTTGTGAGTCCTTTGCTAGCAAGCAAGGGCAGGAAACAAGGACGTAAGGCGACCAAAGGCGGAGCCTGCAACTGAGGGCAATCAAAGGTAGCACGAGGGCCCCTAACATCGAAGGGGACAGTCCGAAAGGGGGAAAGTCTTATTGATGTTATGAACATTTTGGTTTATGTTACTCCACATTATCTCATATCACTTAAATAAGTGATGTGACATAACATGAATTAAGAAATTTATAACACTATATCATGAATGTGATCTATGGTAAGAAATTTTCGCCTGAAGGGGATACTTTCTCCCTTGCTAGAAAGGGAAAAAGTTAGCAAAGTGTGAGAGACACTAGATTATCAACGTAACTCTTCTTGAGAGAATAATCTACATAGACCCTCTATTTATAACTAGGGTCGTACATAACTAATAAGACTTGTCCACCAAAAAACCTAATTGTATTAGAAAATATAATCATAATAGAAAACTAACAAATAATACTTAATACCTAAAATAATTAAACTATTAAAAATTTAACAATAGCATAATTCTTAATTGAGAAAGTATTTGGTTTAAAAGTCTAATGATGAACGGTGATTTAGAGAGTGTCGTAAAGAGAAAAAAATAGTGTTGTAAAATGGTGTGAGCTGTTTCTAATTGGTGGAATGAATCCCTTATATAATGTAGTGTACAATAAATCGATTCGTTTTTTTCTTGTGGTGGTCGGACTTGACCTTGTCCGATCGTTCAAACCTCCCGATCCCACAAGATTAGAGAGTGCATGTATTAATGCCAATTGCTATAAATCGATGCATGTTAAGTTACATTTTTACCCTTATGTATCCGTGGGCATATGTGGTGCCACGTACATGTGTTATTGGTACGATTGTTTTTGGACATCATCATCAAATAATAATATAAGTTTTTATTAACAAAAAAATTGATTTAATTATGCCAATAATTTTTTATCAGAATAATTTTTCTTTGTCTTCTGATAAGAAAAGTCAGTTTGTTGGTAAAGATTTACTTGAGGTAGAAGACTAATGTTACTTAAGTTCCATGGGCTTCTCCTCCCGTCAACAAATTGCCTGGAAGTTGAAGTTCTGTGGGTCTTTCTTAGGTTTAGTTTTCCCTTGTTTGTGAGTGCTTTAGGTGTTAGTTAATATTTTTGATAAAAAAAAAAAAAAAAAAAGAGATTCGAAGTTGAATGAATTCCCAGAAACTCCGTTACGGACTCCAGGCTCCTGTCTGTGGTGTCTTGTATGATCCGACAAGTCTTTGGGTGATTGTTGCGTTTTGCGCAACACAACACTAATCAAATATGAAAATGTAACCGTCACTATTTATTTTTGCTTTTTCTTAGTAAAAGAAAGGAATAATTTTAGAAACCTTCTCCGACGTTTAAGTTAATTTCATTTAATACTTTTGAATTTAAAAATTATCACTTTTTTTTTATTTTAAATTTTTTGTAACATTTTTAAGTCATTCTTTTAAAAAATTAATATAAGTGGAGCAAAACTATTTTCTTCCCAATTTTACCCCTAATTTAAAGCTTTCATTAATTAAAATAGTTGAAAGAAAAGGAAATAAAAAAGAACTATAGAATAATTATTAACAAATAACAATTAGTTGTAACTTTTCATATCCTTCACCAAGTAATGTCAAAAAATATATTTTAATTATTTTTATTTTATAAGTTAATAATTTCTAAAATAAAATACCAATAATATTTTTTATTGTTATATATTATGTATATTTAGATATTCTAAATTTTTGTTCAAAACGATACACACACACATTAATATGTTCCTAATTATTAGTAAATAAGTTAGATAAAAAATTTATCAAAAAATTCATTTAATTTATTAAAAGTTTGTAATTTCTCAAACAAATTTGAATCATATTTTTCTTTATAATATGTGATAATTTTTTACTCGTTCAAATTTTTGTTTGAATCAACACACACTAGCACATCATGTGTAATTCCCTAAATAAAATACTAATTATGTGTTTTTACGTAGTGAATATTTTTATTAAAACATATAGAAGTAATCAAATTACTGCACGCACATATATTTTTTAAACAAGTTGACAAAAAATTATTAGAAACTAAAAGGGTATCAAGTGAAAATTATCAAAAACCTCATAGGTGATTTTTGAAACTACTCCTTCGTAATATAGCTAAGGTATATGGGGTATAAATGTCATTGCATGCATTTTAGTACTATAATGAAACCCATTGATAAGAGAATGGAGATAAGTGATATTTTTAAAAATTCAAAAATTTTAAATGATATTAGTATAAACGTTTAAGAGAAAATTTATGAAATTATCCCTAATAGAAATAGTCTAAATACATATAATTATTTGTGATTCCAATGAAGGACGGATGGTAAGGTGGCAAATATTTAGGTAAATTCGATTTTTGGCATTACTTGTAAATCTTGTGATGTGGATTAAATTTTAAAAAATCTATAACATCAGTTGATGTAAGTAAAATTTTTTAAAATTTAATTATGATCACAAGATTTACAGATGAGGTAAAAAACGAGAACTACCTAACTAAGGTACCAATCTCTCATAGTTGGGTGTTTACCCATAGCTTGAAGCAAATATAAAGAATGAGGCTTCAGTGGAAAATGAGTCAAATGGATTGGAATCACAACAACTGGATGAGATTGGATGCTTCTCTGAAACCCCTCTAAGCCCGTAACTATCACAATTCATTTATTTATCTTTTGCCATCATCACTTTATTAAGTTATCCAACATTAGGGGTGTTTGGCACTCCGGATATTGAGTTTGAGCAATGAAAGGGACATTATTAAAGTTTTTATAGATGAAAAATATTTAGGTAGACCTAATCTTTAATTTCACCGATAAATTTTATGATCAAAATTAAATTTTAAAGAATTCTGTTTATATCAGTTGATGTCATAGATTCTCTAAAATTTAATCCACACTATAAGATTTATCAATCGAATCTACTTAAATATTTGCCTTTATAAATAATATTCAATCGATCATTATAAAAATTTAAGAATAAAATTATTAAAAAATATTTATTTTTATTTTTTACTATTATCTTGAGTTAAACCGAATTTTAGTTTTAAATTAAATAAATAATAAAAAATAATATAAACACACACTAATAATAAATTTACTAATTATAGATTCCAATTCTTAAATGCTATCATGGGCGAAAAAAATGGATAAATCCATAGAATATAGAGAACGCTAGTAAAATATTAAGGCAAGAAAATGCAAGAGGACAGGGACATCAAGGGGGTCGGTGGCGTGGGGGTGGGGGTGGGGGTACTATACATAACAGCAAAAACAGCTGGGCAACATCGTTTGAATCCACGTAAGATGGATACATATCCAAATTTGCTCCTCAGTTTTGCTTTTGTTCTTTTGTTTTATTTTATTTTATTTTTTCGCTTTCATTGATGCTTAGCAACCGGGACCTCCTACAAAAAGAATATAGAAAAACAAGTCTTTCTTTCTCCTTAATATTTTCTTTTCTCTTTCTTAGCTATGCTAAATGCTAATACAGTGTCATTATTGTTGTTTAGTTTAGTAGGAGGAGTGAGTATTAGAAAAACTGTCTATTGACATAATATTAATGAATAATGAAATGAAAACAGAATCTGGATCCATTTGCATATTCTTTTTTTAGAGATAGAAAGAGAAAGAGTTGATTAGGTGAGTGGGTGGGGGGTGACATGGAAGAAACGGAGAGTTGCAGTAGTAGAGCTTCAGAATATTCGCCGAGTTCCAGCCGGAAACGGCGCCTAAAGGTCGAGGTTTATCAGGATGTCCTACAGAGACTTGAGGAGTCGGAGGAGAGTTGAAGAAACCGGCCGTCCTGGTTTTAAAGATGAGCTCTGGAATCACTTCTCCAGGCTTCCTCTCCGGTAACACTTTTCACCTTTTTTTTTTTTTTTTTCCCTCTCTTTCTAGATTAATCGTCAAATATATTAGCAACGAAAATGAAGGGAAAAAAAAGATGAAAAAAATGTTTAACGCTTCTCTGTACTTATTTCAAGTTAATTGGAACTTTGGTTACAATTAATTTGTTTGCCTTTAACAAAATCCTTATTTGATTAGTAGCTTCTTTTGAGAAAATTTTTGATTTTGTTTGTTGATCAGCTGCTGGAATTGGAAAATATAGTAGGCATTAATTTTGAATTTATAAAAGTACTTTTTATATGTTGAAGAGCGAATTTTTAAGACGGATTATTTGAAGTAAGTTTAGAGTTGGTAATTCTTCTGCTGGCTTTGTTCTGTCTTGTGATGCTGCAGTTATGCTTTGGATGTAAATACAGAAAGGGCAGAAGATGTCCTTGTGCACATCACAAGAAATTGCTTCATTTGGCTCATGATCCTAACACCAGGCCAGCATTTGAAGTCCGTCGTGTGCAGGTACTTCGTTGCAGCAATCATCACTTGATCTGTTAGATTACAGTTATTTTCTTCATACTATGGCTTAAAGGGAAAGCAATTTGCTACTTTGTAGTGCAACTGAAATTAATACATGACGTTTTAGTTTGCTTTTAGTTCTCAGTCACAATCAACTAACTTAAATCTAAACGTGCATATAGCGAAAATGCCTTTTTTTTTTTGGGGGGGGGGGGGGTGGGGGGGAATGGCAATCATTTATTAGTGTTACCTAAATAAAATTTGATAATACTGTAGGTTTCAAATTTCATGATATTTGCTGATGTGCGTCTTGTGTCATGCTGATATTTCTTTGCTAAAACCACCTAACTGTTTAAATCTGTATGATCTTTTCCTTTCGTTCTTCTTTTTGTCAAAATTTGAGTATGTGCTTTAAACTTCTTCATTTGGCCAAAATATCGGGTTACTTTACAGAAGATGTCATTCTTTAATGTAGGTTCATCCCTTCTCTGATGGAAATGCTGATGATTCAGTTCATTCAAGCTTCACAAAAAGAAGGGATGATCAAAATTACAGGTAGAGACAACACCACCTTGTATTAATTGTAGTTAAACCCTTTCTCTCTGACACTAGTTGGTTGCTCTGAGTTGTAGGCTCCCTCCACCAACTTTCAACCTATCATCTAATTCTGAATTTGCACCAGAAGCAAACAAAGCATTTTTTCAACATGGAAATAGTTCTGTGAGTGGAAATTCACACTTATATCGGTAATACTCTGAAAGGTTTGGGCCAGATTGAGCTTTTCTTTTCGTTTTGCATTTTGGTCTGATAATTTTTTCAGGAAGAGCGTTTTGTGGGATTTCGGGGAACTTTCTCTGAGTATATTTGTAGATAACATTGAACTTTAAACCCTTGCAGCCCTCTACATGAAGTTACAATTTCTACAAATGACAAGCCAAAACTCCTGAGTCGGGTAAATCACCTAAATCGTTCTCCTTTCTTTTCTTTTATCCCTGTCACTAGTGGTTACTCTGGATTCAAAGAACCCTTTTTCCATTCTTAGAGAGATTTTTTCTGCAAAGTTATTTTGCCAGGATTGCAAGAAATGGTGGATTTATTTAACTCCAATCAGCCTTGTTTTGGCAGTTCATATTTGAGCCCTATTGTAAATATGGAGCATCTTTGGAATCTTTCTTCTCAAACTAGTATTTGGAAAGTAGATACTTGTTAGGTAGTGCTGGCAAGTACAATTTTATGAAAATAAAGGTTCCTTATTTATTATGAATACCTATTCAATTCTGCATCTAAAATTTATTATTTTATCATTAAATAGCTGATACCAATTTGACTGGGCTAGCGTTCATTTCTGCCCAGACAACTAGGTATTAACTGTTCCATTTTCAGATTGGGTGTGATGGCCTTTTTTTGATGATATAGAAATTTCTTGAACTAATAAACTAATATCTTACCATTATTTATTTCATTGGTTCTATATAGGTAAGGTTACCCCATCATATATGTATAATAAAGAATTTTCACCTGTTCCTTGCTGTGATCCTCGCTTGATTTTCCCAATCCATTGTAATTGATTTTGCTCCAAAAAAAAAAAATGTCATTGATTGAAGAAGTTTGACCCTCTTGAATGCCAAATACCTTCAGTTTTCAACTTTTTCTCTGTTAGAGGCGAACTCCTCATTTTGTTCAGATGCAAAATTTACTTCAGTTGGTGCTTTTCCTGAACCTCCCTTGTTCTGAACATCAATCTCTTCTCTATTGATTATTTTTTCTTTTGAGTGAAATGATGGGAACTTAGTTTATCACTGAATTCGTATACCTTAAATTTTCAGTTGACTTCCTTGCTTTCTGATGTTGGGCTGAACATTCAAGAAGCTCATGCATTTTCGACATCTGATGGCTACTCCTTGGATGTCTTTGTTGTTGATGGTTGGGCATATGAGGTACTTTTCTTTTGGCTTGTTACTCATTGTCCTTAGATGTCCTTGCTGCCAGTTTTCTTAGTACTTATTCAGCCGATTTGCTATTTCAGCCACCCATGGATCCTATATATTTGAGATAGAAAAGCGTTTATATTCAAAATTTTTACAGATTTTCTATTTTAAGGCTACTGTTTTGAAATCCTTAAACTTCCTTTCCAATGTAATGCATTGCAGTATGGTTGACTTTCTTTCTTGCTGCAAATCTCTTGTTAGGAAACCGACCACCTCATAAAAGTATTAGAGAAAGAAATTCCAAAAATCGAGGTAATTGATCCACTGGAACTTGTTTTTGGCCATCTTCTGCACTTTTATTTAGTGAACTTAATTTTGAAGTACACCGCAGGAACACACTGAGCGAAATCAAGAAATGTTGCCTCCTGGTGGGAAGTTGGTGCATAGTAAGATTGAACTTCTTGCAGAGCAGGTTGACATACCCACTGACGGGAGTGATGTCTGGGAAATTGATGCCAAACTATTGAAATTTGAGCTTAAAATTGCCACAGGAGCCACCATCAAATGGAGATCTGTGAGTCATATGCTACTTAAAAGTATATGTTTTTGCTAATCGATTAGTTCTTGCATGACACTAACTTGATCCCAAACAGATATAAAGGCAGCTTACATAGTCAGGATGTGGCAATCAAAATTCTCAATGCGGAGCACTTAGATGAAAATGTACGTAGGGAATTTGCTCAAGAAGTCTACATATTGAGGTTAGTTTTTTTCACCATATGATTTTCTGTGTCTCAGTTCTGTTGGATGATGTGGAGAAGATGTTCTATCTTAAGCCATTCAAGCTTTTTGACCTTAAGTTCCTTCCATGCTGTTGTTGTAATTGTTCAATGATGCAGATCCTTCTATGCTATTGTTTTTGTATTAGAATAATTCCTTGTCCAATCAATATTGATCTCAGCTGTAACCCAGAAACCTGGTCATGTGATCATCAATAGGACACACAAAGGAAATGTAGCAATGCACCTAGTTTGGTTGACAAGTTTCGTGAAGACATGTCTAGCTGACATTGTCCTTATGAATGAAAATATTCCATTCTATGAGTTTGGGACCCTTTCCATAGGGTGATATTTATGCTGCTAATACCCATCCAAGAAATAAATATTTTCCCATGAAGTTCCGCAAAGCTGAATTGTGGTACTTTTGCTTTAGATTAATTATGATGATTGCTAAATGTTGGCAGTTCTGGATGTACCTTGCAATGTTTTTAACATGAAATCTGTTGTTAGAATGTTGTGAAAAGAGTCCATATGTAATTAAAGTAATATGCAAGGTGATTATCTTTTTACTGTGTGCACAAGGCGACTATGTTCTAGTCAAGGGAACTATAACTTTTTGGGAATCTAACAGAATTGTCTCTCCGTAGTTGTCACTCAAAAATATCTAGCAGTTTTTTATATCTCAACAAGCAGAATGTCTTGCCAATTCTGTGCAATATGCTTGAGTGTAACTGTGCTGCTGATCTGTCTTTGTATGAAACCAAGGAATTGTTGTACTTGCAGGAAAGTTCGGCACAAGAATGTTGTGCAGTTTATTGGCGCATGTACGAGACCTCCTCTCTTGTGCATTGTAACTGGTAATCCTGGTCTAATTCAGAGAGGATCTTGTTCCACATGCTTTCTTTTGGTTCATAACCTTTTACTTTTCCTAGTCTTGTTAATGTCAAAGTTCACCTCTCCCAACTCTCTGTTTCTGTGCCTTTGAGGGGGATGTCCATCAATGAAGCCTTACCCTTTCTTGGTTTTGTCCTCAGAGTATATGCGTGGTGGTAGCATCTATGATTTCCTGCATAAAAAGAATGGTGTACTTAAGCTACCAGCCGTACTAAAAGTTGCTATGGATGTTGCAAGAGGAATGAGCTATTTGCACCAGAATAATATAATCCACAGGGACCTTAAGGCGGCCAACCTTCTGGTGGATGAAAATGAAGTAAGAAAGGGCTTTGAGATTATTTGTTTTCTTGGATGGTTTTCTCCTTTTTATTTCAGATGAAAAACAGAAACAAATTCCCAGTTTATCCATAAATGATTTAGAATTG
The DNA here is from genome assembly GCA_025175665.1 of Cinchona pubescens. Taxonomy (NCBI): domain Eukaryota; kingdom Viridiplantae; phylum Streptophyta; class Magnoliopsida; order Gentianales; family Rubiaceae; genus Cinchona; species Cinchona pubescens. The sequence goes on from JANKKI010000012.1 coordinate 1,080,753, forward strand.
TTTTTAGTGGGCTGTTTTATGCTCTCTCTGTACATTCTAAATGTCAAATTTGCCTGGCTAAGATTTCTTTGTTCCTGAGTTTACTTCTCCAATTTGTAAGTTTTCCTTGTTCCTGAAAATGTAATATACTAAAATGACGTCTGTGCTTATCCTCAATAGTTTCGACAGTTGGTAGGAACTGTTGTATCAAGCTTGTCGATGGGCTTTACACCAATTCATCTGAATCTTTATAATATCTTATGTTTTGCTGACAGGGTTCTCCCTCCCTGTGTGTGCGTGTGTGAGCTGACAGGTAGTTAAAGTTGCCGATTTTGGTGTTGCTAGAGTGCAACTTCAATCTGGAGTAATGACTGCTGAGACAGGAACTTACCGGTGGATGGCTCCAGAGGTTGATTTATTTCTCCTTCTTTCCCGAATATCTGCCAAGTATTCGGACTTCATTGCCTAAATTCTTGAGTTGAGATTCACATTTTTTGCGCCTGCATTTAAAGTCATCCATGGAAATGAACCTTAATTCCTCTTTAGAGACAATGCCCCACTTAAATGTAACTCTAGACCATTAGTGAGAAAGTTCTGTCTCATTATACTGTCAGCATTAATATACACAAGATATAAAAATATATGCCTGGGTCAGTTCTCATTCTGCTTATTTGTTTGATGCCTGAAGGTTATTGAACACAAGCCATATAATCACAAGGCTGACGTTTTTAGCTTTGGAATAGTACTTTGGGAACTGCTGACAGGAAAGGTCCTATTATGTTATGTACATTCAACTTTTTCAAGATATATATATCATTTCCCATTGGACTACGGATATAGCTTCTACTTGTCAATAATAATTTCTTCTGATATGCCAGCTTCCTTACGAGCATTTGACCCCGTTACAAGCAGCAGTGGGTGTGGTCCAGAAGGTAATTTCCATTTCGTGATGAGCATTATTCTCCACCTTCAAGCCACCTTCTGCGTAGCAGCGCACTGAATAATTTTCTCTCACTCATCCAAGACTGTCTATTGAAGGATTAAGAAGAATTTTAAGTAACATTTTGGTATGTGTTCTTTCTGATGCTGATTGTAGGGTCTAAGGCCTGTCATACCACGGCACACTCATTCATTGGTAGTGGAATTACTTGAGAGATGTTGGCAGCAAGATCCATCTTTAAGGCCTGAATTCTCTGAGATTATTGATATCTTGCAAAACATTGCAACAAGGGTATAGAGTTAATTAAGGACATTTCCCACCTCCATTCTGTACTTTTCGAATTTTATGTAATACATCATCTTTCTTTGACACAGGTTGTTCAAGAAGAGAGGGCAAACAAAAGGAGAAACCTTGGAGAACCCCGTCAGCTCATGGACGCATTGCCACTGAACAGGAAAGAAAGCGAAAATACTGCATGATGCTTGCATTTCACATCTATTTGTTAAGCTTGTATCATTCTCACAGCTACAAAGTGGCGAAAGAGTGAGGAGATGCATAAACAAATGTGGCAATTTTGTAGAAAAAACTTTTCTGCAATTAGTTTCGACCTTATGGGTCTGAATCCTGACCACTTTCTTTATATACCAGTATATCTTTGGTTTTTATCCTATGCTTTTCTTTTTCTTTTTTTTTAATTAGAGTTCTTGGACCTGTTCCTTGAGTTTAGGGCATGCAAGATTGTATAGGCCCTCCAGATTTTAGTAGGTTTTGAGCATTTGTATCATTAGATGGCATGCGTGTATATGTGACAGGAGGAGTTGACATCATAAGTTAGTGTAGTTTCTCTTCACAGGAAGCTCACTTGAGGTAGCAGGGTCTGGAACAAGACTACAGGAGCCTTCACATACTGCTGCTGGCTATGGCTATGGTTCCAATTATGAAAACTCTTCGTAAAAAAATGATTCTGTTTAAAACTATTCCTATTCTAAAAGTTTAAGACGGATTCTTTCTTTCTTTTCTTTTTGAAAAATAAATTATGTATCTATAAAAGGAGAAAAGACATCACTTCTTTATTTTTTTCCTTTTGTATGCAACCCAACAAAATGGTAATCAATCAAAGACATCGAGTCGCCAGAAATATGGTGAACAGAAAAAATTGGAATTTTTTTTCTTTTTCCTTTCTTGCTTGTACATTGCAATATTGCAATGGGTTTGTTGCGGCTGAGTTGTCGAGAAAAATTATCATGTGCTGATTTGTCAAACAGTAATTGGCTAGCTGCTGTTTGTATCATGCATAAGATGATGGAATAATAGCAAAATTTGAATGGGCAGAAACGGAGAAATCCTCAAATATTTAAATTTTAGGAATGTCTAAACAAACATAGTTGAAGTTAGGTTGGAAGTTAAGAGTTTATAGTAACTAAAAAACCGGAAAATTGGAAACGAATAATTACTCCATGAATTATGATTAAAGAATCAATAACGTAGTTCAGGAATCGGATCAATGAACTGGTAAGAAAAGTAAAAAAATTTTGTGCGATAACTGGTAGGTAAAAAGTATTTTAAAAGTAAGGGAAGAAATTGTACGAAGAGAAAGAAAGAAAAACAAAAACCAAAGTGGTAAAAAAGACACTTAAAATTATTTATGGATGCAAAGAAGAATACAGTGCTAATAATAAAGGAAACGAAAATCAAATTGGAACTTTGGAAGGACCATTGATACAAAACTAAAAAGAAGAAAGGATGGGAAGAAAATGAGAAAATACTAACATAGACTTTGTCATTAAAATTAGATTTATAGATAATGTTATACATTTAATCACAACATAGAATCTACAAATAAATATTTAATTATAATATAAAATTTACAAGTAAAATTAAAAAAAAAAAGAAAAAAAAGGGGGAGATCTTGGATGACTTGGGTTGATTGAGGAGTTGGATACTCAACTCCAACTCCAAGTCCAATCCAGTCCAGTAAGGCAGCAACCAACCACATGAATCATGACATTCACAGTTGGACTTGTTTTGTCCAAATCAAATACAAAACGCGGAACACCGAAAACGGCATAATTAAGGACAGCCTAAGACATTGTCGTTTTGCTTTATTTGGTACTAGTGAACTACCAACGTAAGATTCGCAAGTAATTAAGTCCTGATTGCATATGTTATGATTAAATATTTAGGTAGATTCGATCTTTGATTTCACTTATAATTTTGTGGTATAAATTAAATTTTATATAATTTATAACATCAATTAATGTAAGTAAGATTTTTTAACCTTTAATTCTAACCACAAAATCTACAAGTAACACATAACCTACAAGTAAGATTCTAAAATTTTTTAAAAAAATTATTTCATTTTATTTTCAAAACTCGCAAAATATTACTTATACAAGAGTTTAGTGACTGTATTTGTACATCTAAATAGTTCTAAAATTACTTATTATTTTTTAGTAATGCATGAAACTATGTATTACTGTCAAAATATTTACGTTCTACCATTTATTTGGTTCTCCATTTATCTTACATCACACCTCCTAATTTAATTAGTTGTACAAGACACGTGAACGGTCCGATTCATCGGATGCATCCCACATCCCAATCGGCTAACCTGATATTAGTACCCAATCCACCATTACTGTCTTTAATTTAATTACCTTCCGTTCCGTTCTGTTCTTTACTACCTCCACTTCTTCAGCCGCAACTTCTTGCCCATTCTCACTTTACCCACACACTAACCACTCCCTTCATTAGTCAACAACAGTGAACGCCACAGCCCACAGGCGGTTCTCAAATCTTTATTCTTTTAATTTTTTTTTTTTCAAGCCTCCGCATTAATTTACTGCTCGAGCTCCACCACCTCATCATCTAAATTCTTTCTATATTGAAAGACTCAAAATATTTAATTTTCTTTTTTCAATAATTTAAGAGACGTGTGTCAAGATCATCAACAATCCCTTTTTATTTTAAGTTGAAACTAACATGGAAAAGCTTAGAAAATCCTTTAAATATCAAACTCATCAATCCCATCTCCCTCGAGACGAGCGTTTAGGCCTCTTAAACCAAACCCAGAATCATAGTATGGTACCCGCGGCGATTCTTCTAATACAAACGATGTTATTATCAAAATTAATCCCGGAAGAGGAGAGCGAGAACCCACCGCCGTTAACAAAGAAACGGAGCTGACATCATCTTCTTCGTCTTCATCTCCTTCTGTACTGGCTAATAATGAAAATGGTGGTGGTAAAAGTAATATCTGGAGAGACTCAAGTTACGATTTTTCTAACGATGCGGCCATGAGGGCTATAGCAAATAACAATAAAGATTTCGACTTTGTAACGGAATCGCCGACGTTGTCTAGGATACCGGATGTGTCCTAATAACTACGGACAGATTACTCCGAAGGGAGTTAGAGTTTCGTTTAATGGAAATGCAGCTGACCCTGTTCGCCGCCGGTCTAATGCTAGTGGTGGTATTGGGAAAAATGGTGAACCGGAGGAGGTGTTGGTTTGCAGTGGGAACTCTTCGTTCTCCAAGAAAAAATCGAGTCTTTTGATGACGAAGACGAAGTCGAGGCTTTTGGACCCGCCTGGAGCAAGATCAGCGGTCTCAGAGGATGACGATGAAATCTGGGGTGTTGGGGAAAGGTAGTGAAATTGACGAGGATGACCCTTTCTTGGAGGAGGATTTGCCAGAAGAGTATAAGAGGATGAAGTTCAGTACACTGACTCTGCTTCAGCTGGTGAGTTTGATTTTGATTGTTGCAGCTTTAGTTTGTAGCCTTACTATCAGATTTTTGCGGAAAAGGACTGTTTTTGAGCTTGAATTATGGAAATGGGAGTTGATGATTTTGGTTTTAATTTGTGGGAGGTTGGTTTCTGGATGGGGGATTAGGGTGGTGGTTTTTTTTATTGAGATGAATTTTTTGTTAAGAAAGAGGGTTTTGTATTTCGTCTATGGATTGAGAAATGCTGTGCAGAATTGTGTTTGGTTGGCTCTGGTTTTGATTGCTTGGCAGTTTATTTTTGATAAGAGGGTTGAGAGGGTTACAAATGGGAAGATTTTGCCTTATGTGACTAAGATATGGGTGTGCGCTTTTGGTTAGCACATTGATTTGGCTTCTAAAAACCTTGCTTGTAAAGGTTCTGGCTTCGTCGTTTCATGTTAGTACGTTTTTTGATCGGATTCAGGAGTCTTTGTTTAACCAGTATGTCATTCAGACATTGTCTGGGCCACGGTTGATTGAGATTCAGCAGGAGCAAGAGGACGAGGAGAGAGTCTTGGCCGAGGTTCAGAAGCTTCAGAATGCTGGTGCAAAGTTGCCTGCTGATCTCAAGGCAAATGTTTTGAAGGGTGGAAAAGTCATTGGAACACCTCGCAAGAGTCCTACTTCTGCCACTGCAATGTCTGCTGGTGCAAAAAGTCCTATGTTTTCTAGGGTCATGTCCAAGAAGGAAGAGGAGAAAGGTATCACGATTGACCACTTGCACAGGCTGAATCAGAAAAATATTTCAGCTTGGAATATGAAGAGGTTGATGAATATTGTTCGCAACGGGGTGCTGTCAACTTTAGATGAGAAATTGCAGGGCTCAAGTGTTATATATTGAGGATGAAACTTCTGTGGAAATCACGAGCGAAAACCAGGCGAAAGCTGCAGCCAAGAAAATATTCTGCAACGTTGCAAAGCATGGCTCGAAGTAAGTTATTTGTCTGGAATAGATTAATTTTAACCCAAATTGTCTGCTCAGCTTTCAATCTTTAGATGGTTTATAGAAATAATAACTAGTTGGAGTTGTCTATTAATGACTAGAAAATTCAACTGTATCATGTGTATTCCTCTTTTTTTTTTTGGTTGTTTTGTTGTTGTTGCATGACAGCAGGGTACATTAGTTGAACTGTATGCATATTTTAACAAGAAAAGATAGAAGGAAAAAGATTCCTTGAATGATGGCCGGAAAGAGTACATAAAATGAAACATTACAACTGTTTCAAAAGCTTAAGAATTAGTATAAGTAATTTTTAGAATTTGCTTATAAAATAAGAGCCCGGGAGGTTTGGCATCCCATATATTTTTTTTCGTCTAAAGTGCTGTTTTAAGCTTGTGTTTTGGATAGTATCTTACTTTTTTCTGGTTGATATTTTGTTCCTTATGAATATTTCTCTTATTCAATTGATTCTGTTTTGTTTATTAGATTTATCCATCTGGAGGATTTGATGCGCTTTATGAGAGAGGATGAAGCTTTGAAGACAATACGTCTATTTGAAGGAGCAAATGAAGGCAAGGGGATCAGCAAACGAGCTCTTAAGAATTGGGTGGTAAGCAACTTTATCCCATTAGTGAGTGTAGTAAAAAATGATTGACATGTCCAGTTTTTGTTTCCTTCAATCTTAAGGTGCACCAGACTAAACTCCAATTAACTAAGTTTATGGTCGAAACTGTTATGCTTGAGTTTACTCTCAAGGCAGATGCAATTGAAAATTTCCATTTACATGTTATGTCAAACTTCAGCGTACTTAGGTATCATTGTAATAGAATATTTCTTTAATGTTCTCTGTAATTTTATATGACCATGCATTAAATCTATCAAAAGATGTGACTTTCCTCCTCCATGTAATTGTTTCTTGAAACTTTTGGATTTCCTGTTCCATCTTAGATGGGTCTATTGCAAATGTGATGATATTAGTAAATTCTTTCTGCAGGTCAATGCATTTAGAGAAAGGAGAGCTCTTGCTTTGTCTTTGAATGACACAAAAACTGCTGTGAACAAGCTGCACCAAATGTTGAACATTCTTGTGGCAGTACTCGTTATTGTCATCTGGCTCCTCATACTTAAAGTTGCAACTACACATTTCTTTATATTTTTGAGCTCTCAGCTTCTTTTGGTTGTCTTCATGTTTGGGAACACATGCAAGACAACATTTGAGGCAATTATCTTCTTATTTGTGATGCACCCATTTGATGTCGGTGACCGTGTTGAAGTTGATGGAGTTCAGGTTAGAAGTTCATCCCTTCTTTTTCCTCTTCTGTTTCATGTCTACTTCTTTTTCTTTTGTTTCCCATTTTCTTTTCTTCTTCTTCTCATTTTTTTTTTTTTTTTTGGGGGGGTGGTTTGGTGTGGTTTTATTTTCTGAGTTGGTACATGATCTGCTTGTAAAGTGGAAGCTTGTTTTCTAATTTTGTTTTGTTTCAGATTCAAATATTTGTTTAATTTTAACTACTTACTATCCTGCGAGTTTCAGATGATTGTCGAAGAGATGAATATCCTATCGACCGTTTTTTTGAGGTACGATAACCAGAAGATCATATATCCAAACAGTGTCTTATCGACAAAGCCCATCAGTAACTACTACAGGAGTCCAGATATGGGAGATTCAATTGATTTTTGCATCCACATTTCAACTCCTATGGAAAAGATTGCTTTGATGAAGGAGAGATTAACAAGGTTTGTTTGAGCTGCCTCTGTCTCATATTTCAGTATCCGTTTTCACGGCATCTGATTCATGTCCATAGTTAGCATTCACAGTCCTCTTCAAGGGTAATCACTTGGTTCTAGTTCTCTATCCTTTTTAAGAGTTATCACTTGGGTCTAGTTTTCTAATTTGGTTTTGGAAGTTGACATTGTAACATCCACGCATGAGATATCATGTTACTTGATATCTCTCATTTCTGGCTTGAGCAAATTTTATAACAAGCTTCAATTGTGTTCATTTAATGTATGTTGTGGTTGGCTACATTTGCAGGTTTATTGAAAACAAAAGTGACCATTGGTACCCAGCTCCAATGATAGTGATGCGAGATGTAGAGGACATGAACAGGCTGAAATGGTCAATATGGCTTTCGCACACAATGAATCACCAAGACATGGGTGAAAGATGGGCAAGGAGAGCTCTTTTAGTCGAGGAGATGATCAAAACCTTCAAGGACCTCGATATAGAATACCGCATGCTACCTCTTGATGTGAATGTACGCAACATGCCAGCTTTGACTTCAAGTAGAGTTCCCTCGAATTGGACAGTCTTCTCTGCCTGATCTCATGTGAAGAACTAAAGAGAAAAAACACTTGAAATGCATTACTCTTAGACTTAGCATTGCAACTTGAAATGCATTCTGGACAACATATATATGTAGTATATGCAGAAATTTAACAATTTCCAGTTTATATTAGTGGCTTTGTACATGATCTAGTACTTTCATGTCTGAGTTCTCGTAAGTTGTTTTACTGAATTCGCGCTGGTGTGTCTTTGAGCTACAAATGCAAGAGTTGCATGGTGCGTCTGACTCCACATTTTTACTTTCTAGTCCAGCCTGTATGTTTAAATCCTCACTAAATCTCGTCAAACAAGTTTTATAAAAAACAAAAGCAAATTCTTCTGCCGGCCAAGTTTCAAACCGAGTTTTTGTTAGTGTATGCCCTAAAATCAATTAATTTTAGGGATAAATTACGCTTTTATATTTATGTATATTTTGTAATATGGTATTTAACGAATAAAATATTTATATGTAAAATCATAAGGAGTTATGATGTAATTATATTTTATTCGTGTATATCCCTAATCGTAGTGTATGACACTAGTAGATTAGCACATAAGAGTATGTGGATGCTTATTGAGAATAAGTGGATCGGATTGACCCGTTAAGAGTATTCCACACGGATTATTATTAAAATGTCAGTGGATTAATCTCTTTGTGATAGTAGTGTAATGGTCCTTTGACTTGAGATCATGAGTTTATCTTGACTGTGGATTATTATTCTTTGGTTCTATTAGTTGTTACTCTTAGTGAGTCGCACATACTGTAGAGTTCGGGTATAATATGAATCATGAGAAAATAAGATATGACCAATAGAGGATTCACCACTCCTTATAATAGGAGACTATATCCCAATATGGCCACTTCTTGAAATACGATTCGGAATCCTATATTGGAAATAGATTTAAGATTGTCTTAAATTCTATTTCAAGTGGGTTGTATCTTGGAAAGAAGTAAAATTTGATTAATTCGATAAGAGTTGGCATTATATCTGTATTCTTGAATTAATCAGGATATCCTTGGTGAAAGGATATTAATTACACATCTAGATAGTTGTATAAGAGACAGGATCATTGACATATGTATTATAAAAGGTCATGATGCTTTGCTAGAAGCCAATCTTGATCTATAAGTGTGAATTAATTAATTGGAGAATTAATGATAAATTAAAGGTGTTTAATTTATCTAATCCTAATTGATTTAGGATTATAATTTATACTTATTACCAACGTGATTGGGAGCCTAAAGGGTCACACACTTAAGGATAATTAATTCAGGATTAAAATGATTTGATAAGTTTGAGATACTTATGGGTTAATTTATGAGATAAATTAACTTTTGGGTTTAATTATAATAAGTTATAAATATTAGGAGTTAATATGTAAGATATATTAAGAGTCCTAATGGTTTTATAATTATTCATATACCCATGATCCAAACTAATTAGAATTTGTAATTGTCTAAACCCAATTTGATTGGGATTCTAAATATATATATATATATATATATATATGATATATTATAAGATATATGGTGAAGTAGTAGTAGTACATATATGATTAGTACCAGTACTATGTACGGTATTTTTTGGGAAAAAAGCCATTGAAAATAATTTAGGAGCTAACACTCTGTGGTTTGGGTTTTGGGTCAATCAATCTTGTGAAGATTCTTGATTTAATTATCTGTGTGGATACCATTAGAGGCCGGACACCTGTGCGGCTTGTGGATCGACGTCCCAAACATATTGGAGATTTTATTGCAATTTTAAGGTATGATCTCTATACTTTTCTTGTACTACGCATAAATTAGTCAAGGTGATCCGTGATAAGAAAGTAAAAATTTTAAATTCCAGCTGCGTTATCTCTGATTTACTTTCTTACAGTTTTTGCCAAAAAACATAGCGCGTAAGTCTGTCTCATATTTATTAAACCCCGCCCGGAGGAATCTAATGGAAGAGGTAGGTAGGTATTGGTTGAATCGGTAAGTTATTAAAATATATTATTTTATTGATATGTAATAACTTTTTAATTAAATATAAATAAATTATGAATAATTTAGCTAAAAGTTATAGCTAACATACGAAAATACTTTAGTTAATTTAAGTAATTATGTATACAAGTAATTTAATATAAACAAATGCATAAAAAATTATCTTTTCATTATTTATTATGTATTTAAATTTTCTTTCAAAATAAACGTATTTCGTATTTAAATATTTATTTTTTAAAAAAAAGTCAATAGTTATCTTATTTAATAGAGGGTAAAAGAAAGTTTTAAATCTATACTATCTATAAAAGTGTGAGTTGTGTTTTTCCTTTCAGGTGTTTCTTCCTTTTTTGATCTACCTAATTTGGTAATGGTTTAGAAAATTATAACTTAAGAATTTTTGTATTTATGATGGACAAAAATGTAAAACTATCAAAAGTTTTATTAATATATGAATTCTTGATGGTAACCAATAGCATTTTATATTAGTTATTTTGGAATCGAGAATCCTCCAAGATAAATGAAGATAATTACATTAATTACGTTCATTGCATTACAAAAATAAAACCTATTGCTAATCACACATACCTTTTGTGTATTAATGTAGGGAGAAAACTATTCATACTAAGAAGTTCATTAAATAAATAAAACAACTTAATTGCATAGAATTCTACATATGAAAGAAGTGAAATGAAGAAATAAGACATTACAAGTTGCATTCTACACACTATTCACACATAGTAAAACTCGAAAAGAAATTACCTTAGAAAAAATTACTAGAAAATAAAAAACAAAAAAAAAACGACGTCGATTGCTTTAATTCCCTGACAAAAATGTAAAACTATCAAAAGTTTTATTAATATATGAATTCTTGATGGTAACCAATAGTATTTTATATTAGTTATTTTGGAATCGAGAATCCTCCAAGATAAATGAAGATAATTACATTAATTACGTTCATTACATTACAACAATAAAACCTATTACCAATCACAGATACCTTTTGTGTATTAATGCAGGGAGAAAACTATTCGTACTAAGAAGTTCTAAATAAATAAAACAACTTAGGGTGTGTTCGTTTGGATTGAAAATATTTTCTTGAGGAAAATGTTTTCCTTGGAAAAGATTTTACATGAAAAAGTCTATATTTTCCATACAATTTTCCGGTGTTCGGTTGACAAAATGAAAATATTTTAAAATAAAAAATTTTAACGGTTTTATCTTTAATTTTCTGGATACAAGTTAAAAACTTATAACAATAGTAATAAATACCTTACAAGTGTATTTTGATTAATAAAAAATTGATTTTGTTCAAAATTAAATGATAGTACAATATAGTAGTCTCTTATGCATAATGATAGTTATATTAGTGTGGGACCCATAATTGAGAGAAAAACGAATGAAAAAGAACTAAAAACAGCTGAAAATAAATTTAGCAAACGAAATTATAAAAGTAAGTATTTGAAGTTTAATGTCACTCTTAAATTATCTGGAAAATAACTTACACTCAAAAATTCCGTAAGTTATTTTCAGCCAGAGGAAGGAAAATTGGAAAATATTTTACACCGGAAAATATTTTCCGGTGTTTGGCACAAAAAAAATTTCTGGAAAATATTTTCCTGAAAATATTTTCAGTCCAAACGAACACACCCTTAATTGCGTAGAATTCTACACATGAAATAAGTGAAATGAAGAAATAAGACATTACAAGTTGCATTCTACACACTATTCACACATAGTAAATCTCGAAAAGAAATTACTTTAGGAAAAATTACGATCGAAAATCAAAATAAAAACAAAAAAACAATGTCGATTGCTTTAATTCCCTTCAAACAAAATACATGATTCAGCTGCATACTTGGTGCCTTGGTGTTCTTGGCGGAAAGTGAAGTTGGATTGCCTACTACTGATTATTATAGGTAACAATACAATATCTCCAAATTTCTGAGTTTCTTTAGATTTTAGTTTTTGATTTTTTCTATTATTTCATTACTATTATTATTATTTTATATCCAGATGTTCAAATAGAGATGTTCAAACATCTCCATTTAAAAACATTTGGGTATAAACATATGTAACATCTGGATATAAACAGAATTATGAAACGATGACAATAACATTGTAATCCCTTTAAAAACAATTCAAGGCACAATTGCAAAGTCTTTCAACGATTCTAGAGATGAAATAGAATAGTTTCTTATTCTCTCTAATTTTTTAGCCAAACAATGGACTTGTTATTTGGACCACTGCAATTACGAAAATTTTGGTTAATTTACTAATTAAGTTTTCTCCTAAAAAATGTATTCATTAAGTTTAAAAAAAGAGTAATGTCTAAGATTATATTAGTGGTTGTCTTGGCTTTCATGGTTAGTAGTATATGCTATTATATGTTGATCTTGCATTTCTATTAAAAAAAAGAAAAAGAAAAAGAAAAATAGATACCTGAAACTTAGTTAATACTTAATTATCGATCTATTTTCAATAAAAGCTTGCAGATTACCTTGGTTGTAATTTTAAGAGTAGTACTATTTGAAAATTTGACAAGAAGTCAAAAGGATTACATTCATATGTAGGTTCATTGAAAAATCTTTAAACATTCAATTCCATAGGTAGAAAATGAGATTTTCATATACCTAAATTTGAATGTACATTGGTTACAACTAAAGTATCTTAATTAAATTACTGTACTTTTTAATATAGAATTTATTTATATTGAAAAGAAAATAGAAGGCATAATTATTTAAAAGGGCTTTATGCAGTTTATTTGTTATTTAACATAATATTACACCAAAATTACACCAAATACCTCTTCCATCACATAAAGTAATTACTCCTGGTACAAAAGGTATGTTAAACCAAAAGAATAATATCTTTTCCAAAAAAAACAAAAAAGGAAAAAGGGGGTGTGAATGCAAATAAATAAAGAAAGGATCTAATTTAAGTTTTAGCTCTTAGCTTAACTACTTTTACCAATTTTAGAGAACAGTGTTTAAATGAAATTCCTATTATTTCTTTAATCATTGTTTCGTCAGAATTTTTTTAGCAAATATGTACCTTAATAATTTTAGCATGAAAAATTATCTTTTTTTTTTTAAATATAACTAAGGGAAATAAATTCTAATAGTCATTAGTTGTGACAAAATTCTAATGGTGTGTAGTTTAATAGTGATTAATACATGACTTACTTGGCTTCTAATTAAGAAATGAAAAGGAAAACACAAGATTTTTGAAAAAAATTTTATGTAAATTTTTTATATAAATTGAAAAACCATGATTTGTTAGTCAAAAAACAAAATATAAAAAATTATTTTAAATGAAGTGCCACCAACATGTCCAAAAAGTTATAGGAGCCCTCGAGAAAAGAGAAATTTTCTGCCTAAGTTTTTAGTAACATAGAAAACTAAAAAACATAGTACAACCATTAATTTGATGAATTTAAAGAGAAAAGGTGAAAATGAAGAATATAATAGGCTAAACATAAGATTTAAACAAAAAAAAAAAAGCCTAAATAAGTGTTTAATAAAAAGGAATATCGATTAGTTGATATTCCAATTTATTATAACAAAATATTGCAAATTTAAATGACATGGAATTTTTTTTTTTATTTTTAAAAGTACAACTATATTTTGATAGTATAGCATTTCATGATATTAAAGAGATATGAAATGATGAACACAAAAGTAATATAATTAAATATCATATCTAAAATCAGTGTAATCTAAACAAAGTGTTAAATGTAAATGAACAAAGATATTTAGTTAATGTTCAAGATATTCATCACTTAAAAGTTAAATACGCGGAGCTCCAAAATGTAATACTCGAGACTGTAACAAATACAAAAATTTCATATTTTAAGTACAAGACATGCTAATCAGTGTTCTTAAGCTAAGTTACAAATTTCCTTCTTGATTTAAATTAACATAAATACCAATAATTTATTGAACTTTATCTGGAGGTAAGAAGAACTTCTTAAGGACTATAAATTGATTTGATAAGATGAAAGAACAACTAGAAATATCATGGTAAAATATAATAATTTGAATTTACTGCTCATTCGTAGAAAAGTTTATGTTCTTAACAGATATTAAATTCCAATTTGTTTTAAAACTTAAAAAAAAAAAAAACTTACCGTACATAATTAAAGAAGTAACATAAAGGTTTAAATTTAAAAATAATAATAAAATGACAACCACATGCATTTAAAGATGAAAAAATACAATAAGCATAACGAAAGAAAGCATTTATAAGTATAAACTTTTGTGACTTTTTAGCCATAATCAAGTATAGTTTTATTTTTTTACGTAACTAATAATTTGTTTAAATTTATCACGTTTCATATACGTGCAAAGTATAAAAGCTGACTTCTACAACACTCAAGGATTTAGCCTAGTGCTCGGAGGTACAAACAACAAGATATAACATTTTTGAACAACCATTTCAATCAGCCTAATGAATCGTGGTTGAATTAACTGAATTTCTAATTTATCCGATTCAACCGCCATATTGTTAAAAAGTCAATAGATTTTCTATTTGTTTGGTCGAATTAGTAATTCGGTCCAGTTAAATAATTGATTCATCGAATTAATCGATTAAATCATTAAATCGAGTCGAATTTAATAACTATGATCTGTCTTACATTCTAATCACTTAACAAGTTGTGAAGTTAATTTAAAAAATAAAAGTTTTATTATTGTTTAATAACAGTCCAATGTAGTTACTCAGAATTTAGGATACTCAGTACTCACTCCTCCACAATAGATTTATAATTTTTTGAACAAACGATAATAAGCTGAATGGGAAAATTGTGGTTTCGGCCAGCTACTGTTGGTATAAATAAGGGTACGAGAAGATAACAAAAGGAAAGATATTGACCACTCACCCACCCGGCTGTGGAAAACATTAGAATCTAGCAAAACCACACCAAATTTCCAACTCCAGTGAAAAGGAGGGGAGGCTTCTCTGTTCCAATGGCCACCCCGGTTAAGGTTTATGGCCCACCATTGTCCACTGCAGTCTCTAGAGTTCTTGCTTGTCTCTTTGAGAAAAATGTCCAGTTTCAACTCATTCCCGTTAACATGGCCAAAGGGGAGCACAAAAGTCCTGACTACCTCAAAATTCAGGTACACTTTTCTTTTCTTTTATGTACTCATTCACAATTCCCAAACAACTAGCACAGAAATTTATGTTTATTCATGTTAAACTTTCTATATAGTTATACGAATTTTGGTTGCATTACAGCCCTTTGGCCAAGTACCAGCTTTTCAAGATGAAAGCATCAATCTTTTTGGTAATAATTGATTGCCCACTAGTCATTCTTGCTTCTTTTTTGTTCTTTTTTCTTTCTGAATTTTAATTATTTTTTTTTTTTTTTTTTTTTTTTTTGTGGGTTCTTTTGGTTTCTTGTGTTGGAAAAATCAAGAATCTAGAGCCATCTGTAGATATGTATGTGAAAAGTATGCAGATCAAGGAAACAAGGGTCTTTATGGGACGAATCCATTAGTGAAAGCTTCAATTGAGCAATGGATAGAGGCTGAAGGACAAACATTTAGTCCGCCAAGTTCACTTCTGGTGTTTCAATTAGTCTTTGCACCGCAGATGAAGATCAAGCAAGACGAGAATTTGATCAAGCAGAATGTAGAGAAGCTGTCCAAAGTGCTTGATATTTATGAGAAGAGGCTTGGAGATAGTAGGTATCTGGCTGGGGATGAGTTCACATTGGCTGATATTTCTCACCTGCCTAACTCGCAATACTTGATCAATGGAACTGATAAAGGAGAGATTTTTACTTCGAGGAAGAATGTGGCAAGGTGGTGGGATGAGATTTCCATCCGCGAGTCTTGGAAGAAAGTTGTTGAGCTGCAGAACTCGCCGCCCCCAAAGAGTCCTTAATGGTTTCACTCCAAAATCTTTAATTGCTGTTGTCTTGTGGTTTTTTTTTTTTTTTTTTTTGTGATCCATTAGTTACTTGAAATTTTGCAATTGTATGTGAAATCTGCCTATTTGAGAAGGGTGCTTAATGAATTTAAGTAATGTTGTTGAGTTAGCCATTTTGCTTATTCATAAGCAGCTTCTCGATTTGTACTTGTGTTGAGTTTGAAATAGATGATCTTGGACAATGCAGCTAGTGTACATTCAACTCACAGAATGTGACATGAAATATTTCATAGCCATAGCCTAAGGTACTGGAAGTTCCTCTTGATGCACCTTGAATGTGGGTTGTGCCTGTAGTCTATACTATTTTCTTTAAGCATGACTTTTGGTGAGTTACTGAATCATTGGAGTGACATGGATTTTGCGAATAAAAAATTCTATTCTTTCTAAAAGGCTTCAGAAACACTTTTCCTAACTGAAGCTGGATTGAATTGTTGCTTCTTGCATCATGTAAAATGGAATCTGTACTATGTAAATTGTACACCACTCCCTCAATCACTAGAATAAAGCTATGTTATTAAAGCACTACGCTTGTGATAAGAGAAAATCTCTAACTAAAGTGTGCAGGTTCTTCATCCAGGAGTCCTGGATGCATCACAGGACTGAATTCTGTTGAGCTGTGTTTCATGATTATGCTGATGGTTGTCTCCTTTTTGTCTGGTCTCGTAGCCTACGTGGTGAAAACCTTTATCTGAAGTACTAACTTTTTCTGCTCAAGTCTACATTAGGGTGTCAAAACTATGAATATTCGACATTGTTAATCTATCTGTGTAGGAGAGTTGATATCTGATATTTGTAAGTGCTTCTGTAAAAAAATTTTACTGCACTTTCGAATGAGATTTTAGGCTCCTCAAGGTTAGATTTGTCTTCCTGAACGTGTAAAAATTGGATAATCAGGACTGTAAAAAGATTCCATTATAGTTGCTCGTGATGAACGATATGTAGAAACAATCTTTGGTGTATTTCTTTTGTGCTTATGTTGAATGGACATGGATATTGGAAAATTCTCTTTTCCACTGAACACAGTTCCTATAATATTGTTTTATAAAAATGATTTCTTGCAAGCCTAGGCCCTCAAACTTGGCTTTTTTCTTTTCCATCTTGAAAGTGGATTGAACAGCTTCTAGATTCTTATTTTTTCTCCTTTTCTGTTAGAAAGCTTAGCATTGATTTTGAGTCTCCAAAACAGTACGAAAATGTGTTTCAAGCTGTGAATCTGATTCTGAAACCATAATTTAAAGTGGTGGAGGGTAGTTAACAGGATCATAAGAGAAAAGCAGCATTAAAGTGGCTGAGTGATTTGACGAGGATTGATATCACTTTCAGATTAAACAGAATCTGTTCATTTTACGCTATTGAAGGACCCTTCTCAATTTACCAAAAAAAAAAAAAATTGAGTAGGAACCTTCTCCGCTTCACAAAGGAATTACTCTTAAGGGGTTTATCAGATGGACCTGAATTCTGTACATACGCCTTTGAAGGCTCTGATCTGTCTTCTGTTCCCCTGTTTATGACTACTCTCACTGTTTCTGAAACAAGCTGAAAAAGTTCTATAATTCCTAATTTGGCAGAGCCTAGCTTGATTAAATTAAATCTATAGATATTTCTTTTTGTATTTAAATCTTTTAAAATTGCATTCTAAAGGAAAACTTTCAATTTTGATCGCAATGGTACCATCACTGCAGATGTGTGTCTGTCCATTTCTATAGAAAAAAAATGGAATGCTTTTCATGTGGCGATTTGACATTCACCAACTCTTGAAGTTGAACCAGATGCTTTTCTTGCTCGAATAAAAATCTTATTCGTTTCAACCAAAAGATTCTGGCAAAATTGTTTTTTTATGGACGAACTCTGTTGAAAGACGTTCTTGATTTGCTGTTTGTGTGCTATATAAAGCCAAAGAAGGGATTGTTTGTTTTGCTTCATGAACCTTCGAACATCTCATGGCCCAACAAACTGATCAAAAGCAAACTATTATCCAAGTACGGGATGATATTGAATGTGAGTTCCATTTGCAGCATTCTCCAATGAAGGAGGATTCAGGGGTTTCGATTGGAGGCTCTTCTACTGGTTCTGAACTCACCCGACAACGGCGCAGAGATTTGTTTGACTCAAAAAAGGGCATGAAGAATGAAGAAATGATGGGAAGTAGTTCTCATGCCACTGTCAGACCAAATGCAAAATTGTTTGTCAAACGTTTGAACTCGAGGCTAGAAGCCCCGAGATGGTATAGCAGCAGGGAAGATGGTGAGGACTGGTTCTTGGAGGATGAAGATGTTTTGATGGGAGTCCGCCCAAAATCTTTCAAAAGTTCTTCATGCCAACTCTATTTCAATTAGTGAGTCTCGTGTTGATTATAAAATTATTAGTATGCACTCTTTCAATTACTAAATTAAAGAAGATAAATCTCTGGGATCTTCCACTGTGGAAGTGGGAGATACTAATATCTGTAATCATTAGTGGTCATTTGATCTCTGGTTGGGGAGTGAGGATCATGGTCTTTTCCACTGAACAAGCTTTTATTTCGAAAAATATGCGGGTTCTGTATTTTGTTTATGGCATGAGGAAGGCTGTGCAGTATTGCATTTGGCTGGGACTAATCTTGATTGTCTGGCATTTCTTGGTGGCTGAAAAGATGGGAAAGGAGACAGGAAGCAAGGTTTTGACAAGGGTATCGAAAGCTCTGCTCTGTCTCGTAGTAGGTTCTTTAGTCTGGCTTGTGAAAGTATTCCTTGTGAAGGCCCTTGCTTCATCCTTTTATAACAAGACTTTCTTTCAAAGGGCTAAAGTGTACTTGTTCAAGCAATAGATACATCTATGTGATAAAGCAGTTGTCTGGCCATCCACAACGACGAGAACATAGCGATGAGGAGGATGAAGTTAAGGTGAGGGGAAACCAGAAACGGCGAAATCATCTTCCTCAGTTTTTGGAGCCGTTTTTTAAAAGGCAAGATCAGATGAGCAGTAAGGATAGGCAACGTAAACGGGTTCAGAGAAAGCGTCAGCTGCTACTGAAGAAGTTACTAACTGTAGTTTACGGTGGGTTGCTACACAGACTGTCCACCCTGGACGAGGATCTACCTGATTCAAGTGATGACGAGGATGAGAAATCATTAAGTAGCAGAGCAGAAAAGGCAGCTAAAAATATTTTTAACAAAGTTGCTAAGGAGGGGTCTGAGTAAGTCTAACTTTCTCCTATTTATGTCTAGTCATCCTCGTTTACTGTGCTAAATCTTCCTTCAAGTTATCAAAGCAAGTCTATTAATTTGTCTAGTTTATATATGTAAGAGTCATTGATCTAGAGGATCTGAAGGAATACTTAATGAGAAAAGATAAGGCATCATTGGCCATGGATCTTTTCAAAGGAACAGCAGGAATGGAGGGCATCAATGAGCAATCTTTCACCCGTTGGCTGGTAAATGTTACTATTCTTTATCTTAGAATTTCAAGTTTTAAGGATCTTTTTAATTTCTGCATTGAGCTTCAGCACCTGATCAATCTAAGCTTGCTCCTTAGTTTGATTTTAGAAGCGGGTTTATTTTTATTCAACAGATATTGATGCATGAAATTACGTTATCTTGTTCTTCATAGATTGATGCGTTTAAAGAAAGAAGATTTCTTCAATTATCTCTTAGCGATACAAAAACTGCGGTGGATGAACTACACCATTTGATGGATGCCATAGTAGGTGTCATCATAGTCATTATCTGGCTCCTCATTTTTGATCTTGCAGTAGCTCATTTCATCGTTATCATCAGTTCCCAGCTTCTTTTGGTGGGATTTATATTTCAAAACACCTTGAAAACAATATTTGAAGCGATCATTCACTATTCTTGTTCATCATGCACCCCTTCGACGTGGGTGACCGTTGTGAAATAGACGAGGTGCAGGTAATTAATCAATTATGCATTAATCGATGTATTGACTAATTGTGTGTTCATATTCATTTTTGCAATATTATGTCTCTATGTCTGTTTGATGTTGTTTCAGATGGTAGTTGAGGAGATGAATATATTAACGACAGTATTTGAGAGATACGATGGACAAAAGATGATATATCCCAACAGTATTCTAGCTACCAAGCCCATTGGTAACTACAATCGCAGTACTGACATGGGAGATCAGATTCAATTCTCCATCCACATCTCTACTCCATGGGACAAAATTCTCACCATGAAGGACAAAATAAAATGGTACCAAACCTTTCTAGAATTCTTTTGGGTACCCTTTCTCATGATTTATCAGTTTTCGATGCATTATCCAATTACATCCTCAGAATCCAGGATTCGCTTGTGATGTTCACCAACCTGGAGCTAGAATATATGCTTTGAGAGTTTACTGATAAAACCTCATTGCTGTTCTAAACCTTGTCCTGAAATGTTTGCAGCTACATAGAAAGCAACGAAAGTCATTGGTATCCAGACCCGATGATACTAATTAAGGATGTTGAAGACATGAATAGATTAGTAATGGTTATTTGGCCACGACACAAGATGAACCATCAGGATATGGGTCAGAGATGGTTAAGGAGAGACTCCCTAATCGAGGAAATGGTCAAAATCTTCAGGGACCTGGATATTCAATATCGCATGTTGCCTCTTGACATGAATGTAAGAAACATGCCTGCAGCAAACTCTAACAAATTTCCTTCAAACTGGAGCGTCTGTTCTGAGTGACCATGCACAAATATAATCATGCTTCCTGGAACCTCTTTGGAACGAAATTTACAAAGCAGTACCTCTGCAATATTGACTTCCAAATTGATTTAACGCCCGCTGAAGTGGAATTGTCCATTTCTATTTCCCTGGTACCCTCGAGTAATACTTTCTTGACTATTAAGGATAGAAAGCCTGAATTTGACTTTGTTTGCTTTAAGTTGTAATAAGTTAGTATTCCTGTGTTTATGAAGTGATTGGATACTTTCTGTAATGAAAAAAAAAAAAGGCTTAATATGGGAACCTTGACATTGCTGTCCCTTCAAAAAAGACACAAGCAGCACCAATAAGAAAGGTAAAAGTTGAAAACATCTATTATCCTATACTGTACATTCTTCTTATATTAGATCCATAAAATTCTGCTACAAATTAGCCTTTGCCACCCAAAAAAAAAAGCCTGTAACTCTATGCTCGTTGCATTTGAGTTCTCAACGAGAACAGGGCATGATATTCATTCTCTCTTTGTATTCCTTCATCTCACGCTGGTATCTTTCTTTGTCCTTCATGCCATAGTCTTGATAAACCTATGTGCACAAACAACCGGCATCATCCGATTCAGATGGTAATTAAGACGCTTCACTAAGATCTATTAGTCATAAATTCGAATCATCGAACTAGTTAATGAACCTTACTGTGCGTTCTTCAGGGGTGAGATTGTTCCAGGATTCCCCGATCATTTTCGTGAACTCCCTCTCTCTATTTGGGTAGAGGGATTTGAGCATGGAATGTTTCTCCGCGAAGAAGAAGTTGTATCCGCTCCTGTTGGGTTTAGGGCGGCCAGGATCTCCTCCTCTCCTTTTCCTTTTCCTCCTACCAGAACGATGAGGCTGCGGGGTGGTGTATGGTACGATGGCAGTGGAGGGTTTTATTACAGTTGATGATGATGATGAATGACCTGGATGGTATAGTACTCCATTGAGAATCTCGGATCCCAGTTTCACAGACACCAGATATCCGCAGTCAAATTTCCCATCAATTGTTCCAACAGCTTGGAAGCACAATGGACCTAAAACAACATAAAATTGCAGGTGAAATTTCCAATGAAAATACACCTACGAGCAGATCGGATCATAACAATTGCAACCAATATTATACACAAAAATGGAATGGAATTTTATGTTTTCTTGTCACATATGATTAAAATAATTTAGAATGTTAAAGTAAAACAAGTGGCACATATGCTTAAAAAAACACAGGAAATGAAGGACAAACCAGTAGATATTTCAGAAGGTAAAATGGACTCCATTTTTTTAGATCTAGCCTTTGAAAGATGGTCTGATGGTCAGTCATAAGAAAACCTATTAACATTACTTCATTTTCTTTTCTTTTCTTTTTAAAGAATAATCCAAGTCCTAATTTAGTTAGAACAGTTGAGAAATTAAACCCTTAATATTTCATTGTACTAGCTGTCAAAACAAAGGATATATGTGAATCGGTTGAATAGGTTTATCAACTGAAAAATAGTTAGGTGTTGAATGAGTCTAGATCTAAGCCCGGCCATTAACAAGTCCTAAGGTAGATAAATACCCGACCACTAGGAAAAAAAATTCCGAATTTTGCTTCTGCATAGAATATATAGTAACATGACGATTTCAAGGTGAGATATTAAAGTACCAGACCCATAATACTTTGTTGAAACTCTTTACTATTTTTCATCATTATCATAGGCAAAAAAGATTTGATCATTACATTTGTGGCAGAGAAATTAAGCTATGTGTGGTTCTAAATTGAATAAATATCAACTTATCGCTAGCTTGCGCATTAATAAGCTAATGGGTAGAATAAAATCATAAATCAACAATCTAAGGTTAGAATTGAAGGCACAAATTTGCTATTTCTTTGTAAGAATATTCCATGAGATTTGGCCCTTTTGGGTCCCCTTGAAAAAGAGACCTTAAAGGGAAAAAAAGAAATAATAATAATAATAATAAAATACCAACTTAAAAACTAACATTATAGTTCTAGAAATCCAAGGAGCTATATGACCATGGTCATTCAATTAGAACAAAAATCACTCAAGAAAAATACCAGTAAAATATACATAGCAGAAATCTTTTTTTTTTTTTTTGAGAAAAAGATCAAGAAGTCTAGAGAAGAAATACAAAGACTTTACCTGGTGGTGATTCAAGCATGGGACCCTTTACCGCCTAAAGAAGTAAACCTGTTCGTAGTGGTAAAGCAGACTAAAGTAATGCTTCCTCAAAGCATAAGAAGCGCTGGTCGTGGTTGGAGCAAATTCAAACACACTTGAAACTTCCTTCCACTTCTTCTTTATCACGACCTGTCAATTATTATTATTATTATTTTTTTACATTCAGAATAATGGTTAAATATAAAAATTCTCCATTTATTTTCTTAAATAATAAAATTATCCAGCTAAATAAAAACAATAGTACTACATATACCACCTTGTCAAAGCCACCTCTCCTTGTAACTTCTGCGTACAGCACATGCAAATTCAACTCCTTTCCTCCGATCACAGGAACCCTTCAAAGAATCACGAGTCAGTCAGGAACCATATATCACACACTCACATACACACACTGCGCATGAGATTTCGACATTTTGGTCATTTTATTAATATGTGGAAATAACTGTAGAAGGGTTGGCTTACATGTGTTTTCTGCCCATAGTCTTGTGAAAAATCAATCGAAGGGTGTCCCAAAAAAGAGAAGGGTTCTTGATAACTTCCTCATGGGATGCCAGCGGTGAAGGATAATAATATTGCTTACTACTACCCTCGTTTTCCACTCCATTTTTAAAAGGGACTATAGCCTTGGAAGTTGTTGAACACATTATATTTAGTATTAGTTATCTCTCCCACCGGAAAATCAAGAAAAGATAGATGGTTTGGACTTCTCTGAACTGGGATTAATGGAGAAGAAGCATAAAGCACGAAATGCCAACGGAAAAACAGAGAGAATAATTCCAAGAAAAGCTTGTAATTAAGTGAGCAATATAGTAGTAGTAGTTCAGGAGTTAAAAGAAGAGAGTTGGACACGTGGCATGCAACGGTTATACAAATATTTGGTTTTTTTCCTGATACCAACGTCAAAAGTCTGAAACCTCTGAAAAAACTCAATAGCCAAAGCAATGAGCAGCTTCCTAATGGTCATTAATTTTCACCGCCGAACCTTTTACTTTCTTTTTTTTTAGAAATTCCTTACTATTGGTTAATTAATGGGGTTTCAATTAATTCGAGTTTAAGGCTGACCAATGACATACAACTCTTTGCTGTTGGGGTGGGGGGGGCTCGGCTCTGTTCTGCTCTGCTGCTGTATAATTGTATATTGGAATATCTTGATAAAGATTGACATGATTTTGAACTGCTGCTTGCAGTAAAAGCAGCATCTCTGATCATATCTTTTACGTACCCTCTTTACTTTGAGTAGATATATATTCTGCAGCTTCTTTTGGGACTATCAAGTCAATTTTACTCTAATATGTCATACAGCATTTAGTAACCTTTGTATATAGTGTTAATCTAAACCGTTAAAATGGTTTACTTGATCATCATCTATTGGCTTATACTTTTTTATTACTGGACTTTGTCACACACTACGTACCGAGGAACAATGAGGAATGAATATCATAAGTTATTGAATTATTAAAAAATAATAATTTTTTTATAATTATTTTAAAGATTTGGATTTTTTATATTTTGGTTGATACAATAGAGAATTAAAGTTCATTACCTTATGACGAGATATTGCAGAAACATTTATAGAGCTTTTGTTATTGAAACTCGAGATTCCGAAAGCATCTAAAGATTTTGACGTAATAGATTGAGAGGATTTAATTTTAAATTTTTGTATGCTCGTTGAACCCTTATTCAAGGCCCTTTTCGATGGTTTTCCCAAGAATACATGGAGGAATTGCTCGATTTATAGCATTTCAAATTTAGTTTGCATTAAGAGGTCACAGACTGGCTCTATTTCTAGGCCCACTTCTATACTCCCGTGGATTCCGACACCTAATGGGCTACAGCCCGATAGTAACATATCTCTGGTCTAGGAAACTAGTCTTAAATTCAAAGTCAAATGATAGGGAGGAGTCCAAGACTTAGGAGCCCGTGGCACATATGAATCTTCCTAGAGCCGGACAGACCAAAGGGCCCAAATATGGCTTACTTTTGGGCTTCTACTCTGTGAAATTATATCATTGATAGCACAGCTATATCATCTTTGTCATCTATTGAATGGAAAATACTACCATCAATCCGATTTTTGACCCTACCTGTAGATTCTGTAATCAAAATTAAATCTTATAGAATCTTACTTACACCAGCTTATATTATAAATTCTATAACGTTGAATCCACAACACAAAATCTACAAATGAAATAAAAATCAGATCTATCTAAGTATTTCCCCTATTGAATTAGTATCAAATTTGTCAACTAAAATTCAAATACAGAGGTGGGGTAGAATTTTTTCGTGAACAGACAAGGCCAATCATGTTCTTTCAATTTCAGATCAGAGACAGAGATTTTATATGGTATGATCCAGATGTGGCCCAAGTCTATCATCTCCGATCGACATGCGGATGAGGGTCCACTATATCATCTTTACCTTATCCTTGGCCCAGACATGGGATATTATTTGACGAGGAAATCGAACGAAATAGGATATTTGAAGTTCTTTTAGGATTTAGAAATCAAAAGGAAACACGAAAAAAAAAAAAAAAGTAACAATCAAAGGAAAACACAGGGAGGAAAACCATGAGAATTACATTATTGTTTTAATGTGAGAAGACAAAATATTTAATCACTGAACTATGTTCAATTTTCTCTATGAATTCACTATCAAACTCTCAATGATAATATTGTACCCCTTCAAAATATCTTCTGGAATGTTGATGAAACCGGACACCTAAACTTCAATCATTTGTAATTGTCTACAATAAAGGATTAATATCACTTTGTCCCCCCTAAAGTATGGAGTAATTACACTTTATCCCCTAAACTAAAAAACTTATAATTTGTCTCTCATTTACGCTATCATCTGTTAGAAATTATAACACTTTTAAGAAAAGTCAGTTAATAACTGAAATGTCCTTTTCTATTTTTCAAGTGTTTTTATTTTTGATGGTGGTTTGATAATTATTGAAAATTGAGAAAAATAAATATAAATAATTGGATATCTTTGTTTTTAAGAGTAAAAATTATAGGAACAACTTGACTGAAATTGTATCCCTAACTTTGTAATTCATACACGTTTAATCCAAAATATAAAATATAAAATATCATGACAAAATGAAAAATTATAAAATTATTTACATACAAAAACTATTGTCATACAAAATCCATAAAGAAACAATTCCAATACAAAATTTGATCAATAAGCCTACTATGAGAAGGGTGCTATCATTATAAAAACACTGCGATTGAAAATAATATTAAATGAACTCCAAACTTACTCAAAAAAGTCCCTAAATTACAAGAATTTGACCCAAAAATATATTAATATGAATTATATTGATATATTCTTACATTCAATTTTACTTATATATTTTTATAATTATCACATCATTATTAAAAGTTAAAAACATGAAAAATAAAAATAATGACGAGGGTGTTTTAAGTTATTTAATTGACTTTTCTTAACAGTACTAAAATTCCTAACAGATGGAAACGGGACAAAGTGTATTTTTTTTTTTTTAGTTTAGCGGGGAAAAGTGTAATTAGAATATACTTTACGATGTAGGAGGCAAAATGTTATTGATTCTAAAATATATATCCTATGTTTCTTAATGACGTTTTGTCGCATGCGTTTTAATTAGGATAAGTTTTATGTCTCCCTCTTCATTGAAAAGGATGGATTTGGGTAACAATAAGAGTCGGTCGATGTTGCTTTTGATTGAAGGTGAGGAAGCCGAAAGATTTAAAACATCCAAATCAGAACTACACAGACTAGCAATAGTGACAAGTTAAGGGAGTCAGTCTAATCTATCTATGCCATGCCATGCTGCCAGCCATGTAACTCAGACTAAACTGAACTTCTGGAAGGAAGATTCCTAAGAATATACCAATGTTCCCACCTCACAGCCTCACCGTTCAATCAAACCAGCCCGCAGTGGAGTGGATAAGAGCCTCCTACTTCCCCAAACCCAATATCCTCCATCTACCTCCACGGCTCGACAAAATATTATTACTTTCGTCCCATTTATATTGTCATCGTTTGATTTTTTTTAGTTACGGAATCAAATTTAATTAAAATTCAATTTATATAAATCTTTTATTTTTTTTGAAATTTTAAATTTATATTTATTAATATTTGATATGAACTTTATTTTTATTTAAAAAACAAATTTATTAAAAATTAAATAAATCTATATAATTTGATCATTAAAATTGATCTGTTTAAGTATACAAGTAAAAAACGGTGACAAAATAATACATATTCGTCTTTATTAGTCAGTAGTCACCACCACGTAATCCAAGGCTCCGAATTAACTTCGAACTCTATGGCCTCCTCCCAACGCCCTCTCAATCATCTTTCTTCTCAACGCTTTTTTTGACTTTATCCCATCAAGACGTAATATAAGTAGTAGTCACAAGCCACAACTCACAACTCACAACATGTTCCGTCGACTGAAGGCGAAGGCTTTTATTTTGTCGTTCTAAAGCTCCTCCAATTCACTAAACATGAGCTCTAAATACACCACTACTCCCTCTTCTTTACTCTCTCTACCCGAACAAGAAAAACTCATCCAATTGGAGATTAGAAACTCCAACTATTCACCATCCAGGGCAGAGATAAACGTGGAAGCAATGTCCTCTGCATCATTGGCAAATTCTTTCCAGGTACTCTCATTAATACACAACTCCATTGTTTTTTTTGGTTTGAGAATTTCAAACTATCAGGTCGGTACTATTTGATGGTCCCTTTTTGTTTCTGTGATTATCAGCGAGGCTTGTAAGCGTGGGGGCTTTGGTAAAGTACTTGGAGGAAAAAATCTTCCCAAATCTGACTGACAAGCCATTTTCAGTGGTGTACGTGCACACTGGAGTTACCAGGGCTGAAAACTCCCCAGGCATATCAGCCTTACGAACAATCTACCATGCAATTCCCATCGAAGTCAAAGACAATCTGGAGACTGTTTACTTCCTCCACCCTGGTTTCCAATCTCGACTCTTTCTCGCCACTTTCGGTCGCCTCCTATTTGGAGGAGGGTAATACTAATAGTATATATTAATTCTCTGTTAATTTCTGCATCCCCTAGGATGATCCCTTGAATGAATTTGTGAATATTGATGATCAGGTTTTACGGGAAGCTCAAGTACTTGAACAGGTTGGATTTCTTGTGGAACAACGTGAGAAGGAAGGAAATAGAGATACCCGAGTTCGTGTATGATTATGATGAGGGATTGGAGTGCCGCTCCATGATGACGATGAACTATGGATTGGAGAGTGATCATCCCAGGGCCAGGCCCCGAGTCTTCTATAATACAACTCCTCCATCTGTTGACGATGCACTACCCTTTTATTCCATGAGATGCATTGCTTAATTATAAGTATTATTGGTTTCAAAAGTTGCTGTTTTCATTCTACAAAGAATGTGTATAGAGTTCAAAGAAGATAAATATAAGCCCCAACAGGGCTTAAAGAAGCAAAATTTTCTGGTGAAAGGAGAAGTATTTTGTTCCCATGTCTTTAGTGTCTACTGTGAAACAATTATCTTGCGGAAATATTTGAAGCATTATATACTATCAAAATCCCGCTGTTGCTTAATCTCTATTTGCATCAATAGTTAGATGGCCAATTAACATACAGCAACTCTCTAAAGGCGCAACATAGAGAATTGTAAATAAACCACGCCTTCAATGTTTAAGAGCAACCCTGTCACACCCGTGATCTGCACTTGCCAGGCATATATCATTCGCCATATCCTCAAGAGCAAATCCCAATCCATATCCTCAAGTCTCAATAATACAAGGCATTATAGCATGTACTATTTACTTTACATTTAACTACAATAGCGGAAGCAATTCTCTAAAAATATATTAACTTGAAATAGTGCGATTTTTATCAAATCATAAACAAATGTACAAACCGTTAAACATGGATAATCATTAGGAGCACAAATGTACAAACCGTTAAACATGGATAATCATTAGGAGCACGTAGGGTTAACTTACTAGAAAATCTATAAGGTAGTGACAACTTTAAGTTCCTTTCTTGCTCTCGAATGCTTAGTCCTTATCTTCAACTCATTTTCTTCAACTAATACATATTTGTAGATTCGTCTTCTGTATAAAAATATAAGAAACATGGATGAACGACAAGTCACCCAATAGATAGTACTTACTCATACTAGATCATGCTATTACATGCATATACAACTCATGCATACATATCATACTATCACATGCTCGTGCTTTTATCTAAATCATTTTTGTAAAACATGTAACGAAATAAAATCACATACTCGTGGCATTCTTTATATATCATGTAACATTTCTTCATGACTTGTACTTTCAGGTAATATACATACTTTCATATCATAAAACATACATCTATTTAAATGGTTCAAAATTAACAGGCAATCATTGACTTCTGAATATTCAGTCTAGTGATTAATCTCACTAAAAAAGGCTATCAAGAAGTTTTGCAATTCTTCTTGACCTTCTTCTTGCATTGCCAAGTCTTTTTCATGTTCGTTCAGAGCCACAATATCTTATTATTATCCATACAACACATACATATCATGCATAATCAAAACTATACGTAATAAAGCATTTCTATACGTGGAAATTTTTAAAACCAAACAATCGCATAACCATACATGATCCAGAGTTTCATAGCAAAATAATTCTTGAGTAAAAACACATTTTCACAAATGATTTTTAGAAATTATGCATAGTCATAAAATAATTTCTAAAACACATAGTTTAGAAATACAATTTCGAAAGTATAGAAGCAAGCACCGCCTACATCGAACGGTTCGAATAATCGTGTCTTCATTTGCTTTTGTTCCTTGTAGAGAATCTTTAGAAGAAAATCACAATACTTTATTATTAATAATTCAAACAAATATTCTTTTGTTAAATCCTACAGCAAATTCCCTATAGATTATTCCCTTTTAATTAAGGTCTAATAACCTCAACTACTTATCATTTTTTTCAAGTTTTTATTTCAAAATAATTCTTGTATTAATCGATGATTTTTAGAAATAATTGAGCTCATTATAGTTCCAAAATAATATTTATCATATGTTAATTTAGCCAAAGTACTCAAAATATTTTGTTTTTCGAGTCAGAAAATACTTGTACTTCATGTTTCCAAAACTTATGGTACTTTATTACAACTTTTCAAAATATTTTGAGTTTTCTTACCGTCACTGGAAAACTTTTTAGAACTTTACTAATAATTTAGAAATCCTTAGGGCCTTTTCTGTAAATTTAGAAAATCATTCATGGCATTTTAGTAACTTTAGAAAACTATTAAGAGCTCTTAGATAACTTGTAAAATACGTGAGGGTACTTTGGTAACTTTAGAAAGTCACTTGGAAACATTTGTGTACCTTACAAAACCTTTAAGGATCATTTGTTAGCTTTACTTAAGTTTTAGGGGTCAATTTGAAGTTTTAAAAAAAAATTTGGGCCTTAGTTATAATTTCTTAAACTGTGGGACTATTCTGCTGATTTCAGAGACTACTAATGACCTCATAAAGTTGTCTGGGTCAAATCACAATTTACATAGATTGAAAAGGACTTAATTTGACGTGGGTCAAAAATATTTCAGACTATACTATAATTTCATAAGTAACTAGAGGAATCAATATTGTAATTTTGAAAACTTTTTCAAGTCAACTTCTTCTTCCCCACGATTTCATCACCTTCTCTGCACAAAATTGCCGGCCGAACTCAACTTACCGATCGAACTCCCAGTGAACAACACAGAACTTTTTTTTTTTTTTTTTTTTTTCTAATCCCCCTTTATGCTAATCAGACAGCCATGCCCATCCGAATCCTCTCCAGTCAGTGGTCAAGAGGTGGCTAAAATCTTTCCCGATTGACGGCGACATCGTTGACCACCTCATCCCGTACAAATCACAGGTATGATTTTACATCCATCTATAACTTTCCTTATAGATGGCAACAGATGGCTAGACAACCAGTACGACACCTTGATCCGTGTGCCTATTTGCTTCTAAATATATATATATTGAAATAGTTTCGTTAATAGTTTTTAATAGAAAAATAATTTTACAATATCCATACTATATTCACCTTTTCAAAATATAAACATGATGCTGATTTTTTATTTATTTGAGTTTCTCAATCAAACATAATTCATACACATAACTAACCCGATTAATGACTCAATAAAATTTCTAATCTAAGAAAAATCATATACATAACTCTCTCTATGTGTCTATATATATATATATTCACACAAATCAATTTGATGATACAAAAATAATATAAAATATATAAAAATAATTTAGATAAAACTAACCTGAAGTGACAGAGGATTTTTTTGCTTTCCCTTCTCGGAAGTTCAAGTAACATAATACAAAATATGTGATATACTACTATATATATAATATTACTACTAGTAGTCTATCCCCTTAAGACTCTGCAGTATTTTAATCCCCTAATAGTTTTAGACTTTCTAGCTGATTAGTTGTAATATAAATTATACTTATTCCCTAGGATTCTATACTTGATTAAGCATAAATTAATAATACTTATCTAGAAAAAATAAAATAAATAACAAAAGTAAATGAAAAAAATACGGTTATTACAAGCTCAGTAATTTAATCTTATGAGAAAGGGCCTATTTTAAATCTAATTCCAATAAACTCTTCACGACCTAGTTCAGGTTCCCTTTAGACTCCAAGTCCAAGGCATCAACTAAACTACTACATTACATAAGAATGGAGTATTTGATATGGATATTGTCATTGGCCGACTTTTCAATCCTCAGTATCTTCTTCTTGCTCACTATACTTAATAATTTTCGCTATAGCATAAGCATGTTCAAAATTTTTCTCAATCGAACCTAAGCCTCCAAAAATTGGCCTGGTCAATGGATTATCAAAGAGGTATTAGTCATCATACTTTCCAGACGCGTGCCTAGAAGGCATATCCTAGGCTCCCAGCAGCCTTTTATACCTGCTGGACACTTAAAGATGACCTATCGGAAACAAATACCTCTCAGATATGGCTTCTGGAAAGCCTACTTTCCCACTACCTTCTTATATTGTTGCCCTCAACTGAGTATTTTCCTTCAAGACCTTCAAAATATATACCTCCTAAAAACATGCAAGAAATCCCTCACTTTCATCTACACCACTACCCTTAACTTAGTCTTTATATTCAAGACCTTCAAAACATACACTGGCCAGAGACGTGCAGGAAATTCCCCCTCGTCGGTGCCCATTCTTCCAATAGGTTATCCTCCTTGATGGTCTACACTCTATACCACCATCCTCATCAGTCTCATGAACATGCATTCTCGTGACTACCCTATCACCTCATTGGCAGAAATCCTCACCAAGAACACATCCAGGGAAGGGTGACTTCTAAGAACCTTTTCTACCTCACGGAATTCAAAAAACCACTTGACAACAAAGAATATCCTTCATAAATTTCGCTCTAGTCACAAATGAAGCTTTGTTTAAAAACAAAATTACCTATGAGTTTAAAAAGCACTCTTCCTAAATTTCAACAAATACAAAAACAACCTTGCTAAAAGCTAAAAAAGTTACCTTCCTAAAAAAATACTACTTACCCAAACACTTAAAATGGATGGGAAATGAAAGTATAAAGAAAGGGGAAGATGGAATGGGAAGAAGGTTAAGGAGAAAATGGAAGAGGAAGCGAAAGAGAATCTATGGAGAGATAGAGTAGACTGGGAGAAAAGG
This sequence comes from Cinchona pubescens, assembly GCA_025175665.1. Lineage (NCBI taxonomy): Eukaryota > Viridiplantae > Streptophyta > Magnoliopsida > Gentianales > Rubiaceae > Cinchona > Cinchona pubescens. The sequence continues at coordinate 1,113,207 of JANKKI010000012.1, forward strand.
TAAGTCCTGAGGTAATCTATGAGGAAGCTGAAGAAAAAAAAAAGGGTAACAGAGGGCAAGGAAGTGAGAGAGAAAGAGGAAGATGAAGCAAAAGGTAATAGAGGGAGTTGACTGGTAAGAGGATCAGAGAGGAAGAGGGGAAGAGAAGTCTCTTATAGAATAGGTCTCTTAGAAGTGAGGGAGGAAGAGGAAATGAAAGGAAAGGAATAGAGGAGATGGGGGGAATTTTGGTGAAGGAAGGAAAAGGAAGTAGCTGAGGTACAGGAGAAGAGTGCAAGGAGGTGAGACAAAATAGGAAGTGGAAAAGGAAGCTGAAGAAAGGAACGGAAAGGAAATAGGTGATTGGAGAGGGAAGAATGGGGAAATGAGGTAGATGAATAAAAGGTAAGGAGGTGAAGGAGGAAGCAAAAGGGAATAAAGGGACGTGATTGGGGAAGAAAGAAGAAGAAGGTGAGAGATGAAGTAGAAGACAAAACGGAAAGGAATGAAGGATAGGAAAGTGATGATTAGGGAAGGGATTGAGAGGAAGGCAAATAAATGAAAAAGGAAAGTAGAGATATAGGAGAAGAGTGGAGGAAAAGAGGTAAGGGATGAAGAAAAAGAGAAAGCGGAAGGGAATGAGAGGGTAAGGAGTTGAGAGAGAGGAGATAAGGAGCAAGGAAGGAAAGATAGATAGAGGGGAAGTGAGGGAGTGAATGTGGGGGAGGAAGAGAAAGGGAAATGAAAGGAAGGAATAGAAGGGAATGGTGAATGTATAGAGGGAAAGTAGTTGATAGACAGGATATGAATGGAAGGAAGTGAGAGAGGAAGAAGAAGTAGAAGAATAAGCAGAATGGAATGAAGGGTGTGATTGGAGAAGGGAGGGAAAAAGATAAGTAAGCGGAGAGGGAATGAGGTAAGGAAAGAAGTGGAAAGGAATGAAGGAGTAAAGGGTTACAGTGATTGGGGAGGGAAAAGATAGGAAGAAATGGGAGAGGGAGTAAAATGAGGGGAAATGGAAAGTGGAAGCATGGGTAAAGATAAGAAGGAAAAAAGTGAGAAAGAAAGAGGATAAAGAAGTAGAAGATGACAAAAAATGAAGGGATGGGAGTTGAGGGAGAAAAGATAAGAAGAATGAGGTGAGTGTGGAAGAAAAAACAGAAGGGAATGAGAGAAGAGAGATGACTGGAATGGAGTGGTAGGAAGGAAATAAGGAAAGAAGAGGAAATGGATGGGAAGGAAAAGGTAGGAAGTTAAGGGATGTGAGATGAGGGGAAGGATATGAGATAAAAAATTGGAAGGGGAAGCAAGGGAGAGAAAGTGAGGGGAATGAGGTGAGGGTAGAAGAGGAAAATAGACGAATGAAAGTGATGAAGAGGAGTGGTGAGGAATGGGATAGGAAGTAGTTGACGGACAGGAGAAGAGTATAAGGAAGTGAGGTAGAAAAGGAAGCGAAAGGAAGGGAATGACAGAGGAGAGATGTAATTGGGGAGGGAAAAATGGGGAAGTGAGGTAAAGAAAGGAAGGTAAGGGGCAGAGGGAAGAAGAGAAACCAGAAAAGAAAGTGGAAGGAAATGTAAGGACATGATTGGGGAGGGAAAGATACAGGTGTGAGAGGTAGTGAAAGAGGAAACAGAAGGAAATGAAGGAAGAAGAAATGGTGACTGGAGAAGGAAGGGAAGGGAAGATAAGGGGAAGAAAAAATGAGAGAGCATAGAAGGGATGGGAAAGGAAATTGGATGGAGGGGAGAAGAGGGTAAGAGAAGGAGGTGAAAGATGACGCAGAAGGTTAGGAAGGGGAAGGGTGGTAAGTTGAGAGAGACAAGATAAAGGGAAGAATGCGATAGTGGAAGACAGGGGTGAGAAGTTAAGAAAGAGAAGATGAGGGGAAGAATGTACAATAAAGGAAGGGAATGGGGAACGGAGGGAAAGGGGATGGGAGGTAAGAGAAGGGTAGGAATGGAAGGATCTGAGAGAGATAAAGCTCAAAAATGATGGAAAAATGAAGAGGAGGTAGGGGAAGGAGATGAGTGAGGGGAAGGGAGGAATGTGACCGGGAAGGGAAATGAGGGATTGGAAGGGCACAAGATCTTCTGTCCCACATCTTGTGCCATTTCCTGTCACACCACCAAATAAATAGTCAAGATTTTGTGGAGTAATTTTAGTGGAGTAATCTTGACTGTTCATTTGGTAGTGTGATAGAGAATGACACAGGATGTGGGACAAAAGATCCTTAGCCGATTAGAAGGTACTAGTAGTCATACTCTCCAGATGCGTGCTCTACCTTTATCGGACAATTGAAGATGACTTGCCAAAAATAACCACCTCGCTGATAAGATTCTGGCAAGCCTACTTTTCGACATGCTTTATTCTTAATTCTAACTCCATTTAGGCCCTTATTACCTCAACAAAATTTTTATATGGACCGAATTTATAATATAGTATTATAGACTTATTAGTCTATTTTAAACCATATCACTCACCTAGATGATATGGAAGGTAATGCTGAGTAATATGGTTTAATATGAATTAAAAGATATATAATATAGTCTATAACATCATACTATGAACCTAATACATGTAAAAATTTCTTTTACTGTTTCACGTCCAGAAACATCCAAACCATTCAAGTCCATCCGTACGATATCAGAATAGTCGAATTTCAATTTGGGCCCACCTGACGAACATCTTTCATTCTCAACCGTCAATTATTCCGCTCTATAATCTCAGAATGGTCTATTTTCAATTGAGCCGAGCTGACGAACATCTTTCATTCTCAACCGTCAATTGTTCCACTCTAGAAAAATATGCCCAAGATAAAGACCGTTTCTTTACTGCGTCAAACACAATCTAATGAACATTCCCGCTGAATACAAATCGTTATTGAATCGAACACCGAAAGTGGATGCCCTTTTCCAACTCCATCGAATCGCTGCTCTTCAATGTTGCAAAACAGCCATGAATTTCAGAACCTTTTGAAATTGGCTTTCCTGCTCATCAGCCCTTCTTTTCTTCTTCTTATTGCTGGTGGCTGACAACAAAAATTCCAACTTTCTTTCAGCCCCAACACCAATAAAGAACCCATGTTTTTTTTTAATTGATTGATCCCTTTTCTTATAGCTGGAAATTCTGTATTCTGGTCCCAAAAGAATCAAAACCCATTTTCCCGCGCTTTACTTTCTAGCTTCTCCTTCTACTACTACCACTATATATACACATGAGGAAAGAAAGGGGAATACTAAGTCAGCTGAAATTGGTTTCTTCAAGAACCCGTAATTAAGGTGCGTACTTCCCTTTCTAAAACAATCTAAATTATATAGTCTACTTACTGATCAGTGACTGATTGTGATGGAATCATGAAATTTGTGTGTATTTACATTTATGTGAAGAGTTGTATGCTATCTAAATAGCGTGGTTGATTAGCAATCTTATTGCCGTTTTAACAACTCGATCAAGTGCATTTCAAGTAAAATTAGGATCTTTACTGGATAAGTTTTTTAAATTTATGATCTTCAGATCAACCAGAATAAATGTATTTAAGTGGAGGGTATTTTGAATAGTGAGCTTAATTTTTGTGCAGGACATTTCTTGTCATCCACTTTGGTTGATCCAGCATCAGACATTTGCTAAGTTTCCTGTCATCAGAGATGGGTTATTTGAGCAGTGTAAGCACCATAATCTATTTCCTGTTTCTCCGTTGTTAGTGCTTAATTTACCAGATATTATGCCAACAAGACACATAAATGTTAATCTTCTTGGACCAAATTGCAGGGATTGGATGAAAATGTTCAACAGACGGATCCTGGTATGGCCTTCTGTTTCCGTTCTCAATTTCATTGTTTTCCTGTAATTTTTTTTTTTTTTGTTTTAAAAATGTTTTTGTTTATGATATGTAAATTGAGATGTGATATTTATCTTACTAAGTTTGAAGTAGAACATGTCTTTTATGATTTACTTCATAGAATAGTAGAACGCTGATGAGGCTGATTTTAACTGGGGGTTTAATGTATATTTGCAGCGGCAGTGCTAGGCAATGGGAAAGAAATTTTATTGCAGGTGACTTGGCAGTGCTAGCTTCTGTGACCTTCTTTTGTTAATAGCAAGAAACTCATTGTTCATAGTGAATATTTCTTGTAGTAGATGTATGTAGGGATATTTTGTTACTGATGATAAACCTTTTCATGAGTTTTGTTGACATCTAATTTAATTATAATATAGTTCTCTTTGTTACTAACATGTGGAGCACGATGTATCGCCTTATAGGCCTTCAACTGGGAGTCTCACAAACATGATTGGTGGAGAAACATAGAGAAGAAAGTGCCTGATATTGCAAAATCTGGCTTCACATCAGCTTGGTTGCCTCCAGCAACCCATTCATTTGCACCTCAAGGTATAGAGAAAAACCATCTCTAAAATTTACAATTGATCCATTTTTTTTAGTATGAATGTTGGCAACTGGGCACATTCTTCTGCATCCTTTTAGCAAGCAGTTTCTTATCCCGTCTTTGTTATGGACAGGTTATACTCCACAGAATCTTTATTCTTTGAATTCCTCGTATGGTTCTGATCACCTATTAAGAGCTTTACTCAGTAAGATGAAACAGTACAATGTCAGACCAATGGCTGACATAGTAATAAATCATCGAGTTGGGACTACTCAAGGGCATGGCAGAATGTATAACCGTTTTGATGGGATTCCATTAGCATGGGATGAACATGCAGTTACATCATGTACTGGGGGTCTGGTAAGCATGTCCTAAGCATTAACTGTTTTTGCTTTCACTTCAGGGAAGCAAGTATACATTCTAATAAATGTTAGTTTTTCCTTTTTTTTTTTTAATGTAAATGTTAGTTTTCTTAGTTTGTATAAAATTTATTAGCATGTAACACAAGTGTTACAGTGTGCATTGGTTGTAGTTACATCTTCCTGTGTTTTGCTTACTAACTAACATTACATGAAAACTTTTCTCCTGCAATGGTAAACCTGCACAGTCATTTTCTTGGGTGGGTCAACTCGCACAAGTTCATAAACTGTGAAAGTCATCTCTTCTGTTAACCTTGATGTCAAATAATAGCATTTTCCTTTTAGCTAGGACGTGAGAAAATTATAAAAAAAGAAAATGGTACTGTTGAAATAATCTACTTAGTACAAAGAAAAGAAAGAAACTTTAGTGATTTTCATTTTGCAAAAAGGTAGTTTTGAAGCTTGTCAAGTCATTATGTTACCCGCCGCTTCCTCCCTCGTACACACACAGAATCAGACATATAACAGATGCATGAGTGTGTAATCTTCTATAAGTCGTGTTGATTTCGAGCTTGACTTTAGCAACTCAAATGTTATTTTCTGGTTTGGTTAACTATAATCTGTACTCTTAAGATACATTGCTTTCAATTTTCAGGGTAACAGGAGCACAGGGGATAACTTTAATGGTTTTCCAAATATTGATCACACTCAACACTTTGTCCGGAAAGACATTATTGAGTGGCTGCGGTGGCTTCGCTATGATGTTGGTTTCCAATTATAGACCTCCGCTTTGATTTTGCTAGAGGGTAATGGCTATATCTTTCTTTTTTTTCTTTTTTTTTTGGGGTGGGGGGTGCAAGTCTGTTGCGTTGCACAGACGCGTATGGCTTAGATTGAAAGATCATTATAGTTTTTCTTTTCTTTGTTATCTACCTATATTTATCTTTGAGCTCACTTTCTTTTTTTCTTTGATTCTGTTTTATTTAGTTATTCGCCAAAATATGTGAAGGAATACATAGAAGGTGCAAAGCCAATATTTTCTGTTGGGGAATATTGGGATAGTTGCAACTACAATGGCTGTTACTTGGACTACAACCAAGGTAAAAAAAATTTGATGGTATCCATTACAAAACCCAAATTACTTGCATGTTAATCAGTTATGGATTTGTTGTGTAATTGTGTCTGCTTTTCCTGATTGAAGGGGGTTCGAAGGTAGAATGTAAGACAGCATTTATCTAGACAAATCCTGCTTCTGTTTCCTTGAAAAGTTTGTTATGTAATGCAATCATGCCTCTGTGTTGCAGCATTTTGTTATCCTTGAATGGTCTGTTAGGTACTGTAGATGCCCTTCAAGACTTCAGTATCCATTATATAAGAATCAAAAGAAAGATGAAATGACAGTTTAAAATCTATTTCAACGTTCAAACTCCTTACCTTATTAGTCTGAATAGAAAAAATAAAAAATAAAACAAAACAAACCAAGCCTTATTCCCACTCTGTAGGGTCGGATGCATAAATCCTGCTACGTCATTGTGCTCTGTTATGGACCATATCCTCCTCAATTTCTAGGTGGGCTATATCTTCTTTACAAGTTACCCACTAAGTCTTTTTCGGTCTTCCCCTATCCCTCTTGTGTCGACTACTCTCTAAAATCTACTTGCTTGACAGACGCCTCTACTGGTCGTCTTAACACATGACCTAACCACCACCTTAGGTGTGTTTCTCTCATCTTCTCATTGATAGATGGTACTCCAATCTTATCACAAATAGGCTCATTGCGTATCTTGTCTTCCACATCCTAGTGTACCACACATCCATCTTTAACATTCACATTTCTGCTACTCTCATCTTTTGCTCATGTGTGTAATTCGCTGCCTAACATTCAGACCCATAAAGCATCGCTGGCCTAATTGCCGTTCTATAAAATTTACCCTCAAGTCACAAAGGAATTTTGCAGTCGCATAATATTTCCGATGCCATTCTCCATTTAATCCAACCTGCTTGTATTCGATGTGTAACATCTCGATCTATACCACTATCACTCTAAAAAACTGAACCTAAATACTTAAAATTTTCACTTATGGGTATTTCTTGATCTCCGATACTAACCCCTATTCTATTCCTACGTGCATTCTTGCTAAACTTAAATTCCATATATTATGTTTTTGATCTACTAAGTCTAAACTCTTTTGCTTCAAGTGCCTCTCTCTGATGCCATTCTCTGTGTCACAGTGAATAGAAAACCGAAGGAAAAAAGTCCTCCTCTAAAAGTGTACCCCTTTAGAGTTATACCAATGTTGTTCTCTTGTTAGTATGCTAGAGGTATGAGTGTTCTGGAGAAATTCTGGTTTTAAAAGCATGCCATAGTGAGAAACTTCTGATTTTACAGCTTGCTACACAGTTTCACATGGCTAGGACTCACTGTCAATCAATTTGATTGAAGTCAGCTGCTTTTACTGTAGTCTTCTTCATGTATGGTGTTCTCTTTTCGAACTTTAGAATACAAATGGTTTAATAGCTAATGCATGTTAATTGACACCAATAAACAGATGCTTAGCTGTTCTTCTATGTCTCTGGTGGGATTGGATCAAGTTAATCCATTTTACTTATGTCCAAAATTTCACAATTCACATGCAGACAGTCACAGGCAAAGAATAATCAATTGGATTGATAGTGCGGGGCAACTTTCTACCGCTTTTGATTTTACAACAAAGGGAATTCTTCAGGTATTATTCCCACTACACAGTCATAGCCTTTTTTTTTTTTTTTTTTAAATGGTTAAAAGTAACTCCATATGTGACACTGTTTGACATTTACTTGTGCCATTTCCAGCATCTTGTTTGGCTGTGTTAGTTTCTAGACCTGTTATTACATGTTTCAGTAACAAGTAAATCATTTTACTGAATTCATGCGTGAGTGTTTCTTATTTTGCGGATAAAGAGTTCCAAGAATCAACTTCAGAATATGCCCATCATGCAGTGACAAATTTATTTCATTAGTATTGATCTGTTACTTAAACCTTTGTGTGTTTTATGTAGGAAGCTATGAAAGGAGAATTCTGGCGTTTGCGTGACTCTCAAGGCAAACCACCAGGTGTTATGGGATGGTGGCCATCAAGGGCTGTTACTTTCATTGATAACCACGACACGGGGTCAACTCAGGTTCTAAATATATGAATTTTATCAGTTACTCGTTAACTGTGAGAGTATTGCCATATATCAATGTTTGTATTTGTTTTGATGCATGTTTTCCTTAAGCAACAAGATGGAATGAGCTATTTGAACATAATTCTATTGGTTGTCTGATTTCTTATTCAGATGGTTGGAATCTCATCTTAATTTAGTAATGTTCACTCTCCATTTTCCCATAAGATCTGATTATGGGGAATCACTAGATTTGCCTATTTGTCACCTAATGTTGTAATTCAATTGGCTTTTGAAGTTTTCCCATTCTTGTTTAGCACAATTGAAGTGTTCTCTTTGTTAGTGGTGCTAGTTCAGAAATCAAACTTGTGTGCTTTAAGAGTTCAAATCACTGATTTTCTGGCTTTCTTGTAGGCTCACTGGCCTTTCCCTGCAAATCACATAATGGAGGTACTTGAATTATTTTTTATCTCATGCTTGTTTATTTCTTCAGTTTTTGTCTTCTTGTTTTGTACAACATTCTGATTTGTCTGATATCATTCTGCTACGTAGGAAAAAAAATGTGTTTGCAAAATGTTTTAACATGCACGTTATTGTACAGGGCTATGCCTATATACTCACACATCCAGGGATTCCATCAGTATTTTATGACCATTTCTATGCAAAATAATTGGGGAAATTCTATTCATGACCAAATTGTGAAGCTGGTATGCCACTTGACATCGTAATCCAAACAACTCTTTCCCTCTGAACTGTTGGAATAACATATCAAATGAACATGCAGATGGACATTCGACGGTCTCAAGGTATAAATAGCCGATCATCGATACAAATTCTTGCAGCACAGGCAAACTTGTATGCTGCAATGATTGGGGAGAAAATATGCATAAAGATAGGAGATGGTTCGTGGAGCCCATCTGGGAGGGAATGGACAGTTGCAGCTAGCGGCACCAGATATGCAGTGTGGCAGAAGTAGTTCCTTTTCCTTATGGGTGTGTTGCTATTGGATTTGTTGGAAGGGGGCTAGGCATGATTGCTTTTCTTTATGGGGCTAATTAATATTTGTAGGCTTCCAATCCGTGTATTAGGTTGCGCAATAAATCACGGAAGAATAAGAGTGTGCTGCCTTTGTCGATCCCCTGCTAAGCAAAGTTATGATTAGTGTTTGGCCATAACCAATAATTCCTTGGAATTTAACCAACAACTCCAGAAAATGTTAGCCTAGATTACTCTGTAATGTTTGCAATTTAATGTAATCAATGAAAGAAATTATCTTCTATAGTTTCTAGTGGATTGTTGTGATATTTCGTTTTGACAATTATCAGGAATATAGTTATTTTGGTAGGAGAAACAAACATGCATGCTCTGCTCTAACTTTAGGAGTAAATTTTTCATGCATAGATATACAAAAAATTTTACACCATTGAATTTAGATGTATATTATAAAAATTTTTATAACTAGTGGTTGTGGCTGGCTATATTAGGGTCGGCATACCCGCCCCGTAGTGGGCCTGGAACTGGGGCAAGGCCTGGGCCTAATATTTTCCATTCCCGGTCGAAACCGTCCGGGACCCCAGCCAGCATACCTCGGCTCTGAAACAGCACTAATCTAGCTGGCAACCAGACCTTTGCCATCTCCAGCCAAGAATTGTTGATCTGAGCTTTTAAAACTGTAAGGAAGAGGTTAAGAAGGGCCCTAATGGTATGGCTAATTAGGTCCGCCCCTCCGCAAAGTCGGCCTAGTAGGGGCTGGATCTGGGCCTAATGTTTTCCAAAACCGGCCCAAAAGTTTCGGGATCCCAGCCCAGCATGTCTTCACTTAACGGCCCTAATGGTCCGGGCTACCAGACCTTGCTATCTTTAGTCATGAATTCTGAATTTGCTGCAAAGTTTTTTTTTTTTTTTATTACTATTTTTTATTTTTATTATATATTTTTATTTTTATTTTTTATGAGCATGAAAAGCTGATGGATTGAAAACAAATTTTAGATAAATTACCGATAATAAGTTTGCCCATCTAAATTTTACAAAATTCATTTTTGTTGTGTTTGGATGGAGAGATTTTGCAAGATTTGGATTTGAAATCCATTATAAGTTATCCAAACAAAATAAGTTAATTGATTTAATGAGGATTTGAAATTCACTAACAAGTGAGAGTGTAATTTTTAATGATTAAATGACGATAGTGAATTTCAAATTTATCCAAATTTCATGTTATTTTAAGTCCACCAAATTCAAATTCATTCATTTGAAATCCCTCCTATAAATTAAATCTACCTATCCAAACATAACCTTTCTTCCCTTGTACACACCGAAAGAGTTAAAATATTGTTAAATTTCCCCTCAATTACCAAAGGTACTAAAACTAATCCAATTTCTTTTAAAGAATAGAATTTGACCAAAATGAAAAGTGTTAAAGACTTTTAAGCTAAATATATAACTATTTTAGTACTTTTTATTGCTTGCTCTTATCTTTTTCATAACAAATTTTTACTTAATATTTAAAATTTCGGTATACGAAATTAAGAATACTATATAACAATTTTAAGGTATATATATGTTTTGTCCTTCTAAAATTTTAAAAATTTACACTACTACCTCTACATCAAAGTTCTAGCTCCGCCACTAACCTACGTAGCTAAAATTATTTATGCAGCCCCGGCCCCCAACAAGCTACGGAGATTGGAGGGAAAATAAGCATAATGGATTGAGGTGTTCTTGCAAGATGATTATGTGTTATGGCTAAACTACCTTTTTAATTAAAAAAAAAAAAAAAGACTTAGGGGGCCGTAGCTAAATCACCATGATAACTATCGTCATCGACCTAATGATTTATGTCTTGAAACTGAAACTCAACACCACCTTCTTGCCCACCACCACAATCATTCTCTTCTCTTAACCTTTTTGCTCTTTTCCCTTTAACCAGACAACAGATACACACTACGGTCTTCATCATCATCATCATCCCCTCTCTCCCTCTCACGTGACATGCACATTGTTCCGATAGAAGAAATCCATCGTTCATCATTGAAAGGAAAAAGAAGATACCCTATTTATTTACTATAATTTATTACCTGTCTAGTCTAGTCCATTCATTTTCGGAATAATCTTTTACTAATCACTCTTTAAAGTGAAATGAGTAACACAACTATTTAATTGTTTGAGAATTAGTAGCATTAAAAATATTGTAATTTACAAGTTTATTATAAATTCAATATCACAGAAAGTACTAATTAAAACTATTACGTTAAAATTTTTATTTTAATAAATGAGTGTCTACAAATTAGAGAGTGTGTGATCAATTTAAAGTATAGAAATATGAGATAAGTATTAAGAAATGTACGTGAGATTATAAACTGTAGATTTTCTATTTTTCTTAATTACTTATAAAGTAATGACTGATATCAAAAGTAAAGGCATTTTTCTTATTTTGTGGATCAAAGAATTTTCCTCTTTTTTCTATTCCAAGTTAGCAACCTCAATCACATTCTTTGACTTCATTTAACGTTTCTTTTGAGCTTTTATTTTATTTTACTTTGTTTCGCAACTTTCTTTGGGTAGCTAGTTAGGTCTAAACATGAGGACATTTGTAAAAGTTCACATGCATATAATGTAACCAACATTTATTACAAAGATTAACATTAGTAACCTACATTTAAGGTGATTGCAGTTGTACACGTAAAGTAGAATAAAAAATGCACGTCCAAACACTCAACATTGGACATGGGAGTACATATATCTTTCCAGTTTCCAGCAGCTACAAAGAAGAATTTTTTTGACTTTTCATGACGCGAGTGGAAGGACTCGTTATATAATTAATTCTCTGCATGTAAAAGCCATGGCTACGAAGCTTTTGAGAGAAAGCATCCACCTGCATCAACTCAGTTGCTCACAATGATGACAAAGTTGGCTAACCATGCATAGAGAAGTGCAAGATATGTACAAAATCTTCCAGGTCCTGTGTACTACTTTTTCACCCAACTTTGACGATGGACACGTTAAAAAATTGGATTAATCTTTTCTTAAATTACATGGGTATAATCATTTTTAAGTTTGAAATATTATTTCTGCATACGTAATTGTATGATTGTATTTACACAGGATGGTGTACAAAGTTCTGTTTACCAATTGCGTAAAAAAGATTAACTTAAAAAAAATATTACGCAAATTAAAAAGTTCAAATATACTCCTAAACTAGGTTATAATCCCGTAGAGTTATAATATGAAGTTATCATATCAAATTTTATCTAAGTAATACAAATTATTTTTTTTCACGTAATAAACTGAAGTTATTACAAATGAGTCAAATAATATTCAAAAAATATTAAATTAATAATTTTCTAAGGTAAGAAGAAGTAATTCGTATTAGTTTCCTTCTTTTTTTCTTTTTTTATATTTGATTGATAATATTGCATTAAATTCAAAACTAAAATTAATCACTCATTAGTAGGCATCAAAAAAATAATAACAATGAAAAAGAGACAAGTATGTTAACTGAAAATAAAGCAAAACTTTTTCTTATTCTTCTTCTTTCTAATGTTTTGCAAATAAGATTTCAAAGAATAATTATCCTTGTAGGATAGAAAACAAAATAATATAGCATGTAAATGAATGTCAATAATCAAAGAAATATATTTATAGAGATTGATGAAATATTTTAAATTTCATATAACATGACTCTTTAAATATATGAATACAAATGTTTATTTGTATTTTAATTTCGCCACATGACTCAAGGCCTCCATTAACTGTTGCATGGAGAAATCTAAACATAGAAGTTTCAGTTTTAGTATATTATATAGATTTTTAATTGTAGCTGAATTATAGGTTGCCTTCTTGTTTCTCCTCGTAAGGTGTGTTTTTTTTTTTTTTTTTTTTTGTTATTTGGTGACTTGAATTTATGACTAATAAATCATGTGATATGTCCTATCTGGATAATTTTTGCAACCATTGAAAATGATAAACATAACAAGCTAGGTATTTGAAAAGAAGAAGAAGACAATAATTCGAGGTACACATGCTTGGCTGTTCTTGCAGCAAGTCATTGTTATACCCCGGTCCCTAATATTGCACATCCACCTTAAAAGTAACAAGAAGTTTATTAAAAAGGTAAGTGAATATATAGAAGAACAATAAAAAGTTGCGACTTTGGACCTCTTCGTAGTAAATCAGAGACAAAAGCTTCGGACATTTTTTCCTTCGGGGACCTAAAACCAATAGTGCAGAAGAATGACAAATCCAGCTCTTTGGTTACTTTTTGCAGCTGATTCCACTCCTCACTATTGCATGCATAAAAAAATTCAGTACATAATGAAAGTTGAGATCCAAATGCCAATGTCACTAGCTAGTGATGACTAGAGAAAAAGACTTCCATGATCGCGCATGTCTCACAATGCCTTATCAGGATCACGTGCCACAACAAGTCCAATACATAGTTTGTAAGGGGATTTTGGAGAAGATTCAAGATTGCTGGTGTCAAAAAAAAAAAAAAAAAAAGAAATTTAAAGAAAAAAGAAAATTTCGAAATCAATCAAACGTACATGCTAATAAATCAAGGAACCTGAAACTGCTGTTTCTATAGTGTAATATGGATGAGTACAATTATCACCATGCATGACTACTACTACGTTCCTGTTCTTACAGTCACTACATTCCAACCACTACTGAGTTATTATTTGTATTTCTGAGTGATCAATCATTTGAAAAAATTCTTTACATTGTGGATTCCTAACCACAATTATAGTTGGAGGATTTTGAAAAAATAGAAGAATCTCTCCTATTTTCACATTGTCATCGAGATTAGTTGCGGAGTGAACAAGAAAAAATGACTTCGTCAAATGAGAGCCATGTAATAGAAACAGTAGGAGATATGTAGGCAAAACCTTTGGCTTGTACCAATGCTTATGGACTATGATGCACCATCCATTTTGAAATTTTCTTTTACTTTGCAAAGAAACAAACACATTAACCTGTGATTATATTTTACAAGGGTTGAACTTCATGGTGGACCACTTTGGGACTTTTTAGCATAAAATTCCATCCAAGTCTAAGCCGACATTGCAACCCCACCAATTGACCAGGGTCGACTCATATACATACAAATTTTTATTTATTGATTATGTTATTATTATTTTTAATTAATAGGAATTTTTTATTTGAAGTGAAGGATCTTATTTTTTCAAATAGGATAACTCTTTATTTTTTAGAAATACAAATCCTTACTCTAAATAAAAATTTTCATTAATCGAATAGTAACTGAGCATATTGGACATATTCAATATTTCTTAGATAAAATTTCTCCACATACACTCGTATACATGGGGCAGAGAAAGTCAAGACACTAAGTAATCCATATCTAGTCTCCTATTGCATATTGTTGCTTTCTCACTCCCACATATATGAATGGATTGAATACAACTTATACTGCTTTTAGCATACTTAATACAAACTCCTTACATTGTTGCATAACATGTGAAATTATATATATATATATATATATATAGTATTTTTCATGAACAATATCCACGTTATACGACTCAAATTAAATAATAACAATTCAAATCGAGTATTCATATTATACAACTATATACTCGAGAGATTATACAATATTTTAACGAGGGTTGGATTGCATTGGAGCTACAGCTCCTTGAAAGCTGAAGCGTTATTAATTTAAAGAAAATGAAATTAAAAGTAGTAGTACAATAATATTAAGTATTATTTACTACCATTAATTAGAATGATTAAGAGTTGTTGAATATATGATGGTGTCCCAATGATTCAATCATAGCAAGCTCTGACAAGAAGGCACTAGTGCCAACTGGGGTCTGTACCGTACCTCAAGAAGACTAATGAGAGGTAAAATGAAGGGGTTGGATTTGTCAATTAAAGGTCCATAAAAGTTTCTACGATGAAGGATTCTGATATCTTCCTTGTTTGATGTTTGAAATAGTAATTAAGTAGCAGAATTTAATGAGTTATGTTGGGAGGCAGTTCTATTGCAATAAATTGAATGATGGAACAACAATAATACTCACAGTCTACGACCATAGAGTACAAATTATTTACACACACAGAAAACTTTTACATTTGAAGAAGTTTTGCACCGCAAGTTCGGGTGAAGTTATTGACTGTTTTTATTACTCAACAAGGATAGGCTAATTGCAACAGAAATAAGATGGAAAAATTCAATAGGCAGTAGGACTTGAGAGAGTTATGGGCAGGCACGGGGGCTGTGGGCGTTATGAGTGCGACATATCACTCGACAAGCAAGGGAAGGTTTTTATTTCTCTCTTTTTCTCTCTTGGAAAAGGGGATGATAATCAAGTGAAAGAAGAGTTAGCTGCTAGCTACAAAAATACTAGTAGTAGTAGTGGTAGGATAGATCATACACTTAGTTGCTACTAATTAATCAATTCAAGAGGACTTTGACCTACATTTACCAATATTTGCAATTGCTTTTTTGTTTAATCTGATTTTTTCACTCGAAGCATCTTTATCATAGTCAAAACTTTATGGTCACTGTATTTTCTTCTTACTTTTCAAATTCTATTCCAAGTTACCTAGGATGCCAACTTTGGTGGCGGATGACTAGGTCCCGCCATTTAAGATAATAATGCTGCCAACATTATCAAAGAAGTTAACCACTGAAGAGGGAAGATCACAATCCCCTCTCATAATATGTACTATAGTTACAAAAAAATTTTATTATTTATTTCGTAATACAAAATAAATATTACTAATTTTTAAATCATTAAAATAAAATTATTTTTTTCAGGATCATATCAATGATCATATTCACTCTATATTACAAAATAAATAATCAAAATTTATTCCTATAAATAATAGGTTCGCTTTTTGTATAACTTATATATTGGGTTTTACCAGCATTATACGTAATGCTGAAAATGAGCACGAAAGATTTAACTATGCATAGATTTTCTTGATCAGTTAAGTGCATTCAGATTAATTCACTTTTGACTCGTGATATTAACACGTTCCAAGAACATAATTAATGATGACCAAAAAAAAAAACACAACCTGAACTTCAAAGAGACACAAGTTCTTTTTTTTTTTTTTTTTTTTGCAATAAAGATTATTTTTGGAGCTGAACTGAAGCTTATTACTCGTTCTCTTTCGGTTTTGTTTACGCCCTAACTTGATCACTATTAATTTTAGAATTTATCTTGCGTTTATGTGAAATATAGTCTGTTTCAGTCGGAATCTCACAGTTTTATTTTGGAAAAGACGCTTCACATGTGAGAGATAATCCATTGTCTTATAAACTGATAGATTCTTTCTTAACTATCAACAAATGTGAGATTTTTGACCCCTCCACTTTACATCACTATCAGCCCCTCAACTAAGAAAAAATTTTGTGTACAATCTGAAAATCCCCTAAATGACATCATTATGTTGACATTACAATTTGTTGTGCGCTCATATCAATTATTGTAGGTTTTATCTGAAATTTTACAATTTTATCCTTAAAAACCGCGCACAAACAAAGGGTAACCCCTTGTCTCTCAACTAGACTCTTTCTTAGATAGAGCCACACCCACAAGGACATAATAAGCAACAAGGCCTCTTATACAGTTATTATAAAAAATATTATTTAAATTATTATTAAAATAATTATAATGATAACTTCTTTTTTTTTAATTTG
Organism: Cinchona pubescens; assembly: GCA_025175665.1. Classification (NCBI taxonomy): domain Eukaryota; kingdom Viridiplantae; phylum Streptophyta; class Magnoliopsida; order Gentianales; family Rubiaceae; genus Cinchona; species Cinchona pubescens. The sequence goes on from JANKKI010000012.1 coordinate 1,129,735, forward strand.
ATATGTGTGAAATAAAAAATAAATAAAAAATGTGTAATAAAATAATTGTAAAAATATTCAAGAAATAATGAAAGACGAATTTGTCAAAACAAAGCCAAGAACTTTCTCATTTCCTCCATTATAATTAGCCAAAATCTGAATATAAATCCAAAGCCTTGCCCCTTTTTTTTTTGGGTGCAAAGCAAACCCAAAGCCTTTTCTTCTCCTTTTTCAGCTTTAAATGGGACTTGTATGAGAGAGAGTGAGGGAGATGTATAGTGCATCAGAAACGAGGAGGAGAAGGGTGGGTTTAGAAGGCAAGAAAAGACTGATGGTGGGCGTTTGAGGTTTTTTCTCATCACAAACGAGGAAGGGCTATGGGGAAAAAGAATATCTATGATGATCCTTTGATACTTTCCTTGTAAATTTACCTATGATCTACGTAATATATGAACCATCCCATCTGATTATTATGTCACACTGTTGCCCTCGACTGGTCTGATTATCCACCTCTCAACTCCCTTACCACCCCCATTAATTATTTTACAGCTCAATCCTCTCGTTTTAAATATTCTCTCTCCTATTTAGTATTATTTACAAGCCCCCCATCTGCAATCTTAAATAGAGCCCAACTGCCTCGCTCTTCTTTCATTCCCTCTTCATACTACTCATAATAATAGTCACTGCAGTAGGTATTCAGATATATACCCCTTTTGCCTCCCTGCAATGGAGTAGTGGAAGATCTGTCTTTTTGTTTATTTTTCTTGGTAATATATATATAGCTGATGAGAATACAGCGAGTACAAGAGAGAAGGAGGATGCTTATTGAATACTAATGTTCATGGTGGGTTTACCAAAGGGTTTCTTACAGAGTTTATTGGCATTCTGTCCACCTCCCAATTCAGAATCTGGCCTAGTCCTAGATAGATAACTTGTTTTCATCAACATGGATGGATCCATCTTTTTTGGAGGTGGGCATACTGCCAACTGAGCTCTGTTGGTTTCTCTTTGTGAAACCCTCGTGATATGATACCAATGGCCAGTTTTTAATTTCTCCCAGACACCCTAGCTGTTGATGTTTGTTTTTTCTCTGAACGTTGATTCACCAAGGTAAAATCTGTTCATATGCAAATACTAGCTAATTATATATTTCTCATTCTTTCTGTTGTATTTTATACGTACAGTATGCACCAAGCATATATATCATGCACTAACTTGTACCAGTGATGGTAATTTCTACCTCTATAATATACTAGTACTGTGATCTGTATCCTCCTAATTCATGTGCTGCAGTGTTTCTCGGTACCAAGGCAATTTACATTTGAAGGAGAAACGATTGCTCGTAGTTTTGGCAGCAGATCTTTGTTGTGAAGGAGAAAGGCAGCTCAAGTCTGCAGGGATATCCTAGGTTTGTCTTGTTTCATGATTTGTGCTTATTGAAATGTCGCTCAAAGTAGATGAATCTTTGACGTTTATTATCTGTTGATCTCATTCTTGAGATTTTAAGGCTTTCTAAAGGCATTCGTCCAGACGGGACATATGAGGAAAAGGCTTGGGTTTCCTGGTAAAAAGGGAGAACCAAGAAAAAGAAAAAAGAAAAAAAAAAGTCAAAGAATTCATGAAATCTCCCGAATAAGCTTAATTATCTATCCCTCCCTTGTTCTTTAGACCAGTGTATCTTCTTGACCGAAAAATAATGCATTTGAGCCTAGAATTGCAACATTTTAGCCCATAGAGTGTACAGACCAAGATTTAACACGGACGTGCTTTGGCGACAGTAGTATTAGGATGAGTGACCCCTGAAGTCTTCCTGTTGTACACTTCCCTTTAAATTCTTTATTTTATTTACCAAAAAGAAAACATGGACAAAAGAATTACAAGATATGGCATGCCTTCACTATTATTCTTTTGACCAATTCTTTGTTATTTTGACAACACTATTTTCTTGCTGATCTTCAATCTGTATAATGGTCTGGGGTTAACACTTAGTAGGAGTTAGTGGTACTAACAAGATAAATTTCTTGACACTCGAAGCTATTTGTAAAGTTGGACTTCTGTGTGGCCGCGTTTTTTGGAACCTTTGCTAACATTCTCCAACGTTTAAGTCTGCTCATGATTGAAAGTCTGACATTTACCACTAAATCTTGCTCAAGATTTTTTTTGTTTTTTTTCCATCCTAATAAAATCTTGTAAAAGTAGCATCTATGCTGGAAAGACCATTGTGAACTTGTTATTACTTTTAGAGTGGGTGTGCAAAGTAATCTCAGGACACAAGGACAGTAATTACAATTAGCGACTTAATTTGGTAGTGTTTAAAGGGATTATACTTAATTTGGTAGTACTTATAGGGTTTATGCTTTATGGGCTCTTTATGAAGTTTGAATGGATCACCACAAATTCGTTTCATTCTTTTTCTTTTTGTGGTGTAAATAAATTTTAATGGTTGACCAATATTTTCTAGCAGAAGTATTTCTTTTATTTCTCATTAATTTGTCTTAAAAATATTGAAATGTAGTATATGCTTGCTAGTTGATTGTAAATTTTAATTAATTTTATGATAAACTCTTTTTACCTCGTCACCTAGCAACATTTTATTTGGAATAAAAATTAAATCAGTACTGGAAATGAAGTTTTCCTGTCAAATGTCAGATGATAATGTAGAGCGTGTAGCTAGGGTAGAAGAGATGTGAAGTTGCAAGTTTTTTCAGGTATTCGTTGTATCCTGTAAATTGAGAAGAAAAAGCTGCATTAAAATTGTAATTGAATTTTGTAATATTATAAACGTTTACTGAAGTGAGGATTAAAGAAAGATAACCATTGAGACAAAGTACGATTTTTGCACTGAACTTGAAGAAAAGTCAATTCGCTTTCTTTGAGAAATTTGAGAATCTCGTCTCGTATTGGAGTTTTGATGAAGAATGTGGCATACTTATGCGAGGGATTAAGCTTTTTACGTAGTACTAATTAATATGCTTAGCGACATAGAACGCAAATATGGGACAATATTATGTTATTAGGGAATTCTAAATTCTATTTTAGTAAATTATTTTTTTAACTTTAAAAGTTTGTATAGTATAAGTATTTTAAGGCACATGATATTATACTGTACAAGTATTTATAGTACAAAGAAATAGTTTCGTAAAAGAATTATAGAATTTTTCTATGTTATTTTTGTACAACATGCATAGTCAAGTCCCAGGCTGAGAGAAAAACATGAGACACCGTTGTAAGTTTATATATCAACAGTAAAATTCCTATAATAATAATTACGCGGTGTAATTAATGAATCCACGAGGGAAATGATGTTATGTTCTCTTATCAAAACATAAGATGTTATTCTGCATGGCCACGAGGCATATAAATGATGTTATGTGGCCTTTATCAAACCTAATGAATGATGATGCTCCTGGCATTCGAATAATCATGCAAAGAAGTGAAACTAACCATTCTTTTTCTTTTTCTTTTTCATTTCTGTTCTTGAATATACTAGGAGATATCATCACTCAACCAAACATTTATATATATATATATGAAATGTCGTAGTTACCAATAATTAATAGTGCTGAAGTGCAATTACAATTGTATTTGGGGGTTGCTACGTGTTACATTTATGTTGATTCAAATCTTCATGAATAATGTGAAGGTCCAATTAGTATTTCGTTCGATTCTTTCTTAATTGCATATGATAACATGTCATGAAATTAGGAAAGCAAGTGTCTGAAACAAAATTTCTTTATAAGGTTGGAACTTGGAAGTAAAGTATTGTAACAAAATTTTATTATATTATTTGGAATTAGTAATGCAGGAATTTATTTGAAATGCGATATATGTAAAATGAAAAATAGTTAGAGAACATATTTAAGAAATTAATGAAAAATAGTTAGAGAACATATTTAAGAAATTAATGAAAAATAAATCACATTTGATGAAGCATAAAATAAATTTAGAGCGGAGGAGAATATAATTGGAGAGAGAGAGGAGTGATGATATTTCATTTAGTATAAATGAGTCTGTTCCCTTTACAAATGATGGATAAGTACTAGGGGAGTTGATCATGGGTGATCATGCTGCTCTATTGCCTGACCTGAGTGGTTCATACCTTATGTCCGACCCGAACTCCATCAGGCCAAGTTCATGTGCCAACGTGATGAACTCATGCCAAGTTCATGTACTGAACTCATGTGTTGATCCGAACTCACGTGTTCGAACTTGATTTGTGGTAATAGTCTGATTTATATATGTTAATTACATATTTGTCTTTAAAGGGCCTATATTAGACTAGTCGCGTGTTAATATATTACAGGCGTGCTAATTCATGTACCATCAAATCCAAACCAAACTATTTAGTATATCATTTGTACAATTCTCTCTGTACCTATTTTGTCACATTACACATTTGCTTAAAGTTTTAGGCAACAACATATTTCTACCAAATGTACGCAAATGGATAGATTTGAATTGAAGGAAAAATTTGAAATGATATAAAATTTGGATGAATTTCAAATTCATTCATTTAACCATAAATCACATTCACTTGTTGGTAGATTTCAAATTTACAAATAAATAAATTAACTTGTTTTATAAACTTATTGTAAATTATATTTCAAATTAAATCTAGTTAAATCTCTCCGTCCTAACACAATGTTATTGAATTGAGTTGACTTCATATCACTAGAGGACAAATATTTGTAATTGGAGAACTTTTATTGGGAGGAGGGAAGAGAGCCTCTCAGAGAAGATAAGAGAGATGGATAATAAATTGATTATTGGGGGCATTGAGAATATTTTGAATGTTTGTCAGGTAAATTTGATATTTGAATAATGTAAATCATCTATTTTAAGTAATATGATATTTTTATTAAGATATTTCAATATATAAAGTGTAACAATATAAATAATATAAATAGTATAGAGGGATAGATCAGATCGTATAAGCAATTAATGCGAGTGTTTCTGGACAGTTTCTAATTTTCCTTGAAAGTGCAAGATAATTAGGAGGTCTGAAAGAAGGAAAAATTGTACTAATTGGCTTTTACTACCGTTTGGAAACTCATAATTTAGGAATTTATTAATGGTAGTTTCTTAATTTAGGATCTTCTGGTCTGCATAGTGTCAACCATATTTGAAGGGAAATGATATTGCCACTGTAAATATCTTATTGTCACAACACATTTTTGTTTAAGGACAAAAATATCCTTTCAATGATTCTCGATTATTTCTCCACAAGCCTCTAACTCGACGACCCACGTCTCCTCATCTCATCAGAGCCCTCATGGTTTCCATTGAAACAAGTATGAAGAGAGAGTAGAGGAGGAAGAGAGGAGCAGGGAATCAGTGGTGCTGTGGGTGAGAAACGAAAGTGAGGGGAGAGCCAAAGAAGTCAGAGGAGGCTTGTACGTGGTGGAGTCTACAGAAGAATTGAGAATAATTGAGAGGATAATTTTGTTATTTAACAAAAATTTGCTGTGGCAATATAATTGCTCATATTTGAAGATAGTGTTAATTATACTGTGCCCCTTGTAATACGGACTTTGTCTCAAATTGTCTCCTACAAAAATTTAATAATTACTTACCGCCTAGACTAATGGTCAAAAAAATTGTTAGATTAAAAGTTAGTTAAAGGGGACAAAATAACTAAAATAACTTTTAATATTTTCTTGATAAACTATTTTTACCATGTTGGTGCCAAAATAAATGTTTATGTTATTATTTCCTTTCAATTAGAAGAAAAAAATTATTCCACATAACTTGTGCATAGCATGTGGCTTGAACAAAAAAATGGATTTAATTTGTTGTACAAAATCGAATAAACTAAATAAAAGAAAAATCTCTAAAGTTTAAATATGATTTCAAATTAATTTAAATCTTGGTAATTATGTAACTCAAAATTATTTCAACAGTTCCTACATTTTGTCAAAAATTAGGAGGTCTAAGATAGAAAGGTAGAGAAAGAAAAGAAAATTGGAAAATTTAGTTGCCGCCTTCTGTCATATAGCAAACTCATAGTAATTTAGGAACTCGTTAATTATGGTTTGTTAATTTTCCATGCAAAGTTACAAAAATCTAACGTAAAACTGTCAGGATTCTGCAAAGATAACATCATGTCTATACATAAGGCTATTTAGTTTTCTTCCAAATGCTACTAAGCAATTATTTCTTTGTCAACAACCAATTAACGTTGTCCAGCAATTGAAATCAAACAAGCATGGTGAAGAGTAGAGGCGGCTCTGGTCGAAGAAAGATTTAAGATTATTGCATATTGCTTATTTTTTATACATGCTTGAGTAGTTTGTTTAGTAAATTCTTGTGTGAGGATATTTTTCAAGTTTGGTATGTTGTAAATAAAAATAAGGTATTTGTTGGATTTAAGTAAAGAGTTGTAGAGAGTTGAGTATATATTTTGAGATGTTAATCAATAATATTGTGAGTTGTTCATTCTCTTTACCGAATAGAATTGTACGTGATTATTCGTTCTACAAAAGTGGCAATATTCCCTTCTTCAACATCCTATCTACGCGGTAGATATTGGATCTATGGAAGAGGTTAGAGAAACGAAGTCTAATCAAATGCATTAGAGTGAAAACGAAGAATTACTACAAGACATTCGCGTTAAATGCTTGATGAAATACATAATTGCTACATCAATAGATAAGCGAACTACTGCAAATGCAGGGACAATTTTAGTATTTAGTTCAACTAAATCAACTTTAATTATAGATGTAGCGGTTAAATCAGTTGGCAGGTCCCTCCGATGGCAGTAAGAATATTCCTGGTTTCCGGCCGCATAAGCCTCGGGACTGGAATGGATTCTTGAATCCACAACTTTCAGTAACTGATCAATCTAGAACCCAGAAAGAGAGGAAACTTTACCTAAATTTATATGAGAGATAATCCACCCCTTCCATTTCAATGAAAATTTATTAGATAGATCACTTTTGAAGTCAGCAAACAATTACCTTGTCTGAATGACCTGCAGCCTTTAAAGGAGAAGCATATGTGAAGAGATTTACTCCTCGCCAGTAGCTAAAAATTTGATAGATTTGCACTCACAAAAAAGTTAATTTTTCTAACTTGTCATCCAGCGTATCCTTGGGAGGTGCTTGTATTCTCTTCAGTTTTCGAACTAAGGGAGCTCCGGAGCAAAATGATGGTTTCCTCAGCAAAGAAGCACAAGAATTAAGTTGAATCGAGACAGGACCAGAATGAACTTGCTTCTGCAGTGTACAATCACCAGTCAATCCTCTGTGGTTGACGATGGATATTGATTCTGCTCATTTGCTGCACGTAGTCTTGTAGCTTCGTCAACATACAGAAGATCCTCAATCCTAGCCATTAAGTTAAATGCTAAGCTCTCTATCACCCTGGAATAGCTCTCAAGAATTGATTGTCCAACGTCCTAGAGGAAAACAAAATAAACTTCTTATTTCTATGTAAGGTCTTAGAAGTCAATTGTAATTTAAAGAAGGAAGGCAGAGCTTTTTAAACCAAGAGAAGCAATCTACTGGAATGTGCCAAATTACAAAAATTTCATCTCATCTGGCACTGGTTCAACATGTAGATACTATCCAGAGATTTAATAATCTGAATAAACAACTGAACTACTAAGAACCAGATGGAATGTGTATCCTGCTTGTTGCAGTGCCATGGATCCCAGAACTCAAGAACTATTCAGAAAATTTAGAAGGAAATGAGGAACCAAATGATGTAACTTTCCAAAGAGAAAACAGCAATTCCGTGTACCTTGTTATACTGTATTTTAGTCCTTTCTAGAGTTGTTTACACCCACATCACTGTGGGAGGCCAGGGAAGTGAAGCTTCAAGTTCCTTAAGAGGATTTCAGCTCTCTGTGCTGAGATTTTGGCCTTCTCAATGTCAACAAAGCCCTTCAGTGATCCACTCCATTGTGACCTCCCAGTTTTTTTGTGATTCAAATTATTTTTGCAGTACTTCAGCCTCCAAATATGCAAAGCAGCCTCAATGTTATTTGCAATTTCCAGGTTGTTATGTTCTGATGATAGGTCTAGGTAGTCAATAAGACATTCGGGGGTAAACTGATTAGCAGTTATGTACCGGTAAAGAACTTCTCCTAGACAAGCCTTCCCACTCTGTAAGAAGGAAAAACAAAAGGCGCAAGTTCAACATAGCATCTAATAATTGATGAAAAACTCTACATAGAGGACAACATGAACTCCATGAGCAATCAGCAATCATCAATCATCAATCATCTATGCCACCTACAACAATCCCAAAAAGCATTCACGGAAATATCAATTGGGAAAAAAATACTAGTACATGTTTAACTCTATGTTAGTAACAAGATTCATTATCTCTCTGTTATCTTTCCATCACTTACCTTCGGCAAGCTGTCCAAATAAACTTTTGGTATTTCCATATCTGACAACACACTACTGTTAATAGCCGCAGCGGCTCTATAAATCTGATTTGTGCACTCCCTACAATGGTGCAACTGTTTCCTTGTCTCCTCAGGCAAACCATTTTGTGGGACTTTTGGGAATGGTAGCCACCATTTCTCTTCAAGCCTAATTGAAGGCCTTGCTCGAGATGGAGGGCAAAGTTTTGCTTCAGTATATTCTCCATCAGCAACAATTACGCCCCGATCAACATAACAAAATTCACTATCATGAAATCCATCCAAGATGCTAATTAGCATTGCATCTAACTTCTTGAGTGCCGGAAGATTTACAGACAGGTCAGGCCGTGGTTGAGGCACCATAACTTCAAATGTCCTACCACATGGAAGTTCTTGCACTGAAGGAACAAGCTCAACAATAGAATCACTCACGACACAGAGAAGCCATTCCATCTCACGAAGCCACATTGCCTTCTTTTTTGGTGCCAGTGGCTCCAATTTCCACAGCTCCCCAAACACGGTCGCTGCCAATTCATGATGAAAATCAACAAAAGCTTTTATGCATACACAACCACAATCACCCTCAATCTAATTATCCGAGGAGAAATGTTTTTCATTGTCTAGGGAGTTGGGAAATGGGAAAGGAAAAGGAAAAGGGATTATAATAACTAGGAAGGTAGACAAACCAGCAAGATTGGTAATGGCATTGGATATGGCAAGCGCAGTACATACTCCATTGCCTCCACCAGACATATCTTCTCCTAACAACAGCTTGGCAAAACGCTCCTTGATCAATTCAGCTTCTGCACCACAACAAATGATAATGAACTTCACAGTGAAAGTACCAGAAAAAGAAATGCTGCAACTAACAAAAATTACTTCTTCAAGTCCCCTCTGTCCATAATCCATATGAACATCGCACAACACAAAGGAAGTGCTCTGAAAAGTCAGCAGCTTTTGCTCTTGTGACTTGTTGAATGATAAATCAATGTGGAAGCAAGGAGGAGCTCTGTCCAATCAACTCCAACCATTTTTTTTTTTTTTAATTACCACTTTAATTTTACTCTTAAAGACTTGCAATATTTCTTGTGTACACCTTGGCATACATTTAAGGAGATTAATCATTGTCAAACTTTTCTGAACTGCTTCCTTCTAATTTCTAGTTGTAGCAGCAAAATGTCAACTAGAGAACTTGAGGTTCTTAGTTCAATTTTCCTATTACCAAAAAATAAATAAATGCAATAAATAAACTATGTGTCAGTTTGTCTTCATATTTTCTGTTACAGTAGTTGAGTAGTTAGGTTAGAGGCTAATGCAATATTATTATGCTGTGACCTACCAAACAGTGCCGAATAATAATTTTGTCTCTACAACAATTACTCAACAAAACAGACTCAAATATATCATCATGCCAAATAATAAACTTTAATTTCTCAATTTAACGAAGAGAAAAAATGATTCACCGGATAATTGAGGTCTCTCGGTCTTCTCATCCGGAATGAAAACGTGTCTGTCACCGACGACGGGAAACAACACCGTAGGCATCGCCGGGAAATCGGAACTGGAGGAAAAATCGAGTGAAGAAGACGAAGAGAGAGAAGATGAAGCAACGTGAGCATGAGGAGGAGGTGGTGGAGGAGGAGGAGGAGGCCGCCGGGAAGAGAAAGTGCTGGCGCTTGAACAACTCTCCGATTCGCTGACGTCAGCACTCAGACTGTAACTTTCGAAATGTTCGCTCTGTGGATGAACGACGTCGTCATCGTCCTCCTCCTCCTCCGAACAAATAATATTGTCGTAGTAGTAGTTAGCCGCCATTGCTGCAAAAAAACGAAACTTAAATTTGAGCTGAGAATTCTATTGTATCTCCAACGGCTTAATTTCACATGATGATGATGAGGGGTGAAGAATAATGAAGACAAAAAAGTGGAGGAGGAAAGTGAGAGATAGACTAAAAGGCTTTCCCTTTTATAAGCTTTTTCAAAAGCTGCTGGCGCTACTGAAAACACACTGTCACTGACTCTGACTGGTTGATCGGGTCTGAAAATTAAATAAAATTACTTGACCTGACTGATTGGACAAAGTTATTTACAGATTCACCCCACTTACGAAACTTATTTTCATCTGCCCCCAATTGAGTGTTGGCCGGTGAATACATTTATACCTGACGGTACTACACTCAAATTGAATAATTAGCTTGGAATTTTACAATCTCTGTGATTATAAGGTTGGTGTAGACTAGCTTAGTGGTAAGAGGACAGAAGAAACGACTTGAAAATTCAAGATGGAAAATGATTTATAAAACAATAAATTTAGGATCAAGGTACTTTACGTGTTAAAATTATAATGTATTATTAATTCTTGATTTTAAATATTTTGTCAAATTTTGTAATTTTTTTCTGAATTAATAATACATAAGTAATTTTGTCATTTTATTATTTTGTATAAAAATACATTGATTCAAGACGTAGATTAAATTGAAAATTCAAGAAATACATGGTGATCTTTAAATAGTACTAAAAGAAGTATGCACAAAATTTTGAAATCAAAGGAAATATTTATGGTTAAGTATAATTTTTTTTTTTAAAAAAAATTAAGGAAAATAAATAGTGACAATGTAAGAGGTAGAAGAATATTGAAAAAAAACTTGATGAATAACTTGTAAGAAATATATAATATATCTATGAATTAATAAAAATATAATTTATCACAGAACGTAATGATTTAACAAAATTTATGTAACCGATATCATTTAGTAGGAATAAGACTCGATTTGTATCTTTTAAGGAAAATTTATAGTACTATAAAAGAAAATAAGATGTTGTGATATGCAAAATGAGATGTTAAATATATAAAAGCTAAAAGAAGAGAAAGATTTACGAAAATATTCAATATATAGGTGACTTGAAATTGTATGAAGTTTAATCCTTTCCACGTGATTATACAAAAATAACGGCATCATGAATCTGCTGATTAAGGAACAAATCAAGCAATCTTGCAATAAATTTTGGTACCATCACTCATCAGTAGAGTAGACAGTGGATGAGATTAATATTTGAAATTGAAGTGGTTATGTGCATAATTGTGCGTTATTTGACTTGATTCTCAGTGGTATAACATTTCAATAGCACGGAGGCCCCATGCTCACATGCCATTCTTCTCTTTGCTTTATTACATTTTCTTGTTCTCTTTTTGTCCATCCGTTTAAATTATGATAGTCGTCAAACCAAAATTTTCAAAAAATAATAATAATAATAATAAGGGTGGCTATCAATTAAGTGGAAAAGTGGAGGTTTACTCTAAATGTGGGCAATGGCTTGAAAATCCTCTATAAAAAGCAAATTGGAGAGGTCATTCGGGAAGTAAAAAGTAAAACAGAGCAAAGAAAAGAAAAAACGATTTTGAGAGAGCACAAGGGTATATTTTCTTACTATAATTAATCTTATCAGATCTCTTTATTTGTTGTACAAATATATATATATATATATATATATATATATATAAACTCTAATTGGTGAAATTCACCTCATTTAACTGATTATTTTTTGTCAAAAAAGGAAAGATTTTTATAATAAATGAAAATGTAATCTGGTTGAATGTTTTTAAAAAAATCAAGTCTATATGATTGGTCTGAAATTTAACAACATACGTTGCTTGTAAGTATAAAATTCTTTAATCCTCATATGCAGTGTAGAATAAATTAATTCATACCTAATGAGTTCTAATAAAACAAATTTTCTACAAGTCCAAAAAACAAATTTTCTACAAGTCCAAATGTCATTTATTTTTGTTGTGCTTCTTATTTTTTAAAAAAAATTAAAAAGAGGAGATGCACACTTCTGACTTGTACACGAGCTTATCGGTTTTATTGCTTTTCGGAATCTGAAAAATAATTAAGTTAATTGGCAATTTCTTTGTTGTCTCACTGTTGGCCGCGTTAAAATTCGAGTGAAATAAAATTGGGCTCTTGTGACTCTCAAAATTATTAAAGCACTAAATTAAAGATTTCAATTGGTTTTAATACCCTAAAGTTGATCCTAGTGCCTTATTTTATCAAATTTGCCTTCAAGACATTAAATTAGATTTTGACTCTCTAATTATTTACAACATTAAATTAAATCAGTTGGCTTTAGTGTCTTATTTTGTCAAATCGCCTAAGACGTTAAATGGCTTTAGAGTCCAAAAAATTACCGTTTAAGGCATTAAATTAATTAATTGGCCTTAGAGTCCAAAATTGCCTTTTTAAGACATTAAATTAATTAATTGGCCTTAAAGCTTGAAAATTACTTTTTAAGTCATTAAATTAATTAATTGGCCTTAGAACCCAAAAATCGCGTTTAAGACATTAAATTAATTAATTGGCCTTAGAATCCGAAAATTACCGTTTAAGGAATTAAATTAATTAATTGGCTTTAGAACCCAATAATTGCCATTTAAGGCATTAAATTAAATTATTTGGTCTTAGTACCAAAAACGATTGCCGTTTTAAGGCGTTAAATTAAAATTATTGGCTTTCGTACCCACTTAGCTATTTACGGTAATAATATCCATCACAAAGGATTAAATAAAATAATTGGATTAATTTTCGAAGTCATCCAAATTATTTTTACCTTTAATGGCCAAATCTCAATTAAATATCAATTGTTTCAGATGCTCAAAAATAATTGATTTAAAAAATTGTAGTTCGATAAGAACTACGTGTGGTTTGATTCCAATTTGGATACGTAGGAAACCCCTCCAAAGGGTTCAGCCACAAGAACTGCCACAAGAACTACAAAATATATTGTTTTGTGGAATTTTTCCATCAATTCAAATTTCACAAAACAAAAAAATGGATTAAATCTAAGTAACCCGTCAAAAGTACAAAATGGGTTAAAATTGATTTATTTTCCCATAAAAATCAAAATAAATGATCCGAATACAAGTAAAATTTTATTCACATGAATTACGTAAGGTTTGATCTTGATAACGGGTACATAGGTAATATCTAAGTATATTACTTTGGTGTAACCCCAAAAATAAATATTATATAAATTTTTTCCCTATTCTCATTTATTTAATTGGAAGTTGAAATTAATTAATTGACAATTAGAATCAAAAGGTATTTTTCTGAAATCAGGAAATGTAATTAAGAGATTAAATATCTTGAATGGGTCTAACTCACAGTAATAAAAACTTGCGCGAACAAATTGTACTATTGATTTTTGCCCAACAATCGTGCACTAGCCTATTCATTACTCAAGATACTCCCCCGAAAAATAATAATAATAGAGAAAGAAAAAAGATATATAGTTGAGAGGCCAATTTCTCGGATTAGGACCATTTTTTAAATTTATCGAGCAAATGTGATTGGTGATGTTGTCCTAAAATTGTGACTCACGCACTTTTAAGTGCGTAATCAAATAGAGTGTAATTTTTTGTTATTTATTTAAAAACAATGGGATTTCACACATTGGAAGTGTGAAATCCCATTATTTAAAAAATAATAAAATTTTAGAAACGACAGCACTTTGCCTCCCTGCACTAAATGGGTAATTACAATTTGCAGCTAAACCATAGAAATTTACCTTGGAACTATATTTTGATTTTTATGCATTTAAATTTTGATAATGATGTGATAATTATTATTATTATTTTAAAAAAAACCTTAAAAAAAACTATATAATATTGCTATGTAACTTATGTCAATGCATTTCGTGATGTCAGATATAATATAATTGAAAAGTTTCTCACATTTTAACTCCTTAAAATTCAATATATTAATGTGTTATTATATTATATATTTTTTTCTATTTCTTTTAAACTATCAAAAATTAATAAAATACATGAAAAATCAAAATATGATATTAAAGGTATTTTAGTCAACTAACTAATTTTATTTTTTTTTTAAATTTTTAAAGGATGAAAAATGTGAATTGGGGTCAAAGTGTATATTTTTATAGTTTAGGGAACAAAGTGTAATTACACTTATTATAAGGTGTAGGAGGACCATTTTAAAAATTTAAAAAAAGATCATAAAAAAAACTAAAGCAAAGATTTTGCACTTGCAAAGTGTAATTACACTTTTCCCCCTGAACAATAAGTGTAATTAAACTTTGCCTCCTTAAATTATAGAAATATACACTTTGCCATCGATTCATATTATTCATCCTTTAAAATTTTTAAAATATCAAGAAAATTTAGTTAGATGACTAAAATAACCTTAGTATCATATTTTTATTTTTCATGTATTTTATTGATTTTTTATATTTTAAAAGAATTAGGGAAAAATAAAATATAATAACACATTGATACCTTGGACTTTAGGGAGTGAAAATGTAAGAAACTGTTGAATTATATTATATCCAACATTGCAATATGCACAGAGTAGGCCAAATATTAAAAGTATAAACTATTAAGAGACATTGAAAAAATCTCAAACTTTAATAGAAATATTATTTTCATACAATACCTTTATAGAAATTTTTTTTTATAGAAAACAAGCTTATTTGGAAATTTTTCTATCACTCAATTAAACATTCAAATAAGAAAAATTCTTCTAAATAATATAAAATGAAATCTAAACGTTTCAAAAATTTGACCAAGAAGTACATTAATATAGATTACATTGAAATATTGTATAGTTTAAGTTTGCTTATTTTTAATTATCACCCCACTATCAAATTTTAAATACATAAAAATCAAAATATAATGCCAAGGGTATTTTAGTTATTTCACTATATTATCTTAATAATTTTAGTATTGGTAATAGATGAATAATGTCATTTGGGGGCAAACTATATATATTTATAGTTTAAGGGACAAAATGTAATTACCAATAGAGTGCAGTGCGAAATCACCATATTAAAAATTAAAAAAAAAATTGGGATTAGAGTTGATTACGTACTTTAAAAGTACTTAATCAAATTGATTACGCACTTTACAATAATCATAATTCTAGAATACCTCCAATAAACAGTCACATTTACGTAATAAATTTTAAACATTGTCCTATTCTAAAAAATTGGCTAGTCGAGACACATGAACAACAGAACAATAGAAGCAATAGGACCAAGCTTATTAAGAGGTCCAACTAGTCTTTCTTTTATTTTTTAAAATTATTTTTTGCCCTCTAAATCTGTATCCTCCATCTACCATGAAATTAAAGAATAAAGTAAATTTTGGTGAAAAATCTTTAGTTGTTTGTTTTGAATATATATATATATATATATATATATATATATATATATATATATAAGCATCTGATTCATATATGAAGTGTTCATCCTATAAAATAACGATATATTATATAATATTTGAGAGGGTAACTTTGTAATATTACGATATTTATTAATGAACGTATATTCGTTTAGATGAATGATTGGGTATAATCAACTAACAGACTATTCAGACTTGACCTCCTATAAGTCAGAGGATCTGACCATAAGAACCAAAAATCTCTACTTATAAATTTCAGACGAGAACATCTAGAAAAAAAGAGACAAGAAAAGAAAGGAACAAGAAAAACAAATCATACTGAATACAATACGAAGTTTACGGACATGTTATACATGTACATCTCTCTATTTTTCTGTGTTTTTATATGTTGATACCCAGTGTCTTGTCGGTGTCCATCTTCATTTAATTCTATCTCCCTCCTCGTTTCCTATGTTGAAAAATTAGAAAAGAAAGTGATATAGTAATTCATTTGGTATTACGTTTGATTTTGTTTTTTAACAGATACTTTCATATTTGAGTAACAAATTTGATACTTTTATAAATTTAATTAGAAATAAAAATTGATTTTCAATATAAGTATCTTTCTCATATTGCCATCGTAATGGCACATAATAAGTCTAAATGAATTAACTATCTAAAAAGGATGAAAGTTTTAATAATCTATAAACGACGGAGGTAATTAGTGAAATATACAAATGAAAACATTACAACAAAATAAAAATAATATACAAACAAAATACTCCTATTATATGGGAATATACATATTATAATAAATTATAAATAATAAAATAAACAAATAGAACTATTGCATGAGTTAATCAAATTGCTGATATAAAATATATATATTCTTATAATAAAAATAAAATTGTAAAATGAGAGCTCCTGTGGAGCTTTTTCTCCTTTAACAATACTAATGCTAACAAAATGTTATTGTTGTCTGACACATGAATTGAGGGTATGGTACTACGTCAATAAACAACACTTAAAAGGCTCGACATACACAAATTTATTTATATGCTTAGAATAAATTTTTAAATTTTTTTATACCCCTTTTTATTTTATTGTAAATTTTATTTGTTAATTTTAGTATTAATATTTAATAATAAATCACAAGAGCTATAGGGAAAGAAACAATCACTTTAGATTGAAAATAATTTTTTAAGACCAATTTTATGATATAAGTTTAAAAATTTGTATTGGATAAAGATTTCAAAACATACTATAAATTATATTATAGTAGAAAAATTAAGTAAACTTGGTCTATAAAGTACAAATCCATTCTAAATTTCGTGGTAATTCAAGAAATTACATGGCCAATCTAATTTTGGTTTCTCGCGTAACCCTGGACGGCGTAAACACAACTCAAAAATTTTTATGATGATGACAAAAATAAAACTTTTCATACACTAGTTCTATAATTAATTGTAAAATGTTTCTATATAACTCTATACTAAATTGTAGAATATTCTTAAAATTAAAAGAGTAGGTATAAAATTGACTAATATTCCTCCGGTCTCAGTTTTTTATTACAATCTGACTTTTTAAATCAAACAGAGTAATTTTGTAGTAATTAATAATTTATATAATTTTATTCAATTTTTAATGAAATTTATTCAATAAAAGTAACAAACATTAGCATTATAAAAATTTAAAATTTTTATAAAAATTAAAAAATTTATATAAAATTAGAAATTATAAAAAAATTTAATATGTTAACAAAAACTTTTCAAATACATATATATATAAAAAAAAAAAAAATCAGAAGAATCTGTCCACTTCTTTTCTTTCCCTCGAACAAGAATTCTAGTTAAACATCCTTAGATACTCTTGGAAAGTGGTGATGACGACATTTTAATATACAAAAATGGCGACATTCTTCCCGCGCGTTAAGGATGAAGGTCCCCAGGTAAGCATTCAGTTTAAAGAACTTCAAAGCCCCTTCCCCATTTTCTACAATCCAGACTCCATACAAAGTTTAAGCTAACAGTAAGCCCACAATGTTGTCATGCGCACGCCGGTCACGCGCCCTTCCCGAATTCTCTTCCGCATTACTCGCCGCCTACTTTCCTCTTCCTATAAAGCTCCACGAAGCCGAAGAGGAAACCCATAAAATCACGTTTTCTCCACAAACAATCCATCAATGGGTTCCCTTTCTGCTGTTCTTGACGAGCCTTTGAAATACCCATTTGCCCGCCGGGACGAATCTGTCGTCGATAACTATCACGGAGTTCTTGTACCGGATCCTTACAGATGGTAAAATCTATAAAAAGATGTTATTTTTGTCAAATAACGTTGTGGGTTTTTGTTTTTTGGTGTTTAAAGTTTAGATTTTTGGTAGGCTGGAGGATCCAGATTCTGAGGAAACGAAAGAGTTTGTGGAGAAACAGGTTAATTTAACGAACTCTGTGCTTAAGACATGCGAGACCAGAGAAAAGCTTCGTCAAAAGATTACAGAGTTGTATGATTTTCCCCGTTACGAAGCTCCTTTCAGGGCTGCTCATAAGTACTTTTACTTTCATAACACTGGTCTTCAACCCCAGAGTGTCCTCTACATTCAGGTTGGTTTTTCATGTCAATTTTAGTCTCCTTTTCGCCAAATTGAGCAAAGTTTTAGTTTTTATTTTTTGTGTTGACTTGTATTCAGACCACGTTATAGCAAAATAAATTCTTTTTTTTTTTTTTTTTTGGCCGTGTAGCATTCACTAAAACTGATGGAACTAGGAACATTTTAATTCTTGCTGAAATTTTGGTTATCCAGGATGGTTTGAATGGAAAGGCAGAGGTTCTGCTTGATCCAAATGCATTCAGCGAGGATGGCACGGTGGCATTAAATACATGTGCGGTTAGTGAGGATGCTACCAGTACAAGTACATTGCATATGGGATCAGTTCGAGTGGAAGTGATTGGGTCACCATTAAAGTTTTGCGAATTGAAGATAAGCATGTGGAGACTGATACTGTTTCATGGGTAAGAATTATGGCATTGCACCTGCTTGTTGCTGAAATTGGATTGGTTTAAGTTGCCTGAACTACTATTAGTCATTTTATGATGTTTGTAAGTGTTATATCTGTGGGTGATTGTGATCTACAGGTTAAATTCTCAAGTATTAGTTGGACCCATGATAGCAAAGGCTTTTTCTACAGCCGATATCCTACTCCAAAGTAAGTGCTAGGCATGATCAGAATTTTTAATTTTATATCATGTACTACGAATTTGGCCTTAAACTGCAATTCTCTTGTTATGATTGGTAGGGTTCAAGTTGATGGATGTAAAATATTATGGAAACAGTATATAACAGTCTGAAAATTCAAGGCGAAGCTTCAGTTTCATTTTTCCATTCAAACAATGTTGTTGACTTTCATAAATAACAAATAGATGCTGCTTTGTTATAGTTTCTTGGTTTTTTTTTAATACAGTATTACTCATATCGGTTAGCTTGTGTTTCTAGGGATGGAGATTTGGATGCTGGGACCGAAACCAATGCTAATCTAAATCATGAGTTGTATTATCATTTCTTGGGTACTGATCAATCTGAAGATATCTTATGTTGGAATGATCCTGACAATCCAAAAGACACACGTTCAGCCTCCATTACGCAAGATGGCAAGGTAATGAATTATACATTTGGGAGTTTGATAATTACTGCATTTCTCAAGCTCAACTAATAATGACATATTAATGAGCAATGACAAAAATAAGGAGGACTATACTATAGTATTATATTTGGATTCATATTTCACACACCATATGTTAAAAAATCATTTTTACTCGAGTGGGTCTAACCTTTTACACTTTCCATTTGTTTGTCTAAAGTAAGTTTTGGCCGGATAGACAATTTCTTATGCATCTTCTTTTTCTTTTGTTACAGTATAGAACGTGCTCCTCTATACTTTCAAGGACTGTGATCCTGTCAACAAAGTTTATTACTGTGACTTATCTGCGCTCCCAGATGGGCTTGAAAGCCATAGGGGCAAAAAGAATCTGCTTCCTTTTGTGAAGCTTGTTGATAATTTTGATGCTTCTTACCTAGATGTTGCAAATGATGGCTCTGTATTCACCTTTCGGACTAATAAGGATGCTCCAAGGTACAAACTTGTCCGAGTAGACCTGAAAGAACCGACTTCTTGGACTGAAGTTCTTCAAGAATCTGAAAAGGATGTGCTTGAATCAGCTGTTGCTGTCAATGGTAATCATATTATTGTGAACTATTTGAGGGATGTGAAAAATGTTTTGCAGTTAAGGGACTTGAAAACAGGAGCCCTGCTTCATCATTTACCAGTTGATATAGGGACAGTGTATGACATTTCTGCTAGGCGGAAGGACAACATTATTTTTATAAAGCTTACAAGCTTCCTTATCCCTGGCATTATTTATCATCTATGTAACCTAGACGCTGAGGTCCCAGATATGAGAATATTCCGAGAAATTGTAGTTCCCGGATTTGATCGGACACTATTTGAAGTTAATCAGGTAAGCTTCTTTTTATAATGTCTGTGCTTGGCTCTGTGAGATTCTATAGATTGGTCATCTAAAAACCTTATTAATAGGAGCTTTCAAAACTCATCAAGAAAAATAGTAAATGAAAGAAAAAACTAAGAGATAATAAGGTGTCTACTTCTGCAGGTTTTTGTGCCTAGCAAGGATGGTACTCTGATTCCAATGTTTGTGGTGTCTAAGAAGGATATTTCCTTGGATGGATCACACCCTTGTTTATTGTATGGCTATGGTGGTTTTGATATTAGTATTAAACCATCTTTTAGTGTTACTCGCATTGTGATTGCACGACATTTGGGAGCTATATTTTGCATTTATAAATATTCGTGGTGGAGGTGAGTATGGTGAAGAATGGCATAAAGCTGGATCACTTGCAAAAAAGAAGAACACAGATGTTTTGATGACTTCACTTCTTGTGGTGAATATCTTGTATCTGCTGGTTATACACAGCCTAGAAAGTTGTGCATTGAAGGTGGAAGTAATGGTGGGCTTCTTATTGGGGCTTGCATCAATCAGGTATTTTACCCTTGCTAGAATCAGTACTTTTTCCAATTTTTCTGGGGGTATGCTGTGTTATCCATTTTTGGCGTTTTACTATATTCTTTTGATTTTTTCAAAATTTCCTGATCACAGAGACCTGATCTTTTTGGTTGTGCTCTCGCCCATGTTGGCGTAATGGACATGCTTAGGTTTCACAAATTCACTATAGGTGAGAGACAATATCTTGTGAAGGACTGCTTGTTTTCGGAAGTGCGTTGAACTTTTGTGTCTAAAAATGGGTCTTGTTTTCTTGTGCCTTTTGGCCAGGGCATGCATGGACCTCTGATTTTGGTTGTTCTGAGAATGAGGAAGAGTTTCATTGGCTTTTTAAGTGAGTTATTCTTGTTCTAAGCATCTTTATCTGTGCATAAATTACTGCTATGTTGCATTTGGTTTAGCGTTTATGGTTGCAATCCACAAAAAAAAAAAAAAAAAAATTTCCTGTTATAATGATGTTTTGTTAGGAAACGGAAGGTGCAGTTAATCCTGGAGTGATTGACAAGTTCCAGTTAAGCCATGCATCTGGAAAAGAAAAACAAGATAAAATTGATTATTGGAAATGAGTAGGTAGTAGGTATCTTATTTTAAGAATGCATTGAGATGCTTCTCAAGTCTTTGATATGAAAAAGGAAGAAAGGAGTTTTCTTCTTTCTATTTATGGTCTTGCGGCCAAATTGTGCTTCTTTTTCCGTTTGCATTTTCAGGGAATTTTTGAAACTCATTGAAGCATTATTCTTGGAGGATTATTTGTTATTCATTTTGTTTCATTTGTTTGTCTTTCTTTCTCTTCTCAAGGTACTCACCTCTGCATAATGTAAGAAGACCGTGGGAACAATCACGTGATCAGCTTTCTCAATATCCCTTATCAACAATGCTATTGACGGCCGACCATGATGATCGGGTTGTGCCGTTGCATTCACTGAAGTTGTTAGCGGTACATTCTTTACTGCATTTATGATTCAAATCCTCCAGTTTTTGATAGATTATCTATCATATGATTTATTGGGGGTTCTGTCTATGGATTTCCACTGTTAACTGTTTAGTTATGATCTTAAAGAATGATGACATGCATGCTTCTGGTGGTCACATAAAGTTTGAGATAGTTTCAGAAGGCATCAAAGAAACACATGCTACTTTAAAACAAAGAAACACAGATTTTGACGGAGTAACTTTTGTTTGTGTTGTACATCTGCATTTATCTGTGTTTATTTTTCTGTTTTTTGATGGCTGCCATTTTGCTAAAACTGTTTCCCCTCCCTTTCGCAGACCATGCAATACGTTCTCTGCACAAGTTTGGAAAACAGTCCCCACACCAACATAATTATTGGTCGTATCGACCGCAAGGCTGGGCATGGAGCTGGTCGCCCGACACAGAAAATTGTATACAGTCTATTAATGAATTTCTCAAGCATAGTTTTAGTGACTGTTTTCTTTTTCAGATACTGAACTTGTCCATTTCTGTGACAGATTGATGCAGCTGCAGATGCATTCGGCTTCATGGCAAAGGTGTTGGACGCCTCTTGGGTAGATTAGGGGTTGATGATTATTTTTCATGAGGCTGGAGAAAGATACTATCATTATCACCACATTGACGATCTTGTCTCTTTAAGTTAGGTTCCCATTAGTCTTCCTCTGTAATCCCAGTTATCCCGTGATATGGTAGTGATATATACGAGTATATAATAAGAGTCCTTTTTTGGAATTTTCATTAGGTATTGAAATCATTAGTCTACAAGTGCCGCTCCAAATAAATAGATGAATAGATTGCGAAAGGCCTAAATATCATGTAATTAATTGACTGAGGAATTTTACTCGATGAGGAAAACAATCTCACTTTCACACATCTATAATAGCTTCAACTAGTAGTGTAAATGATCTGTCCAATTACAACTTTGGTAGTGCCAAATATACGCCAAAATAGCTCCTCTGATCATCTTATTACATCCATGTACAGTCCTGCTTCCTTTGAACTCCATCAGATGAGAATGAACATCTCGATTGCTAAGTTATTTTGGAATAAGATTCGTTCTTGTAATCTAATGTCATCCGTCAGAGAAAGCTCTGCTCATTTAGCGATTCCAGGCATCATGAATTCCTCAGCCAACATCGTTGACGGGGACTGTGAAAACTTGTGTTCAATAAGCAGCTCAAATTTAGCACTTCAAATGACAAAACTCCTATAAGGCAAAACAATAGTTACCCGTCCAACATAAATCCATGCTGGTCCAACAGATTCCTTAACCACCTTATTCACCCTAGAAGCAGTCCATTTTCACATCTGTGACATCAAGTTGCAATATCTCTGTCCTGCAGCCAAGTATTGAACCAATGCTGCAGCATACACTAGATTTATGAGAATAAATGCTGAAATAGCACATTAGTTGTCTACAGGATATGTAGCAGAAACTTTTTGTTGTAGACACACAAGACAGGGTAAAATTTCTGTTAGTGTTTACTGGATAACACAACAAAAGATATACTTATCAATTAGGATTAGGTTATGACTTGAAGACAATCAAAAATATGATGAATGACATATTAGACAGGAGACCATAAGCAAGAAAATAAACTAGTTACAGTTTTCTACAGGTTAGTGCGGAACGTAAACTCTGTTGTATAACACCCACAAGATAAGCTTCTTAGATGATGTTTCCAAACTCAGTCACAGATGAGCATTGACCTCCCCAAATAATGGTGGGATTTTCATATTCTCCTAAAACTTACTTTTAGTCTGCCAAGCAAAATTGGAGGGATTTTCATACCTGGGTTGTGTTCGTCCAAGATCCCCATGGACAAATTCTTTAATATATGTGCCAGCCTGTCTTAATAAACAATTATTAGGATGTAAGCCACCACACAAGTAAAAACAGCAAAAGCATTATACTTCACTTAGATATGAAACATGTGGGTAATCATTATACCATTGCCAGGTCATTCAGTGCTAGTGCGAAATCAAAATTTATTGTGTCTAATCTAGTGGAAATATCAGACCAAGCCAAATTCAAGATTTTAGGCTGTAAACATTTTGCTAAGTGCAGAAAAGAAATTTTAACAATTAAAAGAAAGATAAACATGCAACAGTTTCCTCCCAGTGGCAACCCATTTCACGCCCATCTTCATCATTACTGTTGGCATCTTCTAACATGCTCAAGCAAAAACTGAAACCTTATCTAATCAAATATCAAAATGGAAAGTGAGGTAAAAGAAAATTCCTCCACGAGTAGTGACATATAATTGCTTGACCAGTAGAAAGTGTCAGAAACCAAAATTGTGTACTGAAAAGAAAATACAAACCTGTGTACAAAGATGCAATAGAAAATACTGACAACTCCCAGTTATCATCTCTACTTTCATCCTGATTAAGAATAAAGTTCCCATCAGGCTATAAAAGTTTCTATTAAATGTTTTCATAGAACTAGGAAGCACACTTGTAAAAGTATAGTCCATACCAATGTATAATCTTTTCACGCTCTAAAGGACTTCGACGGTGTAGAACCCTTATTGGTGTTTTTTGCATAATTTGCTGCAGGAGCAAGAAAGGACCAATTATTGAATATGGTATTCATATTTATCAGATTAACACATTCCCATTATAATTCATCGACGTATATATCTAACACACCGAAAAACCTGCTAAAAAGTTACAAGAAATGACTTTTTTAACGTTATATAGACGACTAAGTTAAAAACAAACTCATGCCAAGAACAGAAACTATAGTACCTAAACCATTCTTTCTCACAACTGAATACATGTACTAGTACACATTAGTCTGGAAGCATATAATTATGTCACCTTTTGTGGACACAAAATACAGAAACCAATTGTACATCTACATAAACATACTTTCTAAATATAAGACTGCTAATTATTTCCAAAAGCAACAGCACTACTGATAGTTTGAAGTTTGCACAAGCATTGGTTCCTGAACATAAGCTGCAACTTACACACATACAGAAAGAGAATTAAACCAACCTATCCACTCACCATCTCCTTAAGCGAAGATAGAGTTTGTAAATCGTCATCATTAAGAGGACGAGAAATCCAGACGAGGGCAGCATACTGCTTCTGTAGAAATTTTATGATGAAAAGACATGCTGACGTCAGGTCAAGATTTTGACAAGAAAGCCAAAAGGTAACTGAATCTGAAGGAAAAGGATTACCTGTTTCTCACCTTCTCCTTCACGCATCAGTGCCCACCCTTTACTATCTAAAATTTTGAGATTCTTAACCCCGACCTGAGCAGCAATAATAATAAGGGCAAACCACATCATAACGAGTCTATAAAATGACCCTTGAATAAAAAATATTATTTTGAAATGGTACGCACAAGTTTATTTTCCAGGCTATTTATTTTTATTTCCATCTCTTTTATAAGCTCTTCAGATGGAACTTGGCGGGCATTTTGTATCTCCAAACCAAGAAGGGCCGACCTGTGCCCAACATCCTGACCTGAAAAAAATAGGTTTCTTCATCAGAATAACATTCAGCAACATAATAAAGTAAACACCAGAGCTTCCATACATCAATATCCTCTCTACCAGCAGCATGAAACTTGTAACTGTTGCCTTGGCACAGAGGAAGGATGCTGCCACCTATTATTTCCTGCAAACCCAACAATTTAATTCACTTCCATGCAATATTAGCCAGAAAACAAAAGCTACCATTATAAAAACAGGGAAACACCTCTACAGATGCTTCCCCCATTCTTTCGTCCTCAATAATCCAGCAAGTCTGACTGACATTTCTTGAGTACTGCATCGAAAAGAATTGCATGATTTACAAGTTGCACAACGACAACAAATTTTTTGTTAAAACTGATCCTCAAATTTTCATAAGTTTATAATGACAGGAAAGTCATTTTAACAAAGCACCTAATGAAGATACCATACCTTGAGATATCTCCCACCAATGTAGATAAATGGACACCTATAGCAAAGAAAGACCAAGTGGAATGGCTGATTATCCTGAAAAGTCGGAAATTCTCACCACTTGAGCAACAAGATCATATTTGAACCAGATCAGGGCAAAATTTCCTCAGAACATCGACTGATTCATTATAAAAATCAACAAACAACAATTCACGCATGTAATTGTCTCAACAAGAAAAGGATTGCAGAAATATCAAAAACTAAGAAAATAAATCAACCAAAAACTTGCATACACGCAATGATACCTTCTCAAGCTGAAATTTTAGATAATCACTATCGTGACCTTCCAACTCCTTGGCAAAGGTTTTTATGTTCTCATATTCATCATTTTTGTGATCAGCAGAATTATGTAAACCAGATGTCTCAGGTGCTCGAATTTTATCAACACCATTGTTCACATCTGCTCAAGTAACGGCTAAATCATTTAGAATACCAAATTACGAAGCTCATAATGGATATGCATGGTGCAGAAAAGGCAAACCTTTATTTTCTAAATCCATGTCCAAAACAATTGAAATTTCATAAGGATGAAAATCAAGTTTTTTGGATCGCTTTCTTCTTTTTTTTTTTTTTGGGGGGGGGGGGGTGTCATGTGTGGGACCGTGGTAGCTGCACCTCCACATGACGTACATACCTGTTTTCCTCCTTTTGCATCCATTAATCCTCTCAATAGCTATCCTTCTTGTTGACTCTTCAGAAGTTTCATATGCCAATCGAATACGGAAAATGCTTAGATTAGATTTTACACCCTGCCAAATGACAAAATCTTATGAAGATACAATCTTTTATTTAGTCGCCTGAAGAAAGTCTATCCCATGTGATGTACATAGCAGGCATTACAATGAAACATATAAAGATGTGATATCTTATATAGTAATCTTCATGAAAACAAAATAAAAGCCAATCACACCTTCACCAGAGAGGAAAACAGAGACCTGAATTACTAGTAGTTTTTCTAGTGGATCTGCAATTGACAATTTCAAGGCATCCTTTACAGAAAATATACATTCAGATACAGATTTTGCTAGGAACCAATCTTCAGAGCCATACTTCTTTTTCATATACAACCTGGAAAGAACAAATTTTAACTTGTTAGTCACCCATACATATATAGAAAAGCTGAAAAATTTACAAGTGGACAATTCAGAAGATGACTACAGAACAACCCGGATGCGAATGAATCATCACAATCAGCTGAACAAGAGCAGGCACAGTAGTTGAACATGAATAAAGGTATTTGATCAATCAGATAGAAAACTTAAATGAAGCAATCAACAGTTAATTTGTTTACCGAACTAGTTGCTCATTTTCCATGACAACAGGCGGCAGTGAAACTTCAAGAGAAAAGCTATCAACTTGATGACGCTCGTTTTTTACAACTTCAGCAATCGTTTCAGCAAACTCATTTACGCAATCCCTCTTCACCAAAGTTCCTTTCTCACCATCATGGTACACAAATTCCAATATGCCAAAACAGATTCTACAAACTTTAGGCTGCAAAACTGGAAAGATGGTTGATCGCATTTGTCATCTCCATCCAGCCCCATTAATTTTGCTAGCATAGCATACATAGCTGATGTTGGCAGTGAAGGGAAAGACCAAATCTTTTCAAACAAACCAAACAATCGAAAAATGCAGCGAACGCAAGCCTGCATCATACGAAGAATTCCAAGGAGCTCCCTCCATTAATCATAAAGGGCAGATAGAGTCATTAAAGCTGATTCTTACTCTAATCCAACAAAATAATTTAGAAAGCTTTTCCAACCAAAAACTTCCACAGCCCAGTAAGAATAATAATAATAAAAAAAAGAAGAAATAAAAAACAAGGAAGAGTAAGAATTAGAAGAATACTCCGACTGAGTTTAAATCTTTGACGGCGTCAGCGGGCAGAGTGCGAACGGCGTCTTCGACAAGTTTCAGGTCCTCCTCTGCCTCCACATTGATGGCGGCTGTGAAGCTAATTTGGGGCTTGTCGTGGTCGTCGTTTTCCTGCAGAATCTCGGTGGCCACACCGAGATTCCTAATCGATGCCCCTCTGCAGTATGCTATGGCGGCAGCAAGTTTTCCAATCTCTTTCTTTCTTGTGTTTCCCCTCTTCTTAGTTCTTCCTCCTTAAAATTTTTTTTTCTGACTGCGTAAGTGAAAGTCTGAAAGAGTTGGCAGCAAACGTCACTATGTAGGGCGGGTCCTTTGTGCCAAATTTTATTTATTTATTTATTATTTTATTATTATTATTTTTTTTTTTTTTTGGACATTGGTATTTAGTACTATGATTAGTTATAATCGCCAAAAAAAGGACAAAAAAAAAAAAAAAACTTTGTGAACATTGCTAGATGATTCGCTATAATCACAAACGAAAAAAAATTTCTAGCAACAAACATTGGGCATTTTGAATGCATTAATTTTTTTCAATAAATATTTAATATTCATTAATTAAACATATTTTTTAATCGTCTTTTACTCACAAATATCACATCAAATCACTAAAATATTTATTTCAAATAATAATAGGTATAGTGTGGTTTCCTTATTATATTAGTTTGCCCCTTTGAATAACTCTTAGCAAGCATATTTTCGTTTTTGCATTTGGGAGGAAGTAAGAATTGAAGTCTTTTTGTATTTGTTCATGGCATAAATGATTTGATCATCCCTCACATTGGAGAAGGGTTTTTTTGTCTCTCTTTATTAATTGATAAAGGTAAAAAGAATTACATTAACATCTGCTTGCTCTCACATCCTTTAAGTGGCAATGGTAATAGATTAATAGAGTAAATGTATGATAAACAGAATATACAAATGTTTAACCAAGACAACTATTACACCATTTTCAAAACTATCCTGCTTGCTTATTTGCGAACATACAACCAAATGTACTTATTTGAAATATACAACACGATAATTAAGTGCAAGGTTGGGATCAATTCCACAGATTCTGTCTCAACATCCCTTGCATTGCAGCCACATCGAATTCAAAGAGACGAATTTAACCTGCTAAGATCCACGAAACCAGAAAGCACAGCCCTGTTTCGCTCCTTCACCTTCACCTGGTATAGTACTCTGCACATTGCAACACACCTCTCTGAGTCCTCATTGTGCTAAAAAATAAGACAAGAAGAAAAAACAACACATGCACTAAAAATGCTTCGTTTTTTAGACATCCAAGAAAGAAAAGGCCAACACTGATTTCACTGTGATTTACCTCAGGCCCTCAAGCCACATTTCTGTTATCAAGGTTTCCCCAGGATAGACATGTAAGAGAAATCTGGCAGATATACTCTTGATCATATTTTGATCTCCTCCACAGATACATTTAGCCACAGCCCTGACTGCAAAGCCGAGAGTGCAAAGCCCGTGCAATATTGGACGCGAAAATCTAGGCAAACCACAATACGAGAAATTAGAGCAAAATGATCCATTAGCAAAACCAAGCGACAAGAGAAGAACTTCATGTTTCTTTTTAGCATCTTAAGGGTAAGTCTCAATTTCAGCAAGGGAAAAATAGAAGACCAAATATCCCAATGCTTGAACTTCAATATGTTCATGCCTCATGTTACAAAGAATTTATAAAAGAACAGATTTCATGCACAGAAAATAGTGGGAATTAGCAAACTTCAGAAAGTAGCCAACTCATGTTGGGTTAGAGTAACCAGACCACCACCCATGTTGTTATGTTCATGACGTTCCTCCTATTAACAACAGATAGATTCAAATTACCCTGCAATTTCTGCAACCTTGGGATCTGAATGCAAGGGATTGTAATCTCCAGATAACCTGTAAAGCAAAGCCTGCACAAGGACAAAATGAAGTTTAAATCATCAAAACACTATACCAAGGGAAAGCACCTTACTTAACAAGATACAGTTGAAATATAATAAGATTAAACATAGTTACATTGACAAATCTACCCACAGCAGCAAATAAGAACCACTCAGCAGAAATTGAAGTTTTCAAAAAAGGCTTGTAAGTATGTCTAATCATAAATCTGACAAAAGTGCTCCTTTAAGTGACATGTGGTGACTAGAGTGACAGTCAACTATATTCTGATCCATTATGAGAGATGTTTGTGAAAGTGTAATTCAGTCAACAGAGACCTATACCATTTTCAACTGAAGAACCTAATATAATGTAAATAGAAGAAAACTTCATTTCAGTAAAATCTCAAGCATCTACTGCATAAAAACATGATTCTGTTAATAAACCAGGCAACATTTTGGAATTGCAAACCGAAGGTTCAAAAGATATAATCCGAGCACTCTTCTAAGAAGTAATATTGAGCATATATCAGAAACCGAATATGATCTATAATGTTTAGCCTCCCACCCGCACCCTGTTTCTTCTGATTCTTATATCATTATGTGACATCTTAAATACATGCATATAATCTCAAAACCTGTTGCCAGCAGACACAAAAGAACTGTGCGATAAAGTAAATAGCACACAATTTGTATCACGTGCCTGAGATGGTTGTGTACATTCCTCAAACACAGCAAATGGTCGACTTTTTGGGATCTTAACATTTGATGTCTGATTCACTGGATGCTTGGACTGGAATATGAGTATGGCTGAGGTGATTTTGAGAACCCACCAGCACCCCTCAAATAAACAGCCATCCTGTTAAGTAATAGCACATTGTATAAGCTGAATAACAACAAATCAAGTCTAGTCAGTGGAATGGGAACTTACCTATTCATGCATATCAACTCACCGGACTCTTTCTCATAGCTTAAAATTTCAATTTCAATAATAGTTGCCTTACCTGCAAGGATTCAACAATCTTTCGTTGTTTACCAAAGAATTGTATTGGTAACAGGTAAATATAGCAACCAGTTTCTTTTTGCATGCACAAGATGACCTTAGAAAGAGCTTAATTGACGTGTCTGTGTGCTTCCTTTCACAAAAAAAATGTTAAAAGTCTCAAACAGAATCTGATCAACTCCTCAGAACAAATACACGTGCAGATAGGGTCACTGGGTCATGGCAATAATATTTATACAATGGTTGGAGGATGGGGTAGGTGACTGGGCCGAAGGAATCATCTTTATAGCAACTAAGTAAATCTGTCTCTTAGAGTGAAGTTTAATTCACTTTGATTTCAACTGTCCATATCATTCTTCTTGTCCTTATTAGTAACCCAAACTTCATTCTTACAAAAAATATTTAATTAGGTAGCTGCAAACTGAAATTTTCATGCTATAACTATAAGTGGAAATCTTGGAAACAAACCTTTATCGTGCAGTCCAGAAATACTAGCTTTATTCTTTATCTGCATAGAAATAAATGTAGAACGAAAAAAGAGGAGAAGACTAATCAAACCTCAAAATAATACATTTACTCATAGATCAAATCACAAATAATTTGCAATCCAAGTTTGGTATCCACAAATATTATCACTGCAGCGATTATGCATCAGGCTTCATTAGTGTGATAACAGATTGCTAAATATTTGAGGTCTTTACAAGTAAACCCATGTAAAAATTTTAACTCCCAGTTGAAGTTCACAAGTTTGATAACTTTGATCCAGAAACCTGCTAAAAAAACAATGTCCCTACCATCTCATCTCTATTTATTCTGGAATTTCTTTCTTCAGTTTCTATTTGTCACTTTTGCTTGCTTTTGGGATGAGGCTCTAAAACCCTCCTATGGACAAGGTAACTGAGTTTTATTCTTGTATTTGAAGCCCTTTCGGCAATTACTGACTACCAATAAAATGCGGCTGATAGCAGGTTCTGCAAACATTTTTTATGGCTGTGAGATGATAAGACAAATACGTCCGAGTTTCAATTCCCTCAGAGCATGTGATGTGCACATGAATACAGATGACATTGATGCATTAAAGCTTGGACTTCTTTCTTTTCATAACTTATCTCTTTTCCGAAACTAAATTATCTCTAACAGACACTTACAGAAGCACGGGAAGGAAGTGGCTTGTAGATTTCAATATACTGTTGCCCGTGCAATAGAAGGCGTGGATCATATCTAACACAAAATAGTAAAAAGGTAAGCAAGAGCAACAGATTCATTAAAAGGAGAAAGTTGTTTGTTTCTTATAAGAATTTCTATTTACTTACTGAAAGCCCCGGAAGCTGGCCGATTTCTGAACTAAATTCATGACAAAACAAAGCAGCAAAAGTTGGCAAGACCTAGAAGACATAACAAACATTATCAAACTTCAATTCTCACAGCAGTCACCGCGATCAGTCCTACAGTCCTAATATCCATATTCTTCTACGAGAAATAAGAAGTATTCGATTCTTGTTAATTTAAAACTAGTACAACTGTACAACTATTAACCAGAAATAACAAACAAAAAGAAATTATAGTTAGTTTTAGTTCTCACTTCTAATCAATATTTCTTATTCATTAATAAGAAGCAAACCATCAGATGTACTAACAAGTTTTTATATTTCCTGTAAATATAAGAGTGACAAAAAAATAAAAAATTAATCAAAAAAAAAAAAAAAAAGACCTGGATGAATTGCTGGCCATCAGGATGGTAAACAAACTTGAGGTCCTTATCATCCAAGGCATCCTTTCCGCAAGCTCCCGCTCCAAGTGCATATACTGCTGCATCTCTTTCGCATTATGCACTTATAACTAAATGTTTTCTGCAAAAATCAAATCATCAATTTAATTCATTCTAGTATTAACTAATTATTAGAAATATTTAAGATCCTGATATCAATTCAAATCAAAAGACTATTTTTTATTAAAAAAAAAAATTGGAGAAACTTGAAGCAACGGAATTCTATACCTCCGGGAACTTGTGAGAAATGATAAGTTGAGGATCAAACTCTGAAGAGCCTCCCCCAGCCGCCATGTAAGCTGATTTTTTATTGCCCAATTCCCCGATTACCCTTTTGATATCTTATCTAGTAGTTTTGGTGTATGGAACGAACTCCGAAGTTAATAGTCAATGAAGTAATAGTAATGAAAAATATTATATCTTTAATCCTATTTATAAATTTTACGGATTAAATTTTATAAAATTTTACTTAAATCAACTTATTTATAATATTTAATTTACGTTACAAAATTTATAAATAGAATAAAACCTAATATTTCCTAATAATTTATTATCCGACCCACAACACAAGACAAGGGCCCGATTGCTTTTTCAGATTTTGACTCAAGTTTAGAAGGCGTGATTGTATTGCTTGAATATTGTTACGCCTTCATTGTCCGAGTAAAGGTTTTCGAGCTTATTTACTAGACTAGTATAGGTAATTCAATGATAGATTTATTGTTGACCTAAAGGAATTGGAAAATATGATTAAAATGTAATTACAACTTTTACTTAGTCCTTCCAAGAGGATGGACTCACTCGTATTGTATTGTTGAGTACTTTATACACGGTTAATTAATAGAATTAAGTTTGTTAATTTAATTATTGCGTTGAGCTTGATTTCATCGCATATTGCATTTATATATCAAGTGATAAAGTGACAAAAATATTGATTTATCATCAAATTTGAAAAAGGAGGAAAAGAAATGAAATCACAAAAATTGACAATTCAATACAATTTTACTACGAAATGATTTTGATAAGTGATTATGAATTTATAAATTTATAAATTTATTTTCCTTCATAGATAAGAGTAAGATCAGTAAACAAGTCAAGTCGAATACGAATAGTGTCTTACTCGAGTTCAAAATTATTTGTAATGTTCGAGCTGAAAATCAAATACTAACAGTGCCATATTAGCCGAACAAAGAAATGTGATCTTATTTGTAATGCTCGAGCTCAAAATCAAATACTAACAGTGCCATCTTAGCCGAACAAAGAAATGTGATACTAAATATTTAAAGCAATTTATCCATTGTTAGAAAAGTAGCAACGGAGTTTGGAATAAACACAACTTATTTTATTATTAATAAACCAATATATAATAATGGTGTATATGTGGAACATACAATAATAAAGGGCATACAATTCGTGGCAGAATTTTAAAGAATGAGACCTCGAGGCAAGGTCATAAACAAAGCAGGATTGAGCCTTGATCCTAGGATTTCGACTGATGCTAATTTGGCACCCAAGATTTAGAAAGAACAACATTAGCAAAACTGCTAACTCTTAATATTCGCACTATAATAAGCTAAGCCACCAAAACTATAATATATGCTCTTAATTTAGTAGAACAAACTACAACCAAACTTCTCCACCCGGCTGTAGTCGTGGAATTTTCTTGTAGCAATATTCTAGATTGAAGTCAAAGCGGCCGAGTATGGCGACCAATTGCCCTCCCACAAAGAATTGCATTCTTTGGAATTGGATATTCGTCCCTAAGAGAGTCTGATCCTGTATAAACCCTCAAGTACAATTGCTGTCCGAGGTATTGTCGTGCCCAAAACTCCGACCTCAAGTTCCACATTCCAACGTTGTCAAGTGCAACATAAATTGCAGTCCATGAACTGGGATACACCTGTACCCAAAAAACCGAATAATGTAAAGAATTATTGATCTACACAAGAGATTGTGCATTCTTCCAGCAAAATATCAAGTTGCAATGAGGGATGGGAAATCTATTCCAATCTTCTCACCTGAGTGGTGCTACGGGAAACTGCATCTCTGAGATTATATTGATCTCTACTAGCTGGAGTCCACTGCCCTCCATCCCGTCCATTCTGCAGTTCAAAGCCAGATTAAGTAGATGGAAGAAAGAGAGAAATAAAGCTGTAGAATAGTTCGTAATCTTAATTACTAAAAGTCTCAACCAGAAATGCACGAGTCCCTCGAAGCTCAACTCAAAGATTCATTATAAATGATTCAATTCCAGGGTGAGCATTTTTATTTAACTTACCCGACGACGAAGAAAGCATAACCATTAAGGTGCCAACTTTGTACAATGTCCTCATTGTTCTCAAATACAATCTCAACGAAGGCTCTATAGTCAGCCTGCAGAACAGATGTGTCAAGGTATATTCCTCCGCCTGTGGGGGAACTAGAGATGCTGTTTACGTGGTAAACTCCACCAATGTTAAAGAAATCAGCTAGTTTCAGGGGAGTGTCAGCTGGCACGAATGATACACTATTGACGGCATATCTCTGCTTGCCATTGACCTGACCAGCTGAGTTGGCCAGTCTGATGGTTCTGGTTGTGTTTATCATACCATAGTGGTATCGAACCTTGTGGATTAGGCCTTGGTCCACTTGCTGTTAGATTAGTTCTACAATATATAGACCACATATTACGTGATTAATACTACATGCTACTGGAAATTGTCAAAATATGAATGGGGGTATCACAAGTTATTTATCAGCACTACCTAATAGAACGGGCCTGATTGAGTGACCAGTCGATTTGGATGGTAGGTCCACCGGGAATTGGACCTGAGACGGGGCTGTTGGAGTTGCTGTAGTGAAGAACGCCAGTGGTAGTAAGGATTGGATCGGTGAACCGAGTGTTGACGACAATGTAGTAGTCCTGAGGAGGCTGGTCTGCTGTTACTAGAACAGAACAAGACTGGCCAGCATGAACATCAATTGAGGAGTAGGTGCTTTGCAAAGTATGAGTACCCTCCACTTCTACCAATTTCATCTCGTGTCCCTGAATGCGGAAGTTAAGGGAATTGTGCAATCCAACATTAGATATTCTCAGTCTGTAAGTTTTTCCTGTTACATATCATCATCATGAAAGCTTATCAGATGAAGAGTTAGACACTAAGACTGGCAATATTTTCTAAAACAGACCATTACCCATCTTACTATACAGTACCTTGTTCGAAAGTGAGAGAGGCACCATTAGGACCACGTCCATTAATAAGAACTCCATCAGGGAAAGGCAGCTTATGGCCCCCGTCAAGAATTGCCTTCAAGTCCTGCATCAAGCAAAAGACGAAGAGTGTTTTTTTTACCTCAGCAAATTGAAGGAAAAGAAAGCATTTCACGTGACAGTAAAAAGATTTCTTACCGTGTGATTGGATTTGTACCAATCACCAATAAGAAAAGTGTAATCACCAGCCGGTTCGGGGAAAGGAACGGGAATGAGAGGCCTGCTAAGGATTCTAATGCCTCCAAATCCACCAGCAGCCTTGTGGAATGCTAGAGAAGGGTAGTAATAGAAGCTTCCAATTTGATCTTTAACTTGAAGGATGTAAGTGTAGTTCTGCCCTGGAGGTATTGGACATGTAAGGTATTGTCCCGTAAACTCCATCCACATACGAGTTCCTCCGATTTTGAACCCCATTCCTGATAAAGAAAATAAAAAATCAACATACTTGAGAAATTCCAAATTTCTTAAGTAATTCCAAAGCTTTTAATTAGTAGTAGCAATTGAATTGCATTACAAATACGACGAATGGATAATTAATTAAGCAATGGAAATGTTTTGCAGTTGACTCAGAGGCTTGTGGTGAACATACGTACATAGATAAATTTATCGGATAAAATATGATAATACCCATACCAGGAGATGAGAAAAGGTTCATCTAAACTGTTGTAAACGTTGATAATGAGATTATCATTGGTGACAGAGTAAATTTCTGGACCGGGGAATTGTCCATTGATCAATATACCCTGAAAACAAACAGATCAAATACTGAAGTATATATAATCACCAATTCACCATTACCATTCCAAAACAAAGAGCATCTAATCGAACCTCCATAATGAACAAAAATACACTAGTACTCCCTAGATTATATAATTGTATATTTAGTAGCAAACCTGTTGGGGAACGCCAAGAGGATAGATGATACTGTAAGTAATATTCCATGTCAAGAATCTATAGGGATCATCAGCATTAGCAACAATGGCAAAAACTGCAAAAGTAACAGTAAAGAACAAGGCCGCCATTTTTAGCTCCGGCATTTTCATCACACGGAGACTACAATCTTCCTCTTTCCTCCTCCCCTTGTGTTTATGAGCTCAGATTATATGTATGTTCACGGTTTAGAAATAATGGTAAAGAGAAATTTGCTTAAATTTGGAGTAATGGAAAGCATTTTTTAAGCATTTTTTTTTTCTTCTTCTTTCTAGAGAATAGTAGTGAAGAGGTAGGAAGGGCAAAGAATTAGATAGATTCGGTGTTTGACTCCACTTATAATTATGTGATGTGAATTAAATTTTAAAAAATTTATGATATCAAATTTTAAAGAATTTATGACATTAAATAAAATTTTTTAAAATTTAATTATAATTACAAAATTTATATGTATGATCATAAAATTAAAAATCGACTTTATCTAAATATTTTTCAACACATCGGGGAGGGAAGTGACTGGTGAGGAGGGAGGGCATATTTAAAAGTGCTGTACAGATTGAATTTATAAAGGGAAAGCGACACCACACAACACCGCACACTGTGAATGTGTAAATGAATAGGTCTCGAAACCCCCGACAACCAACAAATGTAGAGTGTGTAGTATAAACTTGTTCACGTAAATATTGTATAGATTGATTAAGTGATAGATAGCTGTAAAAATAAAATTAAAAGGAAAAAGAAAAATATTAGTAGTAATAATTTTTTCCTTGGTAATGGGGGGAAAAATATTTACAAATCTTAGTAATTAGAATCGGAAATTTTCGAATTCAAAGAAGTAGATATGTACTAGCACGTCCAAACAAAAAAGAGGGTGCGGGAAAAAGGTGTCGGCAACGGGGTCCACAGGTACAAAATTGGGAGAAGACATCTCTGGCTTCTCTCGCTGTGCCTCACGGTGGAGGGGAAGAGGAGGGGTGCGGTGCGATGGTGGTGTCGGAAAAAATGTCACGGTGGCCGTTTTGACTTATACAATTAATTCACCCTTTCTCCAATTATCCCCTATTACTTTTCTTTTTCTTGGAAATATTTAGGACTTTGAATTAATTCACCCTCTTGAGATTTTCCAAGGTTTCTTAAGCATCTCCTTGCTTTATGATTTGGAAATACTTAAAACCGCGATAATAGGACAGGAACAAGACACAAAGTTGATAGCAGTAGATAGTTATATACTCATTACATTACAATTACACGTCTAAAATTGCAGAGTAGATTGTTTGTGGCATGTTCCATCGTCGAAGAAACCATCATATGATTACTGATTAGTTGAGACTGATAAAAGAAACATATTAGGTCTTTCAAATTATGAAGCCATATGGAGGCAACTTGATCAATTTGAACCGCCACAAAATAACACTTAGCAGATTGATGTACAAGGATTATCAGTTTAATTTGATGGTGGACGAGCTGGAACTACACCTGGATCAGCACGTCCTGGTTGTAGGACCCAGTTGGCCTTGATCAAGACATGAAATGAAAGACTAGTAGACAACGATAAAGATGAAGGATTTTTTGTGGTCGAAATATAATAATAAAATAGAAAGCAACACAGGGATGTGAGATTATTACATACAACTTTTCATGCTAAAAGTTGCAGAAAAGGAACACAGCATCGTTGCGTAGTTACAAAGAAGCTAAAATATTCCATCCCCAAAAGAATAAGAAAAACTATAAAATGGTTATATCAGATAATGAAGTTCAAGAGCAACAAGAACGGAGAAAACTGAAGCTGAATTTAGCAACAAATTACGTTCAAGAATTAACAATCTCAAGGCTCAAGCTCCTCTGGTAAACGTCCCCATTTGTCATTCCATGTAATTTAGGAAAATTACTTCGCTCCATGAAGAAATAATTACAAAAAGTACACGGAAAAGTTTGTTTAAAAAAAAAAAAAAACTATCACATTGTTTTTTTTTATTGTTTGTGTTGAAACCTTAACAACCTGATTGGCAAATAATTTAAATTTGTGTTCTCTTTTTTATAGCAGCTACGTACTTTAAAGAGTCAATAACACCATAACTTGAACAGAAGCAGCAATTTATGACCAACATATTTATAGCCTTTTCTTATCAATCTGACATTGCAGTAAATAATACAGCCTGTCTTACAGGAAATATGGCCCCTTGGGAAATTAAACTTCCGAAAGAGAAAATGAAAAAAGAAAAGAAAAACAGAATGTTAAGACTTCTCACCCAAAAAGAAACTGGAAATAAAAAAGGCCACCGACATGTTGATGCTTTTTTCCTTTTTAACAATCACAAAGTCTATTTCGTAGCCAGAGTACTCACATACAATACAGTTCAAATTGAGATGCAAATTATTGAGATATCATAACAAATTCTAAACCTCTGTAAAAGAAATTTTGGCTCAAATTTTACAATTTACAGCAACTGTTATAAGTAATATATTAGAAAATTCAAGGCAATCAGGTTGTCCAACTTTAGACAAATTGAAACTATCTGTTAGTAGATTTAGATTCTAGTTCTGAGGAGCTTTAGTTAGAATTCAAATTAGAAAAGGAAAATAATGAGGCTAAGACTACTGCAGGCAAGGGACCCAGAGGTAATTTGGCCCATGAAGTATTTCATGGTTGACATAAAATTAAAACAGCCCAGCGCACAATGCAGAGGTATTTGTTAAGCCCTTTCTCAGGTCTAGTGGTGGACCAATTGGAAGCCAATAAACAAGACAGCAAAAGCACATGTGCTTGATAAGCAATGTAGGATGCCTCACATGTGAAGGGAAAACAAACATAGAAATGCATAAATTCTTACCCCCAAAAAAAAAAAAATGCATCATTTGATCTTAATGTTGATGGAATTTGAGAAAAGAACCTAGCACCACAAAAAAGCTATCATCCTTCGAGAAAAGAACCCAGATTTTTATGGTGCCATCTATGGTAACAGAATGTGGTGCAAACTGTAACCATAATTTTTTTAACAACCATTGACACATTGTTTAAGATAAAGTCTACTATCCATCGTCCAAAAAACTGCAGGGATAAACCACACAATTAAGGTGAAACACTCTTTTCGACATTTTTGGGAGTAGAGCTAGAATTAGTCCAACTAGAAAGGCTAGTTTCAGATCAGGTCCTCCACTCAAAAATCTCATTCTGAGGAAATATGTCAGTCATGTTCCTTGAACTCATGTGAGTTCTCCTGCAAAGTAAAACAGTTTCCATAAACTTGAATTCATGGCATCTCAGATAAGTACTTGTAACATGTTGGTATGATTAAACTAAAGCAATTGAAGCTATCACGAATATAAAATAAACAAAAGTATATGTTAAACAGCTTAAGGCAGCAAATAAAGAGAAAAAATGATCAAAGCTTCCGCAACACACCGCTTAGGAAAGACACTTTACATCATCTTCTCCCAAAAGCATTTCATCCTTTCCAAAATCCAAATCTCATACTTGTATCAACTGTCAAGTTATTGCAGTAATTAGACAAGATGCTAAGTCCAATTATTATGTACTGCTATTTGAAGTTATGGATGGTAATGTCTGAAATTTGACATGACAAATTGAACCCTGAATAACTCAAATGTACTAAATACATTAACCAATACGAGCAATGTTAATACTCGGACATACTACAGAAGGTGGATACTTAAACTGGCCCTATGTTTCTAGCCGGAAACTAGAGCTAGAGAATAGTGGATTGAGCTAAAAAAAGCAATCAAAACAGAAATATTCAACAGCCTTCGTGCTCGTGGAACTCTAAACAATTACTTACATAATTAGTTTGTTTGTTCTCTTCTGGTTTCTTTCAAATTTGCAGTCAATTCACACCATAACTATAAGAAGAGAACTAAACATTTTTTTCACCATTAATCCCACATTTCATGTGTGTAATTCCTAACTCTAATAAATTCTCTAACAAGTAACCGGTGTTTACTATCGGAAAATGATATGCAAATAACAAGATATGCATTAAATTCATGATCTTATAGAACTCATTTCACATCAGTTTATAAGTCTCAACAGTCAACAGCCTCGTAAAACACCAGATAAACCCTAAACCCTGAGATGCAAATTCTACAAAAATCCCAACAAAAAAAGCAAACAGAGTATAAATAAATATAAAGAGCGAGGCGATCAGATTTTAATAATAAAAAAAAAGTACTTAAGCTGGATATTATGATTTATCTTGAGCGAATAGGCGGCGGAGCCTGGCAGAGAAAAGGCCGGAGGGGTCAAGAGCGGCTTCAGCAAGGAGGCTTTGTTTGATGTGGTTCATGCGATTGTGGAGGCCTTGTTGTTCTTCTCTGAGAGCGGCGGTGTCTTCCTGGAGGCCGTGGAGCCGGTACTTTTGCCCCAGTGATCTAATGCTTAATAGTAAGATTCCGGTCATCGCAAAAAATTGTATGAAGCTATGCTTTCTTTTCATGGCATTTGCTATAAAACCGAGTGATTTGGTAGGGTTTTGAGGCTGAGCTGACGGCGGAGGCGGAGCTCAGATGATGCCATGGCTGGTTGCGGCGGGTAGAGCTACTACTTCCTACTACTACGACTAAAAAGTAAAAACTCTATTTGCCGGATTGTTTTCCATTTGTACAGTACTGGTAGTTAGAATGTGTAAAACGGTGTCGTTTGACTGCGATTAATTGAATTGAAAATTATCATA
The DNA here is from genome assembly GCA_025175665.1 of Cinchona pubescens. Classification (NCBI taxonomy): domain Eukaryota; kingdom Viridiplantae; phylum Streptophyta; class Magnoliopsida; order Gentianales; family Rubiaceae; genus Cinchona; species Cinchona pubescens. Next base: position 1,170,651 of record JANKKI010000012.1, read on the forward strand.
TGATCACGTTACTCGAGCACCGATTGTATAATCTTATAACTTAAAAATTTCATGCAAACAAATCAAATTACTTGAACTCGACTCGAGATCATTTAAATTTTGAATAATCAGACCTAATCTCCAAAATTCATGTGCCCAGTACAAATCCCATATCCCGTTAGTTGATGCATTGGGAGGATGCCTACCACGGTTACAACAAAATAGAAGCACAGGCTCTTTCTAAATAAGCTCCAGTATTACTATAATCTCACTAACATATCACACTGGATGCTACCAGCATAAAACTCGAGCATATATGTGAATAACACCACTGGTGGATGTTATGAATGGAACTTATTCGTATTGTTCCCAAGCAGTGTCGAACTTTGAACCTTTTCTAGATTTTGGTTGCTATCAAGTGATATGTATGGCATCAGAAGTCCAAATTTCCACATTGTTTGCTCTGAATACTTTCCGCCCCTTTGGCTTGTTTTGTATTCTTGCCTGGCTCATTGTTAACAGCCCGGCTTCGCCCAATACCAAGCTTTGGTAAACCACGATTCAGACCCTCCAGCAAAACACATGCTTTACACCATTTCTGCAGATACAGCAATAAAAGTGAAAGGCATATTCCACGTGTTTTACCCATCAAAATGCTAGTATGATAACACCACAATGTCGAGTCAAATCAGGCGATGAACGAAACAGAGCGGATCCACAAAGAATGGTAGCAGAACAGAAAGAGAAGCAAAAGAACAAATAAATAGGACCTCCTAGAGTTGGGTCCAATTCAAGCATCCATACTGCTGCTTCAGAAATTACCTGGCTGGAAATGTAACCACAACGTTCACAATTTCCACATTTGCTCTGGCATTTTTGTTGAAGTGGAGATCCTAAAATCTTCACCAGATTTGATAATGTCCAATATTGCTCTAGGTCTGCAAGAATTAATCAATCAAATTAACAAGCTAAATTTGGAGAACAAGAACGCATTCAGAAGAAAAAAGGAAAAACAAACATCTTATTCCTAAACAAATTTTGCTGAAAGAAATTCACAGACAAGAACCTGATCCTTTCTAGATCCTTGATGAACTCTCGAGCAAACCCACGGTAGGCATTTGGAGAGTAAATGCCTGTAGTTCAAAGACAAGACAATGTTCATAAGCACAAGAAGCGCGGAACATAGTGTAGGTATGAATGCACTGGTGGAACATTCAATATATACAACTAAAGACTCTATAGAAGAACTCGTTTGAATTGTTGATGCATTAAATATAACACGGAAAAAAGGGTGTAAAGACCAACCCCCAGGGGGTGCAGGGTGGTCCGGAGAAAAAAACCCAGGAATTATGCAGCAAAGAAAAATAAGATATGCTGGGACCATCAGATCATAATATAAAACCATGTTAAAGGGAATGAAAAGGCCAGAATTAATGTAATTGAAAACCAACTATTAAAGGACAGGACAATAGATCGACAAAGCAAACTTGAGATCAGTGTGGTATTAAAGAATACAACTAACAATCGATTTCTATGCAAACTTAAGGAGAGGAAAGAAAATTGAAGGACTAAGATTTGCAAGGAAACTAACATATGAGACACAGATAAAAAATAGTTCCAGTGAAGAGAGAAAAATCCACTCTCGTGGGAGAGAAGAGAGGGGGGGGGGCAACATATCCCCAAAATGAAGGTATTTAATATGGGGAGATTTGTTTAAACATGAACTTAACACTCACATTCAGTGGAGACTTAGTCCAATCTTTTAAAATATGCATACGTGAACTGTAGGTTAAGGTTTAGCCCATTTATTAATAAATAAATAAATAATCTACAAGCAAAGAAATAGAATAAAAAAGAAATGCATTATCAAA